>CM075781.1:76323658-76871158 GCA_037974665.1 Ehretia macrophylla
CCTAAGACACGCAAAGGTCTATGGTGATTAGAGATTTGAAAGATTACCTCTACTAATAAGGGCATTTTGGATTTTTTGCATGAAAATTTGTGGGGTGGATGTGTAATTTTGTAAAATTTATAGATAAAAATCCAATGCTTAGAATGAAAAGATTTAAGGACTCACGATGACAGGAGTTATAAAATTGTTCAAACAAACAAAGTTATTTTGGTGATTAGGCTTGGGTTCAAGTTACTGCAGCTGTATATTATTTTTTTGCCATTTTTTTGCTTGTTTTACATTCAAGAAATTTATTTACAACAAGTGACTTTCTCTATACTTACGGCTTGTTCATGTTATATATATATATATATATATATATAAGTGATTTTCTCTATACTTACTGCTTGTTCATGGAATTTTTTTACTACAAGTGACTTTTTCAATACTTATTCCTTGTTTTGATTTTTTTTTCCTATTAGATAGATATATATAGCTTTGAGCTATTTCCTGCTATGTTTGTTTTGATTATTATTATTTTTTTCTTGGATATTAAGATATGCTTGTTTTGATCAGGTTCTATAAATTTGTAATTTGCTAATGGGTTACAAGCTTGGTTTTGATTATATGAACATCAACTAAATATTATCATACTTAGGTCTTCTTTCTTTTGTTTTTTTTCTTTTTGCTTCTTTTGCTATGAGATAAACTATTTAATTTATGCCATGAATAAGAGCAAATAGATAAATATGTAATTTAGAATTATTATAATATTTTCTTATGATGCATCGAAAATGTATAGAATTTATATTCAAAATTATGCTTGGAACTATTATTTTGCTTATCAAAATTTTAAAATCACCATAATATGAAACCATAACCAAATTTTCTTCAATAAAATTGTAAAAAAGAAAAGAAAAACTAAAACTGTAAAAATTGAGTCTCTTTTCTATTAATCTAAAAAGTACTGTAAAAAACAAAAAAAAAAACCCTCCCAACATTAAATTTCTGACTCTACCCCTGCACGATGACATCCGACATTAAGTCATTGTGTTGCTTGGGGCAATAAGTAATGAACTTTTAAGTAATTGTGATAATATTGTTAATGGAAATGCATTTTTAATAGAATTGACTATAGTAAAAAGATAATGAGTGCCTCCAAAAAACTGAAATTTAATAAATTTCACCTCGAAAGTTAAGGATAAAAAGCGAAAATTACTTGTATGATTAACTATGTTATCGGCTATCATCTTAGCTTATATATACAAAACTCTACTTATTCGCTATAAAATGATTAAACTTTAAACGGGTAAAATGCACAGGATCTCCCTGTGATTTTATAAAGTTGCACAATATTTCATGTGATTTTAAAAGAGCACGATATCCCTCTGTGGTTTCTGGAACTAAACACAATGGTCCCTTGTGGTTTTAAAAATGTACAGTACCTTCATGTGATTTCTGAACTAAGCACAATAGCATCTAGCCACTATATGATATAACACGTAAATGTTTTTAGTTACTGATTAAACTCTTACAGTGGTTTGTTGTATTTATTTAATTAGTGTGTTTAGCATGTCTTTTCACATGTAGGCTAGATAGATTTTTATTGAACTTTAAACATTATTTTAATTTTTCAAATAGGTTGAGTGAGTTTTGAACTGAAGACTTCTTGGTACTCATATTTTGATACTTAAATTCTAATACCATATTAAATTATCACCTCATTAATTTTTAAAAAATAATTTTTTATATTTATTTATTGTATTTAAAAATATATAATTTAAGCAGTTCTATAAGTATAACGTTTATGAAGCATATACCTATCATATGAAGCGTCTACTTACCAATTGCCCAGAAACAAACATTTGCACCGACATACATATGAGAATTACTCTAAAGATAAACTCTCACACTTGTCTAGGAAAATGTTAGTCTTCTATGAGGCCTATGGCAAATTCTTGGGTGGTTTTAAACTTTGACCCCACTCATGATTTAAGTTTTCTAATTTATTGACATATCATCATATTAAAAACTCATATTTACAACCATACTTCTTCAGTTTATTAAATTATAAAACAACTCCATATTAATTAATATGATGATGTGTCAATAAATTAAAAGACTTAGACCATGTGTGGGGCTATAGTCTAAGACTACTACTATTTTATTACACGACGTAATCTGACCGCAGCCTCATCTCTTCACGGCAACATGACAATGACTAAAAATGAAACTTTAACTTGTTCGATAGATAAAGCCTCATCTCTTATGGGCCATAAAGAAAAGTTGTTCTATATATGTTCGTCGAAACGCTGTTGGAGCTACAGTAAAAAAGCAAGTTAAGGAAGAAAGAGATGGAAATACATAAGTTTTTCTTTAAGTTGGCTGTTTCTTTGCTTTTTCTTCTAGTTGTTTACTTTCAAACAAGTCTGCAACAACAGCCAGCATCAACTCCCACAGTTTCAATTGCACTAGCTCCCGATGATGCATTTGCTCCAGCTCCCAGCGATGGCCCTCAAAAACCATTTCTACCCCCCGAAGAAGGTAACAAATATTTATCGAGTTTTTCCAATTCTCATGTTTACTAAATGACGTTGCATTTCAGAGTGTGATCATTTGGTCATTAAATTGTAAGCATGTGATAGTGGTGAACACACTTGCCTAGGAAAATGTTGGATTTTGGCTCAAAATCAAATCCAAACCCACGAAGAGAATAAATGTTTACTTGTTAAGTAGCTAATATCTGGGCCGTTTGAGAATAAGGGTGTGCACAAACTAAAGAAAAAGAAAAACTATTATATTGAATATTTTAACTGTATGAGTGTACACTTATATCTCTCATTATACAAATGCACACTTTAACCTTGGATTTCTAACTCTACTGCTAAGAGAGCCATATCCATGGGGTGGTTGTGGATGTGAGTTTGAATGAAAGAGAGTTTTTACGATGCTTTATCTCTCCAAAAGCGTGTGAATTTTTTGTCATTTTATTAGAAAAAGTTTTTGTGAACATTTATATTTTTCTGGACAAGCAAAAACATCATTGATGTTGCCTAGCTAAAAAAAAAAAAAAAACATCATTGATTTTTAAATATTATCTTTCAATAATGGATTTTTCCAATTTTTAATCGTAAATAAAAAGTCAATCCATATTAAAAATACTATATGTTTCCACCCCATTGTGTGTATCAAAATCTTTGAAAAAATACTTCAATTAGTTCGGATTGATAGATTAGTCTCTCATATCGTAGATGAGATTTACACATATAAATCTCATTAATAAGTAAATAACTAATGTCAATGTAGACGGATTGAAGAATTGCCCATATCCTTGTCCCAACAGATAAGACCAACCTCCCGAAAACATTCCATTTGCCTAATTTTTAAAAGTTATGACTTGGCACTTTGAAGCATTAGCGCCGTGGGCTTGGATTCAGGTTGTCACCTTATTCTTTCCATGATTTTATGTTGGCTTAATTCCACTAAGCGTCTCTTCTTTTATTAGAGACACTTTAAATTTTATTTTTTTATTTTAATCTCTTATCATACTTTGACCAGAACACATTTATAAATTATCAGAAAACCAGTAAAATCACTATAATACCTTTCTTTTCTTTTTTTCTTTTTATTTTTTTAATAATACAATCATATACACAATAACACCCATATATAAGTTAATAATTTGACCCCACACCACTCGAGATCCGCTCGTTGGATCTCCAATCGGCTAGCACCCCGCAACTCCTCGTCGCATGTAGAACCCGTTGATGGTCTTCGATCTCTGATCAGCAACCGGACCACAATCCAATGCCAAAACCCAATCCACGAGTTTCTTTCTTCTCCGTCAATTATTTCGGCAACGCCGGCTTGCCTGGCGAGTACGGTTGAACTCCTCCGCACGCGGCAGTTCAAATGGAACAGTTCGTGAGCTTTGCCGTCGACAAATGCGAGAACCTAGTTTGGTGTACATATATATATATATACATCAAAGAGCACTCAGAAAAACAAAATGAAAAACACAAAAAAGAGGGTATAAAAATGGTAGTTGATAGATCAGTTAAGTAATTTTACGAAACTAGCGAAGTTGGTGCGTGTATATGTATGTGGGTATCTGTATATATGTCTATGTCTATATATAGCCAAAAGGGAGAATCAATCCAAAAAATTAGTCTATTAAGACAGAGAGCCCCTTGCGAGTTGAGATCCTGATAGAGATCATTACATAGTGTCTTCCAGTGTGTGCATGGCTTATGTGTGTGGTTCTTTAATTTTGTGTGTGAGTTACTCTGTGTGTGGTGCCATGTGTGTATTGTATGGTGGTGCGTATCAGGTATCTGAGAAGAAGAAAGGAGGGGGAGATGAAGGAGGAAGGAAAAAAGAAGAAAAAAGAAACTGTATAATAAGAAATTCAACGTCAAACCTGATGGTAAAGCTATCATCTGGGCTAGCTCAATCCAACCCAACTCAACCAGTAAAAGTTATGGGTCGAAAAAATTGAACCTAACTAGGCGTGAATGTTTATTGAGATGAGTTGGATTAGGCTCATTTCTCAAAGTACAGGGTCTAACTGCGCCCACGAGCTCGCTATGGCCTATATATATATAACTAAAAAAATTAATTGTAGATACTTGGATAGTTAGATTAATGATTAAAAAAAGTAAAACTTAAACTTAAATTTTTTTAAAAAAGTTAATTTAACAATTAACGAGTTACAAGTAAATTGATAATATTAATATAAATAATAAAAATTACATAACAACCTACAAATTCACAAGGTACGAGTACATTAATAATTTTTGAGAATATATAGAGAATTGAAAGAAAGAATATTGATTTGGTGTGAGAATAATGAAAAATAGTTAGGAGTTTATAGGAATTGTTGGGAGACTAAAATTTAAATTAAAAATTAAAAAGATTTATTTTCTTTTGAAAAAAAGAAGTAATCGTTAGTATAGTCGTTGCCAATGGCTACTAAGTACTTATTGCATACTTAAGTTGTTCTACACTTTTCTTCCTTAACTTTGACTTTTTTTTTTTAATTGAAGTTGCAAGAGCAACTTGAAAGTTGCACTTTAAGTTGTTGTTACAACTTTCAATAAGTAGCTTGTAGTCATTGTAACTTTTTTATTTAATAGCAACTTTTAAAAAAAAGATTGCTACTTGTTATTATTAAATTGTTTTAAGAAAAATAGTTCCTGTGACTTGCTACTTTCAATTATAATTATTATTATTTTTTACTTCCTAAGATATAGACTTGCAATAACTTTTTTTCTAAAACAAATGTTGGTTATAGCTTGTTACAAACTTGTAATGATGTATTCTGAAATTACTTAAGCCTTAATGCATGCTATTTCAATCTTTTTTTTTAGCTCGAATTAGGCCTATGCTAGGCTCAAGGTAGGCCTGAGTTGGGCTGGGCTCGGTTTCAAGCTACACTGGGCTCATGGGTTGGGCCGAGCTAGTCTTGTGTACGAAATAGGCCTAGGCTTAAATCGGCCTGATAAAAAATTACATTATTCGACTTGCCCCACCTATATGTGGTGGATTATGCCTAGTCAAGTCCACTTTCAACTAGACTGACTGGGTCTAAATTTTGGGAACTAGTGTCGGCCAAATCCAAATGCCAAGTCTACGTGACAGAGTTATAACACCTGTTATTTTTTATTTGGATTAAAAGATATAAATAGTTAAAATGAAAGGTCAGGGTTGAAAGTTCCTCTAGAGGTAAAGGATAGGGATACTTAGTAGAATTAATTCTTTTATATTTATTACATTTTTGCCAAAAGCTTTTTATTTCGTTTCTTAAAAATTTAATTGTATTAAAAAATTTCTCGCTCTTCTACTTAAATTTGCGACCTTTATTTATAAAAAGAAGGCGTCTTCTGTTTCTTTATCTCGGTATAATACATTGCTAAATTTAATTCGTAATGCTGTGGCAAATCCACACACAAGAAATTTTCTTATTCACGCCTCGAAGTTTTCAGATGAATTTCAATTCTAACTTGTTGGAACATCTTATAATTGCATTTGCTAGTGGATGCTGTGCGTGCACTACTTCACCTTGTGGAAAACAAGCGACAACAAATTCCATTTTCCAAGTCCTCTTGCGATAGTGATGCATATATGAGTTCTATTAGATGTGATTGTACTCTAAACAGCAACACAATTTGCCGAGTTACAGAACTGTAAGTCCTTTATTATCTCAGATTTTAAAGATTTTAATCCTTTATGTTTGAGGTCTTCATTTGTTGGTTGACCTTCTTGCAACATGCTTTTGTATACTTGTATTATTCCATAAATAACTTTGAAAATTAAAGATGAGGGTTGTAATGGCTGGTTAAAGTGGAATATTAAGCTACTTTAGTATATTTAAAGAATTTTAGCCACATTTTGTATACGTGTCAGTTAGAATGTAAAAAAAGAAAAAAGAAAAGTAGAAATATACATTACAGCAAAAAGAATACCTTTTTGAGTCCTTGTGTATTTGGTCTAGAGGAATGATTTTTGTTTTAGATTATTATTTTAAAACAGTCTCACGTCACAAGGTAGACATGTAATTTGGTTTATCATTTGAGTAAGTTCAAGCTTGACACATGGCATCCATGGGTGTTACAAACATGTTAAAAGCTCAGACAATTCTTAAGTAGTTCCTCAAGTTTTTTTAATAATTTCAATTTAATTCTCATGTTTTATTTTTATTTTTATTTTCTTGTTATTCCTTTTGATTACGATAAGTTGGTTCTTATGGATGCTATTTGTTACTTTCATCAGGAACTTAATTATGGAAGCAAATGAGTTCCCACTAGGACCGGATATGTTAGTTTTATTGGGATTCCAAAGACTAGAAAAATTATTAAAAATCATAAAACAAATAAGACAGACTAAATTGAGATTTGCATAAACTTCGGGACTATTTAATTAGTTTTTTACTTCTTTAATTTTGTTTTAGTTCATGTAACAATTTTGAAATACAAATTAGACATGTTAATAAATGATATGTCACTTTTATTGGGATTTAAGGACTAGACAAATTATTCAAAACCATAAAAACAAAATAGAGGTGCGAAATTTAGATTATGATATATGTTGGGGAGTCTTTTAATTAGAATTTTAGTTTATGTAGTTTTAATCCATGTCATTTTGTTGAAAACAAAATTAGACATGCTAATAATTGGTTACCGAATTAATTTTTTTCTAGCTTAAGAGTTTTCAAATAAACATTTCTATTCTATCACGATATCAAAATTAAAAGTATAGATGACCCGAGGTTATATTCGTGGATCTGGGAATTTACTAGCTAAAAGAATGAAGAGACAACATATTGTGGTTACAACTGCGTTAAATCAACTAACCCCAAAGATTGATCTACTTAATGATTAATTAGCTTGATCATTTAGAAGGATGATATATTAATATTTATTAAAAGATAACAGAGTCAATCGTTTATAAATTGGGTGAAGTTTTCCTAAGTCTTTGTAATGGCACTAAAAGCAAGCCATTATGAGAACGTTTATTGCAAAGAAAACATTTTCCCTCGAAATTTCTAATATTTTATATTAAAATCAAAATGTTAAATTTCAGCCTCAACATTAAATGAGAAATCTCTAAAAATCTTTCAAGGCAAATCTCGTAATATAACCGTTACACTCGTAAAAGTTCTAACCTTTTAAGTTGCAAGGGTCCAAATCACATAACACAACAAATATAATTCCACAATGAAAGAGTGGCAATCTCAAAGTTACCAAACCATATATATATGGGCCTATTTAGAAGTGTTATGGTTTTCTTTGTTTTGTAAAATAGTTTTCTAGAATAGTTTTAAAAAATAATTTTTAAGAACAAAAAAAAAAATAATTTGTTTGCATAAAATTATTTTCTGAACGAGTTTTCAAAATGAAGACACCCTTAAAATTATATGAACAATTTTTTTCTTTTATTGAACTATAAATTCTTTTATTAAATGAATTGATAAATTATTAATTTTATCAATAATTAGTAAAAATAATAATAAATTAAGTTAGTTAATCAATAGTTTTAAATAATTAATTATTAGAATTATTAATTATAGAACTAATTAATTAATAATTAATAATTTAATTTAATTATAGAAAAATTATATACTAAGTCTCAAGTGCACAAGATGCCCTGGACCATCTCTAATAGCCTCTTTATTTTTTTCTCTATAATAATGAGTAAAATATGAGCCTCCCTTTTATAGAAACTCTCTATTTCAGTTTTACTAAAATAACACACCGTATTTAAGAGACTCCATATTTGCTTAAACCCAACATCACTTTTTATTTCATCTAACACATTATTTTGATATTCTTTAATTAATAACGTTTATATTCCAATAATGATTGATATTTTTTACATATTTTTATTAGGATAACTTTTATTACATTTAAGTTTACATCTTCTTCAATAACTGTATCATTTTTTAAGAAATTTTTTAAATCTTATTTCTAATTTATTTTAATTATTTTAAGTATATTTATTTGCTATTTTAAGCATGTAATATGATAGGGGGCCAAATTTTAGTGACTCGGTTTTAAAAAGCCTCCTTAAAGAGACTGTCGGAGACAAAAAAAAGAAAAAGTTTGGCTCCCTATATTGAACTCAAAATAGGGAGACTTTTGTAGATGACCTTAGAAATTATCTTTGAGAAGGTCAATTTTCTTTTTTTCAATCGAGGAATTATGTTGATTGATAGTTCTTTCTCTATGTTGTCCAAAGATGGATTCTAGGTTTAGCAACACCGTATATTTCCTGCATTTGAAGCTATATTATGCCTATCGTTATTATTGTTGGCTTTGAATCTTTCAAATCATTTTCAATATTATAGAGAAAAAAAATCCTTATTGTGAATAAGCATCGTCCATGCACCAGGCACGAAACTAGCATTTTGACTTAGTAAGGTCAATAAATTAAGAATAAGATAGTTTTATTTACTATTTAATATATAATAAAGTCATTATAAAACTTCATACATAAAGAACCACATTTATATAAATTTATAATATATTACAGATGTCCTCAACAAATTTTGATTTTTTTGAAAGTGTTTTAGAATTACTTCATTATCAATATTGTCAAAGATATTTTTCTCAATATAAGTAACCAAATAATCGTTCATAAATTGATATCTCATTCGATTGCATAGACAATTTTTCACTATGTTCATTGTTCAAAAGAAATTATCTCTACATTTGTAGTGACAACTGACACAATCTATACTATATAACCAAATAAACTAAAGGATAAACAATATCCTTTTTCGTTTTAACCAATAGTTCAGGAAAATCACCAATCCTTTTAAGACTTGAAAACTCACAACTGATGGGTAGAAGTTGATGAGCAAAATAATGCACATAATATACATACTCATTTTCCTTCTATATCAAACTTTTTAGACCATTAAATTCTCTTGCATGTTGCTTGCCCCATCATATCCTTTTCCCTCAATTCCGATAAACTCGAATAATGTTTCAATAGCAATGATTCAATTTCTCTTTCAAATGTAAAAGCACTTGTAGTAAAACATGTGCATACCAAGAAAGCGTTCCACTACATGGCCCTTTTTATTCACATAAACTAAAACAATAGCCTTTTACTCTTTTGCTAAGACCACGTCCACTCTCTCTTGTCCTTTTTCTCTTTTTTATTTTTTGGTCGATGATTAGAATCTCACTTCATAATTACAAGAGGCCAATCTTACTAGGAGACGTACCATTATCCTAATTGTATATTTCGTGTCACAGAAACATATTAGAAGGAGAAACATCTGTTTTAACATTTTCATTCCGTCTTTTTTACCATCAGTTTAATTGTTTTTTGTACAATTACAGCTTTACAAAAAAAAAAAATTCTTACTAATTTATTGTATTTTGAGTTACAGTGATCTCTCAGATCAGGGAATTCAAGGTAGGATACCAGAGGAAATTGGAAATCTCACATATCTACAGAGTCTGTAAGAATAACTACAACACATTTGATCTTGTTCAATTTGCTTCACCACTTTTCAATGGCTATAAAGTAGAAACATGATTTGGTTGTCAAAAATAATTTTCTATTTCATCAGTAGAAGTATAGGAACCTAAGAAACTGAATTACATTAGTTTCTAGATTCCTGAAGCATTAATTTTGAGTGATATGTTAAAGACTTTAATGACTTGCAATGTTTATTTCACGAGTGACCAATACCCATTGTATTGTAGGCTAGATTCAAAGGTATCAAAAGCAAGTTAGAAGGATTTCTTCAAGGACGTGGTCTTCAAGTTTATTTGATAGTATAGCAGAAAATGACTAATGATGATTTATTAAGTGACAAAAATTGTGTTTCTAACCAAAGATGAAAGTATGTGTCCAATGTATCCAGTGCATAGAGACCAACACCAGTTAAATTTAAAATTATTTGTTTCCTCTTTAAGGATCATTCAACAAAGTAAGTCTGAAGATTAATCACAATAAAGTAGGAATGTAGATAGAAGTAACTAGAGACTACAGACTTGTAGTCTACAATTAGTTAAATTAGAAGCGAACTTATATCCACATATTTTTAATTGTTTCTTTACGTCTTTCTTGATGATAATATCATATAAAGCTTCATTACTAAAGCTCTGTTTGGTCTAACTGTAAAATTTTAACTTTTAAGCTGTAGAGTTTTAACATTAGAACTTTGTTAGAAGTGTTGTTGATAAAAAGTGGTTGATTGTTTGGCCTATATTGGGAAATGTTGAGTTTTTAGAAAATGTGAGGGCAATGTTAGACTTTAAAAAATATGAATGAGTATATTTGAGAAAAGAAAAAAAAAAAAAAACAGCTTCTCGTACTGTGTATAAACAGTTTTGCAAAAGCTTATTTTAAAAAGTTCAAATTTGGAGTTTCTTGTTTTCAGCTTCAATTTTTACCTAAAAGCATTTTTAAAAATGGGCTAAACAGGTTATATCAGCTTCTAAATTTATATAAAGTATTTTTGAGTCTAAAAAAAGTTAGGCCAAAAAGAGCCTAAATAGTTTAAATGCCCAAAGTTAGTACTTTCGATATGATTACATACTTTGAACGCACAATGTAAAAGAAATGAATGTACACCAATCTATATTCATAAGAAAACAAATAAGTTCCACTCCTTGTTATCTTTGTTTCCCATAGTCCTTCATATGTCAACAACAATGGTGAACTGTTTATGCAATAAGGATGAAATAATTTACATACTTTACTTTTGTTACATATCTCTCATCATATCATATAATATAAAAAAATCCAACTCCATTTCATTTTCCCTTTTCTTCCAATTTTTCTTCTTTTCTCATGTTATACCTACTATCCCTCCCTACTTTTATCATTGGATACCTTTGCTAGTATAGGAGCAATGGTCATATAGACCCAGAGTCTATTAGTCTGTTTCCTGGTAGTCAAATTTCTACCAATATTGTTGAGACAATTGACCTTTGTTGAGCATGGTCTCTTAGGATTTTCACCCAACAATCCCTATTTCTTTCTTCTCCTTCTTTCTTTTTCTTCATTCATCTTCTTCCTCTCCTGTTTGATAGCATTAATTTGTTAAATTACTTTTGCCCTTTTCTCAGTTTCAACTACAATTTTTAAGACCGTTTTTCCCTACATATATAGCACATTTTATTGCCTTTTCACAATGTAATCCCTCTTTCTTTCTTCTCCTCCTCTCTTTTTCATTATTCTTCTTCATCTTCATTTTTGGCCTATATCGTATGGACACTAACGTTGACAAGAAAAGGGCAGATGAAAATTCTTTAAAAAAATAAGACACAACACGACTAGGACTCACTAATTAAAATTATTTACAAATTATGTGTGTTGAATAATTAAAGTAAGTAATCATTACTATGTTGAAATTCCGGTGAAAATAAACAAATATCTTCAAAATGAAAGTAAATATTATATATATTGAAGTCAACAATCTTAGGGGCGTGATATATCTTGAAATATACATTTTAATATAAAGTTAAATTTCATAAAAGTGACATTGATGTCATATTTGGTGATATATTCCGTTTAATCTAGAGAATTACTAATCTTGAGTAGTCTAACGGGTCAACAATATATAATATATGTGCTGACCAGGTTTGGAAAATCATTTTCTCTGCTACACAATCACACAGACACACCAGAACTATTAAGAGTGTTTTCGTGTTTTATAGCTTATGACTGCATTAATTTGTCATGTTTCCTATGAACAGAGTTTTGAGCAATAATATACTTTCTGGAACAGTCCCTGAATCACTTGCCAATCTCTCAAAGCTTGAAAAGATGTGAGCACTTCTATTCACTTTAAAAAGTTAATCATTTTCCAATATTTTGCTAGCATGGAATTTTCGATATTTAAATATATTTACATTCTCAGTGTTGTTACCTTAAAGTGGGAGGCCTAGAGTTCATTAATAACAAACTCAAAGTATGAGATTGAGTGGAACATGAAAGCTTACTTCTATAGAAATAAGAGCATATGCAGTGGAACATGAAAGCTTACTTTTATAGAAACAAGAGCATAAGCATATCTCATTCAAAGATAATAACAAATAGTCCTCTCTAGCCTATGCAAATCTCTAAGAGGGAGAGGGACTGAGCTAGGAAAATGAGTCTAATTTATGCCCTTGAAGCCAAATCATTTGCAGCCTGTTGCTTTCATCAGTTCTGTGTAAGACTCGAAGGCGGCTAAATATGCTTGGTAATAAAGTTGTGGAAAAGATACGCCATGAAATTGAAAAAATATCGTAAGACATACGAAATAAAGCCTGAGAATCTATTTCAACAAATAGGCTTAGTGAATCCCAAACAAAAGCACAACTTTAAGCCATCCAAAATTGAGTTGTCTTCACCAAAGTATGTTTATATATACATTCTTGCCACATTGGAAAATCATAAAATTTCTAGACCATCTTATAAGAATTTGAGCTCTTTCACCTAACACCAATTGGTTTTAAGATGGAATGCTATAGTTCTTAACATGATACCAAAGTTGGACCCTTGGCCCAGTCTTGTTCATACATGTGTGACCTATCTCAAAGTAGGTCACACATGTGTTTAATCTTTTATGTGTGACCTGATTTGATGGAGTATTAGAATATGCACTTTTTCACATTAAAAAATCATAAATTTTTAAATCACCTTATAAACTTTTTCCTACTCCACTTGACACTAATTTGTTTTAAGATGGAACCTACCTTATAATTCTTAGCATGGTAGCAGGGCTAGGCCCTTGATTTACTCTTTTTCATCTTCTGTGTGTGTCATCTCCCATGCGCGTTCATGTACGTGTGATCAAGTCACATGTATGTTCAATCTTTTTATATGTGTGTCATGTTCCATGCCAGCTCAATCTTAATTTTACGTGTGTCCCATGTATATTCAATCTTCAACGTATAGTATCGGACCTTGACTCTTAGTTTAGTGTTGTTCATCTTTTGTGTGTGTCATTTTTTATGTGTGATTAGGTCATATGTGTGTTCAATCTTCTTACAAGTGTGTCATCTTTTATCCGTGTTCAATTTTCCATGTATGTCCTACGTGAATTCAATCATCCACAAATGACCCATTTCAAATTAGGTTAGACATGTGATTAATTTCTCAAGAAGTCCCTTAGCCTTAATTGGTCGCCTTATGATTCTTAACATGGTATCAGAGCTAGACCTTTGGTTTAATCTTCTTCATCTTTTGTGTGTGTCATCTTCCACGCGTGTTTATCCATGTGTGGTTGGGTTACACATGTGTTCAATCTTCTTACTCATGTGTCATTTTTTTTTATGGATGTTCAATCTTCCACGTATATTCAACCGTCAATGTGTGCTCCCGTGCATTCAGTCTTCTACCTATGACCCATCTCAAATCAAGTCAGACATATGTTTAATCTTCCACACGAGTCTATCTCAAAGCAAGTAATATGTGAGAAAGAGTGTTAGAATATATATTTTGTCATGCATCAAAATATTATAAACTCCAAGACCACCTTATAAGATTCTAGGTTGCTCCTCTTGATAGTATTTAGTTTTAGGATGTAACTTTATGTTGTTTAACACAACCACATATAAAAATGAGGAATTACATAGTGTTAGGAATCAGACACATACACACACACAATGTACACAATGCAGCGGAAATCAACACATAATATTTTTAACATGGTTTGGCCCTTTGCCTATATCCACGACCCAAGAAACTAAAAAATCCACTATTCAACAAACATCATTGCAATGCGATGAATATTTTGAATGGAAAAGATCCAAACCCTCCCCTCACTCACATGCTCACAGTTTTTAGGAAAAACTATAAAAACCCTCACACCCATGACTTTTTGAACGAAAAAAGTCTAAATCCTCTATAAAGGACTTTATCTATGGTTAAAGTCTAAACCCTTCCTATATCGGTTTTTTTTTTTTTTTGGCAAAAGCACAAAAAATGCTCTCAACACTTAGTTTACCCCCTTCCATACCCCTTATGGGGTGTGGCTCTCATGGCACTGAATTACAAGCTAGAAAGTCCTATTTATAGGCAGTAATCCTAACTCTACTAGGATGCAAAACCTATCTCTACTTGGACTTCTATTTGTTACAAACTTATAATTGGGCTTGCACGTAATCCAAGAAATCCAACAAATCTCCCCTTGGCGAAAACTCCAAGCTTTCTCGCTGCAACCAAGACCTTTTCTCAGTCTTTGTCGTCTTCATCTCCATCTTCATCGTCATGCTAGTGTTCTCACTCAATAGCAATCAAAACAGCACTCTTGAGAGCCTGTCTCTAATGCACTGAAGTCTTGTTCCATTACTATCAGTACATCTTCATCACTCTTAGTTCTCACAGTCATCACTAACATCTCTCATACATCATTAGTTTCTACTATCTAAGCCTCTTCATGTCCTCCCAACTTGCAATATTGCATCAACGAGAGAGATTAAACCAAGAAGAGGAAAGAAATCACCCAAAAACACAACTATTGTTCACACATCGTTAGTTTCCACTATCTAAGCCTCTCCATGTCCTCCCAACTTGCAATATTACATCAACAAGAGAGATTAAACTAAGAAGATGAAAGAAATCACCCAAAAACACAACTATTGTTCATGCAGCAAACCCAATCTGTAGAAAGCTCCAAATTAAATTCAGATTGTACAGATTAAAGACCCACAAGTTGTGAACGTGCTCACAAAATTTCAGTTCGATCAGACTATACCCTCCGATCATCCACTAGATCAAAACTACGTAGCAGAGCTTTTTCTCTCTTTTTCTTTCCTACCTTTTTTTTCTCTCTCTCTTTCTCTCATTTTGACACACACTCTTTCTCTCTTCTTGTGATGACATCACGCTGAAGTCAGTACTACCCAATAGCCTCATTTGCTCGTTCTTTGTGCCCCTCAACTCAGCAACGTGTCCTCTTCGCATCGTCATGCCCGGTCCTCGTGTTTGGGCTATGATACCACTTGTTGGGAATCAGACACACACACACAATGCAGCGAAAATCAGCACACAATATTTTTGACATGGTTCGGCACTCTGCCTACATCCATGACCCAAGAAATTGGAAAATCTACTATTCAACAAACACTATTACAACGCAATGAATCTTTTGAATGGAAAAAATCCAAACCCTCCCCTCACTCACACACGCATAATTTTTAGGAAAAACTATAAAAATCCTTACACCCATGACTTTTTGAATGAAAAAAGTCTAAACCCTTGTTAAAGGACTTTATCTATGGCTAAAGTTTAAACCTTCCCCATCTCGTCTTTCTTCTGGCAAAAGCACAAAAAACGCACTCAACACTTGGCTCACCCCCTTCCACACCCCTATGGGGTGTGGCTCTCGTAGTACTGAATTACAAGCTAAAAAGTCCTATTTATAGGCAACTAATCCTAACTCTACTAGGATGTGAAACCTATCTCTACTTGAACTTCTATTTGTCATAAACTTCTAATTGGGCTTGGACTTAAGCCAGAAAACCCAACACATCGTGCATAAATATTGATCAAACTCATCAATCTCTTTGAAGTTAAACTCGATGAGGATGTGCTCGGACTTCGAGTATCATTCGATGAACTTTGACGATTATGGAGAAGTTGGATTTTGAGTAGTCAAGGAAGATTCAAAATCAATTCTCAATGGGTTCTAAAATTTTTTGTAGTAGTTAGGACTTGGATTATTGCACATGATATGAGATGAAGGTATCGCAAAAGTGTGAACTCCCCACTGTCTGGTGATCTCAGATTGTGATCTTGTGCTATTTGGCAATAATGCAGTGTATATTTGAGAGGGAAAGTTATAACACCTTATTCCATATTAGTTGTGTGACATTGCATTTTTGAGAGAAGAGATTTTAATACCTAGTCCCAATTTGATTTTATAAAGGATTTGTTTTTCAATTTGTAATGACTTGAGGTCTCTACTACTATCAACACGAATTTAAACAATTTAGGCTAATTGATTAAGTTCAATTGCTTGAAAAGGTAGTAGTTCGATCCAAATCGTTGCAATTGTTATTCTTTAACTGTAGCTTACTGGCTACCAGCTATGTAAAGATAAACAACTAAAATAGTTTTTAGTTGAGTAGCACATGTGTGGACATTTTTAACGTGTGGACGTTTTCTCACATCAACACCTTCGACTCTGAAAAGATAATTTGCTAGTCATTGAATTGATGGCTAATGAGGACAGAATAATGTGCATGCATTTCAGGAGAATATTTCAACTTCAATATGTCTAAATCCCTTATACCGGCACTATAGATGATGTGGAATGAAAATTAATGAATATCATTGTCTCAAAAAGAAGTTCAGCCATGATATGGATTGTTCCTACTTGTCGAAAGCTCATGCGAACGAAAGAAAGAAACTAATTTTGGAACTCTGAAAAACATATAAGATGATGGGGTTTCGATTTGCTTGTGTGCTCGGATTTTAACTTGTTTGGTGTTTATCTTCTAGCGATCAACTCAACACTTTTCAGCAAGAGATATGAATATATATATATATATATTTTTTTTAAACTAAAGCATGCTTAGCTTTGGAAAACAGTAACACTTCATTTGCGAACATAAGGTGATTCAGTCTTATCTTTAATTTAATCCTAAATTAGAGTTCCAATTATGTAAATTATACCAATTCCTAAATTACTTCAACAATTATATATATAATAAAAAAGGCAATACTTGTTATTTTATATGAACCAATCCATTCTCGATACTACTCTTGGATGTTGACTAAAAAACATAGTTTTGAAATCAATACATCTATTCCAATCTCCATTTATAAAACATACCAACATGACATTACTCTTTACCAAGTTCATAATTCTATTCTTAGTTTCATTCTATTCCTTAACTCATTTCATCTATGTACAAATGCATTCTAAGATACCAAGCACTATCTAATATCTAATTTCAATAAAGATGATTGAACAAGGATAAGAAAAGTAAGCAAAGGCATGCTCAAATCCACGGAACCCATTTCTAAAGCTCAAAATGTCAATTTCCAATCTCAACCACGTCCATTCAAAAAGTTACAATAAGTATCGATTAATAGAAGATATTTTAGAATTGAATTATGGACTTAAGTTAGAGGTGACTATTGTTTTTTCTGCTTTATGTATGGATGTGCCCTTGTCGCAACATTGACAAGCGTGGTTGTCTAGAGGCTTCCAAGTAGAATCACCAAAAGGAATACCAGGCTTTTTGTGCTCTTTCCCTTGGTTACCAACATATCCATATATATCACTAAAAACATTTTAAGACTCATAATTTTTTAATAAGGAAAGTCGTGTTTGCCATGTCAACATGACTATTAATTGCAAAGAATGAGATAACCATTAAAAAAAGAAGACTATCTAAAGAAACATGACTATTGAAAATTTGTGGGGAGAGATATTTCTGTAGCATATCCTTCTCTTTATTAAGTTTTCAATGATCAATGCAAATCTTACTAACTTTGTTATGTTGACAGTGATCTCTACAATAACCTATTGGAATGGCGTATACCACATCTCCTTTTCAAAATGAAGTCACTGAGATATATGTAAGTGATCATGTTATTGAAATGATACAATATTGACTAATAGTTGTTGCAAGTTGAGACTTAAATTCATTAGTAGTTGTATCAGCTCTACTATCTACTCCTACAAAACACACACTTGGAAGGAAATAGAAAACACCGAAACTATAACCATAGCATTATAAGATAAAAGCTTTAATGATTTTTGTTAAAGTTTGAGTACTTTCAGCTTTTGAACAACATTATTGGAACTGGAGTAGCAATACATAAAGGATCAAGGTCCAACATAGTTTAGATTATGGAAACTATTTTGTAATTAATTGCATAAGGAGTTATTCTAAAACTGATTATGATTCATGACCACGTTTTGGCAACAATCAACATTATTTTAAACATTGATAATCCAAGTGATTACGTGTCTGTATTGGATCAACCCTTGTCGCATTTTTGTGGCACTAATTTGTATTTTAAATAAACTATGTATATCTTTTTCTTAAGTTGAGGACTAGTTTTGTTTGACCATCTAAATTATTTTTCTTTTATTACACCTTTTAGGGTAAATCTTTTTATTAGTCCTTAAAGTATAATGCAGGGACATATTATTCTGATTTTCCAAACTAATAACTTACTCCTAGGCTTATATTAGTGAAACACTCTTAATCGCCAAATACGATTCCATCTTCTTTCTAACATATTTGACACATGATAATCACATGTACTCAAAAGGGAGAATTGTAGGAATAGTTCCCATTGTTTGTCAAATTTTTAGTTTTGTCCCTATTATTTAAAAAAGTACAAAAAGATCCCTAATGTTTTTAAAAATTGTTGATTTGGTCCTCACTATCAAAAGCACTATTAAAATAAAAAAGAAAAACTATGAAGAAAAGTGTTCCTTTACATATTTTGCCAAATGACCATCATTCCCCTCACTAACCCGCTCGCTTTTGCTTTTTTGATTTATTATTTTTATTTTTCATCATCCCAATCAAACACACACACAAAATTTCATTGAAACATACACACGATTTCACACACACATATGCACAATTTTGCGCACACATACATAGATCTAATTCACATGCACACATGATTTCACACGCATATACAGATTTCATTCACACATATACACAATTTCACAGATAGACAGATCTTATACACGTAGACACATATCTATTTCATACACACATACACGAATACACACATACACATACAAATTTGATTCATACACACAAATCTTACACATACACATAGAAATTTGATTCACACACATAATCACACCTATACACCCAATCACATATATATACACTTACCAAACACACACATATATATAGATATACTGTATTGTACATCTGATTCTCGTCGTCCTTCCATATTCATGTGGGTATATATATATATACCCACATGAATACAATCTTATACACACGTACAATAGGTTATATAATGCAATGGTCAGCTATATTTTCCCATATGTTGGGACTTATTTTCTTACTACTTAGTTACAGGTCCAGTTTTAAGGTTATATTTATCTTTGTAATTGACTTGCAACGCTTCTACCAAATGATTATGGTGATTGAATTTGTATTTACAGCTTGAGGACTAATTTGAGATAAATACTAAACACTGGGGACTAACACGCATATTATGTACAACATTAGGGACCTCTATAGACGTTTTTTGAACAATGAAGACTAAAATAAATTTTTATTTAATACATTGGGGACTTAATTAAACATTGTTAAAATTTTAAGAAATTTCCCTCGACCACTGGTCACTGAGATGCACGTGACCACGTTTCTCTTAATTATAACTCAATTTTTGAAGGCAAAGGCCAAATTGACAAGTTTTAAAAATATTGAATACCTCATTGCACTTTCTAAAATAATGGGGACAAGACTAAAGATTCGACAAATAATAGTAACACTTCTTGCAATTCTCCCGACTCAAAAACTACTATTTTTAAAGGGGCATATTTGTAAGTTCAACCCCCTTTATGTTCTCTTTTTTCTTGTTTTTTGTTTCTTTTTCTTTTATTATACTTTAAGCTTTTTTCTTCATTTTCTTCATCTCCCTTTGTACATACACATATACACACATACATATTTGATTGTTGATCTCCAATTTGCTGGCACAAATATGCTCTATATGCTCTCATGGAATGATGAATACATTAACGATCTCAAATTAGTGATACAATCTTTGACTATCATCAATGTTCACAAGCCTAGCCAACAAACTTCATTCTCCTATTTGTCGCAAAACTACTATTTTTCTAGCGACATGAAACTTCTCCTTTTAAATCGTACAATATCAAATTTAATTTGAATCACGTAACTTCTAAATACAAATTAAAATTATACTAATGATCAATATAAATATAGGTGTTAAATTAAACTCAAATATTAATTACATATTGAGTCATGTGCTTCCTTTCTAAGAATAAAAATAATATATAATAACTAAGTCTTAAGCATTTAAAATAAATTTCAACTAGAATCGTAGGTTATAAGAATTATATGTGCAAAAAAAAAAAATCCTTCGTTGTGTTATTAGAAGCACCATGATTATTATAAAATTTTTTTGGTTGTTGCATGTCCACACATGATTAATAATCGCAAATCTTTAATATATGACTCTTTTATTATATTATTTGAACTATCTTGGTGTACAATTGGGAACAACTAATAATCTCTTAAATTCACTATGATCAAAAGTGAAATGGAGGTATTTATATAAAATGATTCCAAAAATCAAGTAATGTCTTGATTAAAAGAATAAATATATAATCTTTTTCAGTAATCCATTTTTTTCTCCATTTTAGTGTACTTTGTCTAATATCATTTTTCTATATTTTCAAATTTATAAATCTCTTAAACCCATTTTTCGCTTGCAAAAACTTCAAAACAAGTTCAAGAATGCTCACATGTGAGAATGTGAAACTATTTTTGAATATTTTTCCCACTTAGTGTCCATTGGTAATCAATTGAAAAGAAGATGAGAAAATATTCAAGATATTCATATGATAGAAAAAATATTGAGATCTCTCAAAAAGACTTTTGAATATGTAGTGGTCACACTTGAATAGCCATTTGGATAAACTCACTATAAGAACACTAATAGGAGCACTCGAATAGTGACCACAAAATTAATTTCTGATTTGAAGAGGTGGCGAATACACCTTAAATGATTTTTGAGACTATTATAAAGATCAAGCTATTAAGTAACATTTTACCACTTCATATATCACACAATAAAATGGTATTGCAAAAAGGAGGAATCACACCACTCTTGACATGACAAGACCCATGTTGAAAGAGAAAGGCTTGCCAAAGGCTTTCTAGGTTGGAATAGTGGCATTAGAAAGCTTACTTGTTAAACCGATGCCTACTGAAAGCATGAAAAACATGACACAACAAGAGACATGAAATGGCTAGAAACCAACTGTTAGCCATTTACAAATGGGTTTTGCAACCTATGCTTGAATACTAGAGGCAAAAAGAAACAATTGGATCATAGTGAGAAATGTACTTTTGTTGGTAATAACGAGGAGTCAAAAACCTAATCTTTTAAGTCCATTTAGTAATAAAATCATGGTAAAAGACAAGAAATCAAGAATAAAAAGTCTCGATTCCTCCTCGTGCAAAAATCTCTCAAAATCAAAGTTCACCACAAGCGTCTTCAAGACAATTCTCACCAATTCAAATCTTAGTTCTTCATTTTCATTATTATTTTCACCAATCAAAACTTGGTGTCTAAGGAAAATTTATGAACACACTGAAGAGATAAAATTGTTGTCTCTATGTCAATCATGAGTACTTTCCTTTCAAGAAATTGTTGAAGAAGATTGTTAAAATACAACAATGGTAAAGGAAACACATGTCATTGAAAATAATGACATGTGGGAATTGACTTCACTTCGCAAAGGATAATAATTCTTTGGCATCAAATGGTTTTGGAAAATAAACTGGACGTTTAAAGGAAAAATTGATTGTTATAAGGTGAGGCTTGTAGGAAAAGGCTGTAAGTAGAAACATGAGTTGATTATGATGAAGATGTTGCCCAATTGCTCAAGTTGATATTGTAAAATATTGATATATCTTATTGCTTATCATAATTGGGATATATACTGATTAGATGTAAAGTAAGAATTTTTTAATGTCATACTTTGAGCAAGGAGGAGGTTTATGCTGATCAATCCAAAAGTTTTGTTTTGGACTTACAAGAGGAGAGGACAAGGTGTATCGTCTCAAGAAATTGAATGTATTACTACTTTGTAAATGCAGTAGCTAATTATTATAAGTTTATTCTTTTTCAGTAATATATATATATATATATAGCCTAGAAGAATATTGTTTGAACTTCCTAATACTCTCCTACTAAGGATTCGCAAATCCAAAATAGCATCCGAAATGTATAAGTCAATGATAACGCAACAACAATTAACAGTAATAAATTCTTGTTCTTTCATATAAGTAGAACCTCTTAAACTAAATTAATAATCTCTTTTAAATAATAAAATTATATGTTTAGGAGCCAATGTGCTAAATTAATGATCTCCTTAAACTTATAAGATAATACATTTTAAATATTTCCTTTGTATTTTATAGATACTAAATATTTTATAAATATTTTTCTCATGATTTTGTACCAAATAATTAATATTTTTTTCATTACCATATTTCATACATTTTCACTTTTAAATTTTAAAATCTTCTTCACCAAAATTTTAGACAAACTACCCTTAACTAACTAGCAAATCATATTTTTTCCAAAAATCCATTGCTACAATTCTTTTTGCATGCATGAAGGATGCTCTTTGTTATGCTCACATAATGCTTTACCCATTTCATCTGTCGTGGTCCTTTTCTTGATAGATTTGGGATGTGGAGTTATTTTTGCTATTTTAGAACTGAATATATCATAAATAATAAGAGATTGTTTTGGGTTAAATAATATTTGCTTTGATTCAGTACACATTCTATGCACTTGTTTTAATAAAGTTGAGATAGTACTTTGAATATTATACTATTTTGAATTTTAACTTGATCACTTGAGCGATAAAATATTTACTGTTAAGTCAAAAAAATTAAAAATATATTTACAAATTAATGATTATTAATTTATGTATAAATTAATATATCACTAGATTAGTAGAATTTAGGTGATTTCAAAATTATTAATTTAAAGAGGCTATTTCTATAGTTGTTTTGAAATGAAGAACATTATGATCATTTCTACTTCTAGAATTATAATTTGTGTTCTCATGATTGAAACTATATCAGAGAACAAGTTATTGTATGATGCGGGAGACAAACAATATAAACAATATATTGCATTCTCATTCTATATTTATTGCCCCTTTCTTTCTGTGAATATATCATAATGTCAGATTTTCTATTTCTCAGCCATATATCACTGCTGTGACTTTTCTTCCGTGTGCAGAGATCTCTCCGTTAATTTCTTTAACGGTACAATTCCGTCTCAATTGGGTGCACTTCCCAACCGTGAATATCTGTGAGTGTCATGTCTTCTCTTCTCAAAGAATGCCGAGATTAGAAAAGATTGGTAGATTCATCTGGTGTTCCTTAATTTGTTATCTTATAGGGACTTGAGCAATAATCTATTATCAGGAGAGATCCCAAAAGAACTCGGAAATATTTCTCACCTTCAAATTCTGTGAGTGTACTTTGTTTTGCTTTAGAATTCATTATTACTAGTCTTCGTTATATTGCATGGACTTAGTAATTTGTGCATTGCCTAACCTTTATATAACTGCATTGGAGGTACTTGAATGACAATATGCTCAGAGGTGAACTTCCAGATGAGCTTGGAAACCTTAGTAATCTTGCCTACCTGTAAGTATATTTTATATACTAAAGACAATAAACCCATGAAGTTTGTCTCATTTCTCAATTCATGAAGTCAAGTAGAAACCCAGTCTTAATGAGGAAATGTTTAGAAAAAGTTTCTTAACTTTTTTACTCATAATTATTTGACACGGGAGCCACACCTCATTCATGTAGTGTTGAAACTAAATAATTACTCATTACAAACCAAAAATAATAATAATAATAATAATTCCTCATCAAGAAATGCTAACAACTCTAGGTACACGCTCAGATGCATCACGTCAAACGTACATTTAGTACTTTCATTACTTAATTTATACTATATTATCATATAAACTAGCATACTTCACCAGGGACCACTAAGAATACCTTAAATATATTTCATACTAATGTACTTGCACAAGCCTCTCTTACTTTTATGAAAATTGAGTATGCAAACTTACACCAAATCATTTTTTATAACCATTTCAGAAAATCTTATTTTGTGCATCAACTTCTTTTTCTTCTTATACGTTTCTCATTGAAGTTTTGTTTAATTCATCCCCATACCCACTCTGTTAACAAGTACTCACAAAAGGGAAATATAGGCAACTATGACACAAGTAGTTACTAACATGATTTATTTATTAGAATATACATTTCTCTCACATTAAAAATTACTTTAAAACTACCATATAAGATGTTAGACTACTCCTTTTAGCACCAATTAGTTTGAGGATAGAATCTCATAAAAAGTTTGGCCTTGGTCAAGGTTCAGTTATATTCACCCACATGTGATTCATTTATTGTCAATTTTCCGGTTTCCTCTTTCTGACTCGTGTTGTTGCTGGGTCACATGAAAAGGAATCGTAAAAAAACAAAACAAAAAAAAAACGGGAATGGTAGTATTTTTGCCATTTTCTTCTACACGTGGACCGAAGATTTGAAATCTCAAATTATGAAGCTAGTCGGCTTTTAGCCCAGAAGAAATGCGTTGTATCTACTATTTCTCTACTAATTTTTATGAGTGATGACATATGCAAATGATGTCAGGAGTCTGGCGAACAATGAATTCAGTGGCTCATTGCCTTCTAGCTTTGGAAAATTGAAGAGCATGCATAATTTGTGAGTGATTTTATTGCTTCAAGAGTCGGAATTCTTAAACAGTAAGTCTGTAGATTGAGAATGATTTTTGTCCTGTAGTGCTGTACGAGGGAATAACTTGAGTGGAAAGTTTCCAGACGACATCGTATTCAGCTGGCAGCAACTCCAATATTTGTAAGCCTCCTGATTAATCTTTCTAAACTTGTTATTTGTGCAACTAATGAAGCTAGCATGTCTCTAACTGTCAGTCACACTTGACTTTTTAAATCTTGGCAGATCGCTGATTGGGAACAATTTTGAAGCACCTTTACCTGATAAATTCCAGGCTTGGGAGTACATTGATACCCTGTAATATTTTCTTCTTTGTTAAATGGCTTTTATTGCTGGTTTTTTTTTTATCATGGAGATGAAAGTAATCTCTTCTCAATTAAAGTCCAAATATGTTCTTGTTATTAAGGATTTATAAAGACAAAGTGTAAGAACAAGAAGAATTTAAAAGAACGCTTATAAGGGATGGGGAGGATTGCAGATACGATTTGAAGGGGATTCTAAAAGATGTCCAGCTTGCAATTTTCCTTATCATTTCCTAATCTATAAATTCTTCCTACTGTATATTTTTTCCAGGGAAATTGCCGACTTAACTGGAGTCAACCAAGACTCTAAGTTCCCTGATGTCTCCAAGCTCTCCTCTTTAAAACATCTGTAAGTTTTCTAAAATGAATTTCCATCGTATTCCATGATATAACTTCCGTGAAACGTATTTTTCATCTTTCATCTTTCAGGACGTTGAGGAATTGTTCACTAGTTGGTCAAATCCACCCTAGTCTGTGGAAGCTACATCTTTTAGAATACTTGTAAGACAATTCCCTCACCCATTTAATTGTTTCTCATTCATACACCAAAAGGATTAGTTAACATTTATTTTTACGTGTACGTTCTTTCATTCATAAATATTATATCAATTTGACTCCTTCCTTGTTTCTGTAATCTAGGGACTTGAGTTTCAACAAATTGAGTGGTGGAGTTCCGCCAAACATTGGCAAGCCATCTTTAAATTATCTGTAAGGGCGCACATGTCCGAATATTATCTGAGAATCTACACATTTTTTCATTTCTGCTCTTATGTAATCATAATATGCTCTGGTGAACAAGAGATATATTACTTTGCTCTGTTTTCTCATTGCGTTGACAACAAATCATGTTTTTGCGTAGTTCTCTTTCATCCCTATGAATCAAAAATCAATTTTCTAATACTAGTATGAAAACCAACAAAAAGATTCTTTTATTCTCCAAATAATACTCCCTTGATGTGAGCCTTAGGTGTACTTGATTAATCAAGGATACATGCATGGCCAACGCGATTCAGTAATCATATTGTATATAATATATGTTAAACTTTCTTCTTGTTCACTTCTACCTTAGATTAATATGGATCTGCTTTGCCCTGACTTATTTATAATCGAAATCTTGTGGGAATTGAAAATGCAAAGTTCAAATATAAATTAAATGCTAAATGCGTATGAAATTGCACACCTACACCTTTGGAGTTAAGCTTTTTAACTTGGTGGTGGTGGTGGTTTTCAGTTATCTTAGGAGCAATGAATTCAACGAGTCCTTGCCCAAGTGGATGACAGAAAACACAACTTTACATGTGTAAGTGTTAATATGTTGAGTTTAAGGCTTTTCTTGAGAAATTTCTGCACATGCGATAGTTTTGAGTTTAATGTTAATTAAATTGAATCTCATCTTAGAAGAGAGGCTTATCAAATTTGTTGGGGCGAAAATTATAAGTGAAGAGAATCAGATAGTTTTCTCATCTCAAAATTGGGAAACTCGAACACTGATCATTCTTTATTATGTGAAACATAACCATTGCAAAAGAAAACAAGAAAAGAATAAATAGTCATATAAGAAAGGTGGTATTAGTGATATAATTTTATTGCCGAATCAGGTTTAAGTATTATATATTTGGTCGTTCCGAGTTATTTAGATTTTTATTATGAAATTTATGTCTAACTTGTCTAATATAACACAGGTAATAGTATGTGAATAGATTACATAATAGGTCTAATTTCTTAACTTTTCTAGTTAAGTAGACCTTTAGTTTCCTCCATTTGCGATCAACTTATCTTTGTATAGCTTTAGTTTCCATCTTTTTTATTTGTCTCCAAAAATAATACAAGAGACTAGGCTTTAAGCAAGTCCCAGAAGGACTCAGGAGTCAATTAAACTTTATCTCTTATAACCTAGGAAGCCTAATTACCATAAAGTATAAAAAGACTAAAACGCTTATATTTATCAAAATCCTATTTACACTATAATTCAATTACTTTTTTTTTTAACTCATAAAAATATAGGGTCATTACACAGACTATTATCTTCTCTTTCTTATGTTGCATGGTACTGCTCTAATACTTAAATTTAAAAGCCAAGAAATCAGAGAAGAGAAAATGTGAAAAGATGGAGAGATTACCATTCGGAGTAGCTGCCATTAGTGGAGGCTCTAGAAGAGAGGGACTGATAATCTTACATATCAAATGAGTGTTGTCAAATATGGGGAGATGATCAATATGAAGAAAGGGAAGATAATCTCCGACTAACCAAAGGTTCTAGGTTCTAGTCATGTCACTACCAGTTTAACATAATATGTTCACGTGCAAGGCTCAATCTAATTTGGACGTGAAGGAACGTGTTGAAGATTATAGATAAAAATAACCCTTTTTGAGCAGTTTAAGCTTTTCGGATGAGGTGGTCAATTAACATTATAGTTTGATGCATCCAAAAATTACTTACTTTTGGATCTTTTATGTTATTTGTTTTATGTACTGTATTCCTAAAGTCAAATGGTCATCTTATGCAATGTTGATTTCAAGCATTTGTATATATCATTGCAGGGATATTTCTGAAAATAAGTTCAGAAACATAAGCATACCAACTGGCAAAATTTCTCACAAGATGTAAGCAAGCTAATCCTCACATGTCAGCTTCTCTGGTTATTTGTCTAGTGTGTGATATATAAAAATATATCTCTAAGTTGTTTTTTGTATTATTTTCATTCTAGAAACTTGTTTGCTTGCTGCTCAGGTTCAAACATAACCGACAAGTAAGTTATATTATTTCACTGCTTGATGTTTTTTGCTTTCTTTCCATTTCTTCTTCCCTGAAAAATGACAACCGGAATGGTCGGAGACATAGTTTATGCACTATTTCTTCAAAACAGGCATAAAAAATGGATGAAAAATGCCAACTGTCCTGATGAAACGTCCAGGGGTAAGCATATAATACTTTTGCTATGATATTTTTCCACAACATAAACTGCAATAGTCGTGTTTGGTGACCCCAGAGATCATAGGATAGGAGTACAACCAACTCTTCATTCTATTTTCTGTACTAATATGTTTGCAGATGACAACTTGTATATCAATTGTGGTGGAAACTCAATCATTATCAATGGAAGTAACTACGAGGCTGATTTGCAGCAAGAGGGAGGGTCAACTTTCTTTCTGAGCAATAGTAAACGTTGGGGTTACAGCAGCATGGGGAAATTCTTATCAGCAAACAATGACCTTTATATATTAAGAAAAACATGCAATCTTACTATGGCTGATGCACCATTGTACCAGACTGCTCGCATAGCTCCAATATCCTTAAAGTATTATGGGTTCTGTTTGAAAAAAAATACATATATTGTGAAACTTCATTTTGCTGAAATAGGATGGGATGAAATTCAAGTTTTCGGTGTAAAAAATCGGCGCTCTTTCGATGTGAAAATCCAAGTAAGTACCTATTCATAAAGTAGACGGTGATAATTTGTGAAAGAGGAGACTGAAAAAGGCTACAATTACAGGGTGAGACATATCTCAGAAATTTCAGCATAGAAGCAGAAGCAAACGGTGTCGATTTGAATGTAACCAAGGAATTTATTGTTCAAGTAAATGACACACTAGAGATTCATTTATATTGGTCAGGAGAGGGCTCAAGGTATTGGCCAACACGATACTATGGTCCTCTCATTTCTGCAATTTCTGTATATCCTGGTATGGTTTATTTACTTTATGGTAATTCGATTTTGCTGCATATCGTGTGTATCTACCTATACAACTAAATATCACATGTTATTGTCTCTCATCTTAGTCCCAAGGAAGCACAAGAAACTATCTACTGCGATTAAACATGAAATAATAAAACATAACAGTTTATAGTTTAATTCTAAAACGAAACAAGGATCTAAGGCATACCTCTTGCTAAGAACAAAGCAAGAAAAATATTTCATCTTAGCACAATGATCCACACACTTGGGAAAAAGTAGCTTTCACTCCTCTACTTTGATCTTCCCTTTTATGACCAAATCCTTAGTCTAAGTGTAATCTTGTTATGGGACTAGATTTTTCTAAACTAAAATCAAAAAGAAAACTATTTTGACTTTCTTCAACATATGAAGCTTACTCAAAGAGAGAGAAAAAGAGAATATCTCAAGAGAAGATGGTGCAATTGAAGAGCTTAGGGTAGAGGCCTATTTATAGGAAAGAATCATGAGAAAAAATCTTGGAAAATCAATGTGGAATAAGAAAATTCTCTTTTTCCTGGCTAACGACAAATAATGGTCCTCTTATTTTTGCAATTTCTGTATCTCCTGGTATGGCTTATCTACTCTATGTTAATTCCTTTTACTGCCATATCTTGTTTACCTACTTATACACTTAAAATTTCCATCAGTACCAATACCACCAAAGAAGCATAAGAAGCTGTCTATTGCGGCTATTGCTGGAATCGGAGCATCTTCATCACTTTTTATCATACTCATTTTCGTTCTTTTATGCTGGTTCTACTGGTTTGGTTCAAAGAAACGGCAAGGTGAAGGTAAAGTTTGACTGATTACCAAATTCAATAGAGTTTTACTAAATGAAATCAAAGTATGTGAAGTAGTTGGTAATACCCCAATTGGACAGCACCCTCCTGTTGATTGTTGTGTTGTTGAAACATCGACCCAAGAGGATTTTGGAAGTAACCTCATTTTGAATGTTTTTAAAAATTTGTTCCTCAGTGAGGGCCCTTTTCTAAGAAAATACACCTATTTCTCTCAATCCAAATATGATCAATTGCAACACACAAAAAAGTTTTGTAGAACTGAACCCTTGCATCGAGGTGACTGTGATCTTCGCATAATTTCATCCACACACTACACTTAATGGTCTTGTGTTATATCCTTCAGTGTAATAGAATCTCTCTGTTGTCAAAATTTTCTGTTCTTTCACGGGTAACATGTTGAAACAGAACTTACAAGCATTGAGTTATATCCTGGAGGGATTTTCAACTTTTGACAGATAAAAGCTACCATCCAAAATTTTAATGCTTCGAACAAGCTCGGTGAAGGAGGTTTTGGCACAGTTTATAAGGTGCCTTTTCTTGCAATTTATTATAGATTATAATCCTACATTATCTTAATTTCAGTTCTTTCGGATTACATAAATCAAATTTTATTTAAGGGATAGTTGAAATATAAAAGAAGAGCCATAGTGTTTTACCCTTTGGCTTCTTCTATTTCATTAGCTAGTTGAAGAGGATTGAATTTCATATACCGTCTAAAAATATAGTAGTACATTTTTCTTTCTGCACAATGTAGGGTGTACTTCCAAATGACACTAAAATAGCAGTTAAACAGCTTTCAACAAGATCAAGACAAGGAATCCGTGAGTTCGTAAATGAAATTGGCACCATCTCAGCTCTGCAACATCCAAATCTTGTAAGGCTAATGGGATGTTGTGCAGAAGACAATCAACTCCTACTTATTTATGAGTACATGGAGAATAATTCCCTTGACCATGCATTATTTGGTAAGTGGGACAATTTTTTTCTATAGGAACTCCTAATCTCAGTTGTTCCAGTAGTGGAATTTCTTCTCAAATTGGATATTTTTCAGGTTCTGATGAAATAAAAATGAGACTGACATGGCCAACGAGGGTTAAAATATGTCTTGGCATAGCGAAAGGTCTAGCTTTCCTTCATGAAGAGAGCAAACTCAAAATCATTCATAGAGACATTAAACCAACAAACATACTACTGGATGAGGAACTTAATGCAAAAATATCTGATTTTGGATTTGCAAAGCTTTTTGAAGAGGAGAAAACTCATGTCATCACACGAGTAGCTAGAACAACGTAAGTGAAGAAGACTTTTCGCAAGGGCACTTTTTTTTTTTGGAGATATTACAATTTCTTTCAAATTCATTAAAATTTCATGCACCAATTCTTGAATATCCGATATGCTAGAATATTCATGTGGGACTTTCTCAGATTCTGATTTTTTACGTGTGATAGATGTTCCTTTTATGTATCTATTTTTATGAATCTTTAACTATGGACCTACTTGCAGGGGATATATGGCACCTGAGTATGCCATGCGAGGGCACTTAACAGCCAAAGCAGATGTTTATAGTTTTGGAGTTGTGATGCTTGAAATAATTAGTGGAAAGAACAGTATCAACTATAGGCCAAGTGATGAAACCGTTTTCCTTCTGGATTTGGTAAGTTAATTGTATCTACAAAATATAGTTCAAGTGTCAACAGATTATATGATTTATGTTTCAAGTGAAGCAAATCATGTGTTCTCTATCATACAACTGCAGGCATACGTTCACCAAAAGGAAGGAAATCTCTTGGCACTAGTTGATCCAAATCTCGGGCCAGACTACTCTCGGAAAAATGCTGCTACAATTTTGGAGTTAGCAATGTTGTGCACTAATCCATCCCCAACACTTAGGCCAACAACGTCTGAAGTTGTGAAAATTCTCGAAGGGAAGAGTAAGATTAAGACTACATCAACCAATGTTCCTTATTCGATGGATAACTTCATTGTGGCCAACAACGTTGTCGCTGCCCTCTCTTCATCCCCACAACCTGGGAACAATCCGCAGGGAGAGGCATCAGGAACTACCATTTATGTTTCTGTTAACCAAGAAATTGAGGAATCCAGCTTCTCTCAAGAGAACTAAGCTATGACACTCATGTAACATCTGGGAAAGAGTCAATAAGTTCTTACTATTTTTCAGCTAAGACAATTCATCCAACAAACTTTAATGTGTGCTTAGACCTTGGTGCTGGTTATGTTATGTTATGCTTTAATAATTCGTGAATTTCAATTCCAATGTGTTTTAGTTGAATTTCCGTATGAGGGTTGGACAAGTCAAATTATTACTTCCTTTCAATGAAAGAGTCTTAATGCAATATTAGATTATTTAATAGCGGTTTACTCTTTTATTTCCTTTTCTATAGCAGTTTACGGCGTTCAATTAGACTTCTTGTCTAAATATTTGAAAAATTAAAATTGTAGCTTTCATCTTCTAGCTCAAGGAAGAAAATGCTATATTTATAAAAACTATCAACCAAAAACTTTTACCAACAAATGTGACTTGTGTTAGTTACGTTATTTGGTTTAAAATTAAATTGGTAACAATTGTTTTCCATATTTGTTGTGTAAACATTTCTCAATTCTTTAATTTTTTATGTATTTTAAGTCTAAAATTTAATTAGCCTCCACTTGAAAAAAAAAATCTCTATAATTGTGAAATTATATCTTGTAATTTCCATTAAAAAATAAATCTAGATCTGCAGTTGCATGAATCTTAGGCAGTGATTGGTATGTGAGAATGAGTTGAAAATGAAATGACATTTCTAATTTTTTTTTAATTCACATGTTTGGTATGAGGGAATAAACTTGATAATATCATTCATAAGAAAATCTCATTCCCTCATATATGGGAATAGCCATTCTAGACCAAATACATGGACATGACCAATTTTCATGTGTTTGGAAATAAACTTTACTACCATACCCTTATATAACATAATTTTTATAAATAATTTATTTTACAATAATAATAATAATAATAATTAAAAATAATAATAATTATTATGAAAATTAAAATGAAAACAAAAAAACAAAAAAACAAAAAATAATAAAATAATAATAGTGATTAAAATAATAATAATAATAAAGTAAAATAATAATGATAATAATAATAATACCAATTTAATAATGATAATAATAATAATAATAATAATAATAATAATAATAATAATTGTTGTTGTTATTATTAGTTTAATTTTAATTTTAATTTTGTTATTAATAATAATAATTATTTTTATTTTTATTTTATTTTTATTATTAATAATTGTTGTTGTTGTTATTATTATTATTTATTATTTATTTTGTTATTATTATTATTTATTATTTATTTTGTTATTATTATTATTATTATTTATTTTGTTATTATTATTATTATTATTTATTTTTTGTTGTTGTTGTTATTGTTATTATTATTATTATTATTTATGTTTATATTGTTTACAGTTATTTTTATATTTATTCTTGTTTTTAATACTATAATAATAAAAAAGTAATTTTGTCATATTATACAAGTCATTCACATTATTACTCTAAATTCCTAGAGTATACCAAACATGTCATTCTCATTCCCAAGTTCATTCCATTTCCAATTTCGTTACATTCCTTGGCTCATTCCATTCCTATCCAAATTCATTCCAGTATACCAATCGCTACCTTATAGTGCATGAAGTTGGATATTATAAATTACTTTATAATAGTTTTCGTAATCGGATATGAATCATATGATTCAGGAGAAAAGTGGTACGAATCAATTAGTGAATTATTAATTAGGGTGAATCGAAAAACGAATCATAGTGAATCGTAGCGAATCATGCGATTCGGTCATGATTCGGGTAAAAAAACAAAGCCCAAAAAATCTATAAATAAAAACAAAAAACAAAAGAGCCCACTTCAAATTTTTTCAATCAATATACAATTGGTCCATTTTTAAAAAACATAAACAAACAAAATAAAAAAAAAACCATTTATATTAAAAATATCAACTTTTTAACTATAATTATAAAATCAAAACACTTAAAAATTAAAAGTTAAAAGCCCTAAAAGAGAGAGAGAGAAATGTACTCATCTTCATCACGATGAAAGGCTTCGCCGACCAAAAAGTAGCCTTTATTGATTGACTTGCATTTAACGGTCTTGGTCTTAACCGACAAAAAAAAAAAAGTAGTCTTGGGAAACTCGTCTTTGCTTAGTGTTTGTTTTTATTGAGTTGAGTGGCTATGCTTAAAAGTCTTGGTCTTTTTAGTCATTGCTTTTGTATGGTCAAGACAACAACTTTGCATTATTAAATCAAAGACTTTATCGGTGATAACACTTTACTTGGCCACTATTATTATTTGGTTATTTTATATTATTTTATCTTAACACTTAGGAATTTAATATTTACTATTAAAGTATGGTTAACAAAAGACAAAAAAGTGTTTGTATGGAATTGGTAGGAATAATTACATCAAGAATTGATTACTTTATGCGAGAGTATTACCTAACAAAGGGTTCATATTCACCAGATCAATATGCTACTTTATTAATTCAAGATTATTCTAAGCAGCTAAGGGTTGGTTTTCAGAAACACTTATTTTCATTCTTGATTTAGGTTTTCTATAGCTTTTATATATTGAAGATACTAAATAATGTAATAAATTTCAATCTCAAAGTTTAAACTATAAAAAAGAAATTTATTGTTTTTTATATGTCCTTACATGTATAGGTGAGATTGGATTTTAAGCGTTTCATGTAAACACTTTTTAAAATTTTTAAATTACCGGCAGCGAGACTTGAACTATAAACTTTTTGAGCTTGCACGTGAAAGTATTTTACGTTTTTAAATAGATAGCTTGAACTCACAATCTTTTGTTACGTAAACTTTGATATATATCAAATTACCATCTCATCAAATTTAAACCATTAAAGATGAGTTTAATATATTATTTATTTTGTTCAACAGTAACTAACACCTATTTCGTCTATACCAGCTTATACGACTTGGGACCAAGAAAAGTAGCTGTATTTGGTCTGCGCCTGATCGGTTGTACTCTAGCGATGATAGAAAAGTTTGGCACAAAGGGATCTCCATGCGTGGATGAGGTTAATAACGCGGTTCACCTCTTCAATGACAAGTTTAAGCCGCTTATTGACGACCTTAACAAAACTTTTAAAGATGCACAATTTATCTATGTAAACATTACGAGCATCTCATCAGGCGATCCTTCAACCATTGGTAGGTTAAATCTTTCCAAATCTCTTGCAATTCAATTCCTCAAGTGAAGTAACTGTGAAACTAAAAACGATATTTATTAAGTTTTCATCTCATATGAGATTTAGGAGTAGTTCAGTGCGGGCTACTCCCTCTAACAGTTGGAGGATCATAGGTCTAATCTAATAGGGTAGAGGCAGGTAGGGTGGGGGGTTTTTTTTTAAAAAAAGAAGAAGTTTCCACTTTATTTAAAATATTAAACTTTTAGAAATGGGTTTATTATATATTTATTGTTTTCAACACATTTCCCCCCAACATGCAGATGTGATTCTTTTATGAACATTGCACGTGGAAAGTTTCAATTGAATTGTTTGGTACATGGGCTCTGATCTTGTCAAGCTCTGAAAATTAACGCGGTAAATCGAGGACGAGACGACTGCGCGCCTAGAAAGACAAGTCCTTCTGTGAGCCCCAACTTCGAATAATGTGTGTTACCTCGATTTGCATGCCTTAGACCCATAATTAAATGACTGACCTTGGATTATGTGCCTTGTCTTGGTTTTCGTACATGCCTCATCATACTTGCCTTGACCTAGAATTGTGTACCCTAATCCTCGACTTACATACAATACCTAGATATACGTGCCCTAGCCTTGATTTACGTACAATACCTCGATATTCGTGTACTAAATCTTGAACTGCGTGCCTTAACCTAGATATAAGAGTCGTGCCTTGATTTTCGTGCATTGCATTGAATTACGTGACTTGCATTGGTCTACGTGCATAACCTAGGGTTACATGCATTCACATAGGTATGCGAGCCTTAGTCTTGAAATACGCGTCTTACCTCGTAGTTCGTGTCTATCTCGTAATTCGTGCCCTAGAACCTAAGAATGCGTGCCTACATGCTAATCAAAAAAGATTCCTGCACAAAGCACTAGACAATAAAATAATCTTACACAATCAACTAACTATTATTATATTCATAATTCAAATCCTATAAACTCCACTAACAATAAAATAACATTAAATTATTCCTACATTTTCCACTATCTACTATTCTATTCATAATTCAAACTCATCCTCAAACATTCTTCTATTCTATTCAACCTAGAATCCCTAAATACCCAACATTCTCTTACACACATGCTAAACCCTAAGCACTTTTCCTAAACCCTAAACATTCTACACAAGACACAAAGCTTACACAACTCTTACATGTTCAACTACTAGCTACAACAAGACAAAACAAAGGCATTATGACCAAGACTAAGCCATTTTCGGCCAAGCTATCCTACACACAATTAAAATTCAAGTTATGCTCAAAAAACAACAAAGCTTAGCCTTCTAAATTCCCTAGGCCGACACATACATGCATACACACAAACAAACACTTCAACTTTCATTTTGCTCTCAACTCTCTCTCCCTCTCTCACCATATTCTGCTCTAGCACTCTCTTGAGCTTCCAAGGCTCAAGATTTCTCTCTAGGACACTCAAGCACTCCGCCATAGCAGGCAAGCCAAGCAAGAACACTCGAATCCCTCAAAAAGGTCACTGTTTCGGCCAAAGGTAAGTTTTATAGTTCATCTTCTTCCTTTTTTGGTTTTGAGCACAAGCACACCTTCTACACTTACTAACTAGACTAGAACTTAAGAAAAATAAGGAGTTCATTCGGCCAAAGAAAGGAAAAAGGGCATTTCGTGCGTTTTCAAGAGCATTCCATGCATCTTAGTTAAATCTTCAAAGAGGTGAGGGTTAAATCTTTTCGAATGCTTCAAAAACTCACATGCATGCTCTTATATCGCTGTATTGACTCTTGAATTTCATGTGCATGTCTTTATATGAGCATATCTACTCTTGCATGGCTTGGAAATTGCTAGAAACCTTAAGATATGAAGTGACGTTTTTCTGGAAGCTCTCTGTCCGTGTAGAACGAAATGTTTTTGGCCTAGCAAACGATGTTAAAAATGCATGAAATTTGGTGAGTCACTATATTTTTCAGTTCTGAACATATCTTGCATAAATAGGCTAAGGATAATTTTGAGTTTAAGACCCCTAAAAATGGCAAATATCGAAATGTGTATGAAACTGGACAATTTTGTGTGGTCCCACGGTTTTGGTCATAACTCCTAAGTCCGAACTCGAAATGCAGCGAGGTTTGTTCCTAGATTTAAAGCACTCGTTAAGCTTAGATTTGAATTTTGATTCACAGAAATTGAAGGTCATTAGCTTGGTTAACTGAATGAGGGAAAATAGGCTATTGCAGTGAGGTTTTGCTTGGAAACTTGTTTTAAATCATGTTGTAATTGTACTTTGAGGTATTGAATGCTTGGACTTGTGGAAAATAGAAGTTGTATAGGCTGTTTTGGTTGGTTGAGATTGTTTAAATTGGTTGATGCATGACTTAGGTTCATTACATGATGGATTTTTGCTTAATCGTATGTGTAAGTATGAAATTGAGACCCTATTACTTATGCATGCTTGGTAAGTGATTATCCTATGGTTAAATGAACTTATTTGAGTAGTCAATAGGCTGTCCGATAATCTCTAAGTATCCATGAAATGGTTTAAGTGATTCTTGTGGTTCTTAGCAAGTTAAACGAACACCCGAGCACGGCCCTTATTAACCTTAATGGCTACGGAGGTTCCCAAGTCCTAAACTATTCATGTGTGCCTTGTGATTGATGTTTGAGGATTGTTAATGGATTGCCCGGAATTGTTGTTATAGCTCTAAGCATGATTCTTGTTGATTGCATGTTGATAAGCTAACTATTCGTGCACCCGGTCTTGTGTAAATGTCATAGCATTCTTGTATATCTTTAACACTTGATTTGTGAACTAAAATGAGTTATATGTCTTGTTTTATATAGTGTTACTTGGCTGCCCGTTAAATGTTAATATGCTTCTAGGTGTTATACAAAGTGAATTTACATGTAAAAGCATACCTCGTATGTCTACTTGTCGATATGTGATCATACATGTAACCAGAGGCAACCTACTTTGTTGGCCTCCTAATAAGAATTATTAAAAGATATTCTATGGCTTATTTTGAACATGATTACTTGGCTGCCCGTGAAAGTTTAATTGCTTTCAAATTGATATATGAAACGATTATATATTCTTACAATGCCTTATGTGCCAATATGTCAAAATGTGATCATATATTTGCTCGGAGGCAACCTACTTTGTTGACCTCCTAATGTAAAATGTTAAATGGCATAAATATGCATTACATACAAGGTTGCAACCTTTCATTGTGGCATAGTAGCATTTCACGAACGCCGGGTGGCATCGGGCTTACTGGTGATCCCGTGACTACCATGGTCCAATTCCCTCTCTCGCTTGGGGGCTAAACTTCCTCGGAGAGTTGGGTCGTAAGTTTGGTGTACAATCCGAAGTACACCCATTTAGGAGTGATAAGTGGATGATTGATGCCGGCTACAACAATGGTTATTGGAAATGATCTTAAGAGCAAATGCTCACCGATTGATCTTGAGAGCGAAAGCTCACCGTATGCTTGAAATGATTGGTAAATGTATCTATTGTTCAATTTGATTCTTATATTATGCCTACATTCTTGATTGTATTACATGACACATTTTTTCAAAGGAGTTTTCACAAGTTAATCGGAAAAGAATTTCAAAACCTTGTCACTTGTTTTCCCCTCGCTGAGTTCATAAGGACTCGCCCTCTTTTATCATTACAGGTGAAGCGGATTTGGAACAGGTACCCGAGGAGAATGTGCTTGTTGATGATTCCTTGGAGTGACTACGTGCCTTATGTGCTTTGCCTGAATGTGGATGTTTTATGGACGTTGTGTTTGTTTTGAAGACTATTTATGTTGTTATTGTAAATGACCCTCGTTGTAATTTGGGGTCTAATATTGGCTTGTGCTAATTATAACCGGACAAACTCTTTATTTGGTTGTTTGCTTTCATTATCTTGATTAGTAGTTATCGTAGGCGTTTAAACCACTAGGTGAAGAATCTACTAAGTTAACGCTATCCAACTTCACTTAGGTGCTCATTCGTAAGCTAAACGATAATAGGTACGTGCATGATAGGGAAAATTGACAAATAAATAGAACATAGTTATCATGCTAGGCTTATTAACCAAATGAGACCTTCAAGATAAATTTGTAGGCATGTCGGTTGATGACAAGTAGGAATGATAGTTGGCATCAAATTAAAGATTTTGAATTTTTGAGGTGCTCTAGAAATTAGGTCAAACCAAATGTCCTAAATACAACCGTTATGCTGCCGGTTTTTTCAAAAAATCTTTTGGAGTTCTAGGCTAACGAATAAGCATTAATCTTCGTCAATCGATTATAGTTGTAAAATAACAATAATGATTTAGGATATACCCTAGTCTAGTTTCCATAGATCAGGTTGGGGCGTAACACCTCCTAAGCCCACAAGACTCAAATCTCTCGATAAAACAAGTATAAATTCATTAATAAATAAACAATCCAAAGCTTCTACAGTCCCAAAAATAAGTATTAAAACTTTAATTACTTTAGAATTCTCCAAAAATAATAATAATTATAATTCTCAACAAATCCACTCGAACCTTTAGCTTTTGTCACGTGATTTCTAGTTTGGTAAACCCCGATCTAACTTTGTTATCTGCAAATAAAAAATGCAAAGAGTGAGCAATGCTTAGTAAGTAGATTTATTCCAAAGAAAGCTAAGGTTCAAAGATCAATAAAATAGCCAAAAAATCACGAAATAATATCAGGCAATACGGGACACTATAAAAAAACGTGACTACTTAATAGCAACACAGTCACAAGTCCAGTTTCACAATTATAACAGTCGATAATAGTAGCCGATAACAAGAGATAACTAATTAACTCCTGCTACATAGGATTCGATACACAACTTGTATAGTCCGTAGGACCTGAATCAAAGGCTCAAATTTGACTAATTATCAAGAGGATCATATAGATAACTGAACAAGAATCACTAATGAATAACATAATAATGAACTAATAGATATTTACGAAGTAACAAATGGGATAAATCAAAAGAAAAAGGTAAATTACTTACTTTAAATACGATCAAAACAATTACAATACTCAAGATTGGTGTTGTAATCCAAGTAAAAGGTAGTGTTCCTAAGTGACTTAAATCGTAATACCCGAAACAGTTTCACTAGAGCATCATACGAACTAGCTGCATAAATATAACTAATTTTCGAGCTAGATACAATGCCTAAGTTTGGAAACACCTTAAGCTTATATAGCCACTACAATTCCCGTAACCACTATGTATCATAATTGCTTACTCAATATCATAATGTTTAAAGTTAATATTTGGATCTCCATGAGTGGTTATATATATATATATATATATATATATATATATATATATATTTTATAGATCACTCTTAAAAAAGAATCAACTTTTACCATATAAAATAAGCCACCACATTAAATGAATAAAGCACTTACAATATAATATAAGAAAATTAGTTTAATCCACTTCCTTTAAAAAAGAATCAGCATATTATAATTTTACTTTGTATAATATGGCCAATTTGGCCATAATTTCTTACTTTGGATCATGTGGTCACGTTGGCCACATGAACCTGACCACATGATACCTTTTTTTATTTATTACTATTTTTTTCTTTTTACTACTCAAAAATATTGAGAGTATTACAAATATTATATTAAACGACCACATCATATATATTAAAGTTTAAATTATCAAAGTAGGGGTCAGAGGTTTATTATTTTATTTATCGTTTTCAATATATATTGGTGATAACAAATATGCCTAAACATTAAATTTGTTATATCATGTTAGGCATTAAAGTTGCCAACGCACCATGCTGCAAAGTGTCAACAATAGATGCTGAGAGGCAGTGCGTTCCTAACCAAGTTCCACGCAGTAATAGGACTGACCATGTCTGTTTTGAAAATTTCCATGTTACGGAAATTGTGAATCAGATTACGGCTTCAAAAGCATACAACGCCCTTTTGCCGACAGATGCCTACCCCTTTGATATCAAACACCTTGTTCAAGCCTAGTATTTGGTAAGGCCATATCAGAGGTTGATTGCCTTTGATATATAAAGTTTGTTTCCTTTGTAACTAGTTTAATACAAAGGCGGCTGCAGTTTATGCACAGTGGGACTGAAATCCCATGGACCTGAATTCTTTTTAAAATATGTAGTTTGAGGACCAAAAATTAATTAGACTCCACTAAAAGATTTATATTTGTATAGTTGTAAAATGATTAGTCCCTACTAAAATAAATCCTAGATTCCCCCTTAGTTGTCAAATAGGTTATACATGGATTTGCCTTGTATTATGTAAGAGTTGAAAGTTTATTGTTATATTAAAGAGAGTATTGGTATTTAGTTTGCTCTTGACACAAACTAACCTAATTGTAAGAATTTTTAGTGTTTTGTGAATGGAAATTATTAATTAAAGATTAGTGGAACAGTTTTGTTTGGGCATGCTTGCATCTATTTCCGTGCAATATATTCCTTGTCCATGTGCTGCAATCTTTATCAAATTTGAGTAACATGGTTGTGTGAATGTTTGAGCTAGTTTATATTATTTTATTCTATCAGAATATTTTGGCAATGATAACTCCCATTAAGAATTGGCTATAAATAGTTGTGTATGTTAGCTGAAACATAGAGAAAAAAAAGAACGAAAAATTGAACAAGTAGAACAAATAATTTCATTTTATCATTGTGTCCAATAGAGAGAGTTTGTCATATTCAGTTCAATAGTTTCGTAGTTTGGTGTGCTCCTACTACGAAGAAAATATCGTTATATCCTGGGAGACTTGCGTTAATCAACCGAAAGCACCGTAGCGGACGTTAAAGTCTTAAGGATATCGAGTCTAACTCAAGCCTCAATATCATCTGTATTTGGTTTATTTCTACATCTTTGAATTTTAATACTGTTAATTTTACATTCTGTTATTTTAATCTTTATTATACATCTTATATTTTTATTTACAGCACTTCTCTCATTTTAATTATGTCCAACACTAATTAATTCCAAAAGCTTGCAAGCTCTTCGAGTTTAAGTTACTTTGACCAACAAACTTAGGTAACTATTTTTACTTACATTTGTGATGTTCTTTCGAGTTATACTTCACAAAGGAAAGACGATATTGGGATAATTTCTAGTAAATTCTAATGAAAACAAAAATTCTGTGAAAGGTATAAAGTGAATGTGAATTCATAATTGGAGATATATAGCTGAGGTTAATGCTTTATATGATTTATTTAAAAAATGGAAAAATGATCAGCTAAACTTAAACAGTGAGAATAAATATAATAACGTTAGGCTTGTATGTTCAATTGCCAAGACTATTTGAAATATGCATGTAAAAAAAATAAACAGGAATGTATTGATTGAGATGACCTAATTTCTGTGATAGGTGTTAAGGATTATGGCTTCTATCTTAAATCAATTGATACCAGATATAGTAGTTTAGGATTTTATAAGATGGTATTTGAATTAATGCTGATTTTTCGATATTAGAGGAATATATATTCCAACTCCAACAATAGGAACATGGAAACAAAGAAATAGTTAGAAGTATTAACATATTGGTCAGGAGAGGGGAAGAGAAGAATGGTGTCATGATCACTCTCAAGTGTAGCAAAAGAGTGAAAAAAGAGTTAAAAAACGAAGATTTGGTTTTAGGTAATCACTCTGGACTAAATGGATCAAAAAAGCAAAAAACTTTTGTAAAAAACGAAGAATGGTGTCGGGACCACTCTCATGATGACTATACCGTTGCATATGTTTTCGACGGAGTCATTCTTCGACAGAACAATCATAACAAACGGTTTGTTTTTTTTTGGTCAAAATCTTAACAAAAGATTGAAGATATAAAGTTCTGGTTGAACTTTAATCGCAAAAAGAAACACAGCTTTTGGGTATAGTGCTTAATTAATGAAGAAAACCACTTAAGACTGTAAGATATTTTTCTTAACCAGCTTGTATCTTGTGCCTCTTATGAAGCCAACAAAAGAAAAAACATTGTTAGGAAAGCACCTATCCAAAAATATTGTTAAATTAAGTGTGGACACATCATTTAGTAAAAAGACTATGAAAATTAGTAAAAGGACGATATGAAAATTCACCTTTAAGAAAGAAAGATCATTAATTTTTTTTTTTTGAAAAATCATTACTTTGGGATCCAGGACTAGAAGATTTGCTTTCTATTGTCATTATTTTAAAAGTAGGTCGATGCCCATGTCACAAACAGTGGTATTGTTACCGTATTACAAATAGTTGTATTGTAGGGCCGTTTATTTTTAAAATGCCTCTTCACAAATCGAATTTGGAATGTGCTAAGTGAAAGAGAAGCAGGACCAACTCATTAATAGATTAGCTGTGGTAAAAGTAGAAGCCTGAAAGCGGTCATTATCAGAGTTGCCTTTAGTTCTTGTGCCTATCATATATGGCTTGAATGCAATGGTAGGATACTAGAATCTATGAATTCAGACGCAAAAATGAATTATTGAAAATCTTTTCACTGATGTAAGAAGTAAGATTAGTTTGCATCGTAGATATTCATGTAGCCGTTAAAAAAAAAAGATAATCTCTCTCTAAAGGAATCTAATTTAAAAAGTATTTTGCAACATGGTAAAAATGGTGCAATTGGGATTGTCACTTACTTTTAAATAAGATTATTTTCGTCGTTTGCTTACTTAAGTTAATATTAATGAAAGTTAAAATAGGGGTGCGTGTGCATTATTAAAACTATCACAGAGAGTTTTACACGACTTTTTAAAATACAAAATTTTAAGTACAACTTTTTTTTTTTTGGCTAGGCCAGAAAGTAGATTTCATTCAACATCAAAAACCTTGAAACAGAAAAACAAAACCCAGCACAAAATCCTGCAACTATTCAAGAATTGCACTAATTCTCCAAAATGTACAAAGGGCTCGATTACTATAGGTATTCTTAAATTTACTACCCGAGAGCATTTTCAATCTAACCGTCTCTTCAATCTTAGCAACAAGCTGATCTTCCATTGAAGCTCCATTGCCAAAGAGTCTACAATTGCGTTCCCTCCAAAGATGGTAGATGCAAGCAAGAAAAACGATTTTAAGAATGGTAGCTTTGACAGTCTTCTTCTTGCAACTTTTAATGATAAAGTGGAGAATGTGATCCCAGCGGATACTTCCAACTGTGGCCATTGCAAACTTTATACATCGCCTCCAAACTCTTCTACTGAATGTGCATTCAAAGAAAATGTGATCACGCGTTTCCATCCCCATATGGCAAAGCTCACATTGATCATTAATTTGAATACCCCAGCCAATAAGTCTAGCTTTCGTTGGTAATCTGTCCAAGATAGCTAACCACGTACAGAAGCTATGTTTAGGAATATAAGGATTCCTCCAAAGAAGAAAGTCCCAGTCCACCTTTGCATGTTATTCTCTAATAGCCTCCAAAGTGGAAGCAGTCGAGAAGATCCCATTTGACCCAAGAGTCCAACAAATAATATCGTTGTGCTCCTGACCCAAGGGTGGAGAAAGACCAACATTAAGATTTGCCAAGTGTCTTGGCCAGTACTAGCTGCCATTACGAATAATGTCACAAACTTTACTTTGCAAGCCCAACCGCGAAGCAAGGATGACAGAAGAATTGACAGTATTCTTTAAGCATCCACTTGGATGCCACCAATCCCACCAAAGAAAGGAATCTTTGCCGTTGCCAATTGTATGTCTGATGAATTGAAAAGCCAAGTCACGAACTCCCAGAATTTTCCTCCAAACCCAAGAGGCATCTTTAGGGACATCAACACTCCAAATAGAATTATTTTTAAGCAGCACAATATTGACCCAAGTGCCCCAAAGAGACTCTTTATCAGAATAAGCATGCCAGAGTTGTTTAAGCATAACAACTTTGTTGACATCTTCAAGGTTTTTGAGCCCCAATCCACCTTCATTTGTAGGTCTACAAATATCTTTCCAAGAAACTTTAGGCACAACTTTGGAGTTCTCCTTGTTACCCCCTAAGAAGGTTAAGAGACATTGTTGAACCTTCTTGATTACATTTTTGGGGAGGATAAACATATTGCTCCAGAAATTAAAAATGTTGTAAAGGACTGATTTAACAAAGACGAGCTTACCTGCAAATAAGAGCCACGAATTTGCCCAACTTTTTGTTCTAGCCACTATTTTTTGACAAAGAGTATCACAATCAGTATGCTTGATTCTTCCAGTGATAAGCGGCATACCCAAATACCTGACAGTAAGTTGTCCTTCTTCCACATTCAGAGTATCGCAGATGGTTTGCTTGATGTGGGGTGGGGTGCTTACAATGAACACCATACTTTTATCGGGACTAACAATGAGACCTGACACCTTAGTAAACAAGTCGAGAGCAGATTTGATGGCTTTAGCTGATTTATAGTCTGCCTTAAAGAACAACAAGAAGTTATCCACAAAGCTAAGATGTGTGATCTTGAGCTTGGAGCACTTCGGATGGAAGGTAAAGTCTTTCTTCTTAGCCGTGTGGTGAAGGATTTGGCTGAGAACCTCCATGGCAATCATAAACAAGTAGGGGGATAATGGGTCCCCCTGCCTGAGACCTTTATAGCCTTTGAAGTAGCCTTCGAGATGACCATTAATTACAATGGAAAATCTGGTTATTGTGATACATATTGGGATCCACTTGGGTAACCCAGGGCCAACATTGTTTTGATAATGAAGCTCCAGTCAACCGAGTCATAAGCCTTCTTGATGTCCACCTTAAAAGTGCATTTTTTGCCTAAGTGTTTTCTGCCATAACCTTTCACGATATCTTGGGCTATCAGAATGTTATCCATTGTTGTTTTCGTTAACTTTCATGTGTCAGTCACAACATTCTATATATTATTTGATAATGAGGATACCACTGTAATTTTCAAATGTATTATTTGTGCATTAAGCTTTAATAAAAGAATTATATTATTGCAAAATGATAGCAAGCAAGACAAGGAGAATTGAACATACAAATACACGTTGTAATAATTTGACTGAGTTCATCTCCTTCTTTTAACCACACGGTGAGCTATGTTATTCTTTACCTTCAAGGTGTCATATCTCATGAGATTACCATGGTAAAGAAACACAAAACTCACCATATGGTTAAAAGAAGGTAAAGAGTTACAAAGATCCGAATTAAATAATTAATCATCGTTTAAATGTTTCAAACTGTTTCTAAGGTCGTTTTCTATTGGGTAATTAATGCATGGTTGTTTGGGATAAATTAGATGCCTCTTCTTGTCAAAATTCTTCAGATCTACGTAGAAGAAGTTAAGTTAGTTATGCCATAAGTGATGCAAAATGTCTTAAAATTCCCTTCAATTAAATAAAAACGCTCCACTGGGCCCGGAGATGCTAGAGCTAAGGTCCAAATCCAACTCATCTTTTGGCGCTTTTGTGAAACTGCGTAGAAATGTTGGGTTTGTTTTCCAATTATGCAGGTTGAAGATCTGTGAAAGGACATTGTAGGCTTCAATTGGTCGTGCCCTATATATGGTTGAGTAGATTCCAGGGACCAGGGTGGAGCATTTTTTCCGCGGTAGCACTTTGAAGGATATAATGTGAACATATCGTCTCTTTTTGAAGGTTGTCTACGAGGAAAGTGCTGGGAAATTAAGGTGCAGACCCGCTGTCCGACTTAGGGCAGCCTCGTGAAACATACGAAATTCACTGTTGGACCCTAACAAATTTTTTCCATAAGGTCCGACGTGAGTGGAAATTTTCAATTTTATCATCATTTGTCGAACTTAGATATCGTATATCACAGTGATCGCTGTTATATATTACCATATCTTTAACGCCGAATTTATTATCTCCTATACAATGTTCAACTCGCAAGCTGAAAAAGAGAAAAAACATAAAAATTATTATATTAACATTAACATTCAACGTGATATACGGATGATAAAAGTAAATTGGTTGGTAACATTTTATATCACAGTAAACTAAATTCAACGTGTGGGCTAGCTGAGTTGCTCGTGTGGGGAGTATTACAGTGAACCGCATTTGGTATGATTTTTCTACTTCCTTGCTTGGATGCTTTCTTGGATGCCTTCCACCACGTAACAATCGAAGGATCACAAACAACGTAAGTACGACACCGTTGGATGCCTTCCGTCATGTACAGTATAATTTTTTTCAATTAATAATTTTGGGACCATCTAAATTTCATTAATTTATTGATAAATTAATCACTATTAATTTATCGACATATTTACATTTTTTTGATTTAATAGCAAAAAAATTACAACTTTCTCCATTGTAAGATATGATCAATGGAAAAATATAACTTATACACTTTTGATAAATGGTTAAATAGAAAGGCCACTAATGAATTAGGGGTCATAATCAATGAGTTTGAGTACCATAAAAAATTAGATGCCAACCACCTTGTCAATTTTATTCGATGAGAATGACAACAGTATAGAGATTTTGAACATAGATGAGATCATTGACAACATGAAAGACGTTCTCAATAAGAAGTTGAAGTTGAAATTGATGATAATATACAACCTTTGGAATCAGTGTCAGGTAAGAAAGCACTCAAAATATCAATGACGCTCCAAAAATTCTTGTTGGAATATGAGAAAGCAACTCTAGGATTTTTAAGCATATTGAAAATAATTAAATATGAGATTCAAGTAGATTTGAAGTTCAACAAAAGACAAGCTACTATTAATTCATATTTTGAGAATCTCTCACAGTCAAATTATAATATACTTTTTACTTAATTATTAATTTATTAAATTATCTTATAATTTTATCGAGATTATTAATTTTTTACACTGGTCCCAAGTTAGAACCAAACAATTTTTATTTAAAAGAGATTATTAATTTATCAAGTATTAATTTAAAGAGGTTATACTATACTTAGTTTTAATGATAAAACAAAACTTGCTCGTATAAGCTATTATAAGTTTTCTCTTTCTTTAATCCAATATATTATTATTATTATTTTTATTCAAAAGAGGCCTAAGCGGTAGAACACACATATTAAAGAATGTCACTTATAAAAAATTAATTTCACAATCTCTCATACTCAAAACGAGGGGCATACCACTATTTGCTACGTTTTCAGAAGGAATCTCACCTAGTTAAAAAGGAAAAGTACAATTTTTACGGGGGCGGGGCCTAAAGAAATGATGTTTTCTTGTTGCTTTTACCATCTTTTGCTATATATACTTGAAAATATCTTGGTTGAATGTATGCTATGAGATCAAAACAGAAAGAGATTGAGAGAGAGAGAGAGTAATGGATACACACAAGTTATTCTTCAAGTTGTTTGTTTTTATGCTTCTCCTTCTGCCTTTGGACTCTCAAACAACTCCGACCGTCTCTTCATCTCTTCCCCCGGAAGATGGTAAGAACTTATTTGTTTGCATTTCTCCAAGTCACATTCTAGAAGTATTTTGACAAAATTTGCATGCTTTTTAACTGCACCGTTTAGTCCCTACTTATAATAGCTTTAATCTAGGTCCATGCTCTTCTCATAATACAAAAACCTATAAATTATAGATGAAATTTAGAGCAGAAACTATTAGCGTCACTCTATAATAAATTCTTTGATCAAAGACTCACTTTGACAAATTAAGGACTAATATATTTTGTGTACTATAATTGATGGGCCATAAATAATTTAATATTTTATACACTCATTGACGGACCATACAAATAATTTACCCTTATAAACTACAACCGAAACGTTCGACTCATGTGCCTTGTTGCCACTATACCTCTTATTGAGTTCTGGTATTGTATAATCGCCTATATCACACTTCTTATCTATTATTTTATATAGCATGTCTTCTTTCATGATTGCATCAATCTTAAAGCATCTAGCACCGCCATGTTGAAGCATTTTTAATTTGTGTATCAATTAAAATTTAGCATACATGGGAATTCTTACTATGTAGCAAATGAGAGTGGCTGCTGTGAGGGCTCTACTTGAACTCTCCAACATGCATTCGCCTATACCAAATCCACTCTTTTCAAATACCGACTGTGATACTGAAACGTATAGCAAAATTGTCACGTGCTACTGTGGCTTCAACAACAACAAAACTTGCCGAGTGACACAACTGTAGGTCCTTTCTATACTCAAATTTTAATATTACAATCTAAATTTTACGTTAATATGCTTTTTACATGCATATACCCATTGGTGAAAAACTGTTTAATATCATATTAAAAGCGCAGAAATAACTTGGCAGAGTACTTTAGACCAGAGTTGAATAGTTAGTAGCCGGAAACAATTGGTCGTACTTGCTGAGCTAGCAAAAACAAAAAAAAACAAAAACAATTGTGGTTCGAAGGGCATAACAACAAAATGCTTTGGTATTTTCAAAGAGATTCAATAATAGAACTATTTGGTATTCGTTTTGGTCTATGGGCTATGTGATTAATTAAGAATGTAAAGATATTATTTATAGATAAATTTTGGACTGTTTACATCTCGTACGAATCAATTACTTTAGCAGAAAGGATATCATTTCTAGATAGCAAATGTCTCATTTATTGATTTTCTCATTTTTCTAATTGAAGTGTATTACAAGTCATTAAATTAATTTGATATTTTTAATTCTTAGCAATCAGATTTAGAATAATAAACTAATTATTTATCAAAAAGATATTTTAAAAAATATTTAAAATAAATGGTTGAGGTTTAAATGGATAAAATTTAATGGTCAATAATATACTTTATTTAAAAAGTGAAAGAATCAATAGGTGAGAGGATCCATCCAAACCCACAGGAAACATGGTAAAAGAGACATAGTAATTACAGATTTGGATCTCCTAATAACATAATAATGTTATTATGAAAATCAATAGTGGTGAAATGATAAGATAGTTATTTGAACTTCATAGTCAATGGTTTAAATCATTTCATCTTAACCAACTCATCACTCCACCACTATTGATTTTTATAATATTATTATTATATTATTAAGGGATCTAAATTCACAGTAATCACACAGCCAAGCATTCAAAAATATTAAGCATACCATCCAAAGTAATCTGCACCAAGATAAGGATAAATCCTTTTCGCTAGATAATAAGCCAGAGGTCACAGATGATTATTCCCAATGATTTGAAGTTCATCATTTCGAGAAGCAATATGACTAGACTAACATAGAATAATCCTCCATATATATATATGTATGCAAAATTTGAACACAAGAGTTAAAAAGTATGCTGGACTTACAAGTTTCAATCAAATATAATTGTTAAATTCCACATCGGTTCTTCATAATTAAGAAGACCACTTTATGAAGTTATGGATCAACTCCACTTGATACTAATTGATTTTAAAATAGAAACCCATAATATTTAATATAGTATCAGAGTTGGGTTTTGGTCCAGTCATATTCGTCCACATGTGACCTATTTCATTTCGCTCTCACGGGTCACACGTGAAGAGGGGTGTTAAATCCCACATCGGCTCCCCATAATCAAAAAGACCAATGAACGAGATCATGGACCAACTCTACTTAATGTCAATTGATTTTAAGATGAAAATCCATAATTCTTAATAATAATAGAAGTGACTTGATAACTATACCAAATTTCAACCAAAACATTGAAGGCTTTTAGATAAACTAAATGAACCTTAAAAGGAACAGTTGATCAGAAAATGTAAATTTAAAATTACTCTTAAGGCAATGAAACCAACTCCCACAGTAAATTAAGCAATACGATTTATTAAGAAAACTTTCAAGTATAATGCTCTAAACCACAAAGCTACACATTCTAGAAAGATAGTTGAGCAGCTGTACGGAATTATATATATCTCGAAAACAAAATTTATTCGCAAGCTGAACTTTGACAATAAAATTTGTTAGACAGAACAATGAGAATAAAATAGAAGGGAAAGGGGCACAAATAGTCTTATTGTTTTCTCAAAAATTTAATTCGTTCTTATTATTTAAAATTAGTTATTTTAGTCCCTATTACTTTTTAAAAAAAATTAAAATTCGTTCATATAATTCAAAATTAATCAATTTAATTTCCATATTTTTCAAAAAAAAAATTTATTCCCTATTATTTTCATATAAAATTCAAATTAGTTCTCTGGCTTAGTAAAAAAAAAATAACTAAAAGTGTCAAGTCACTACATCCTTTCCCCCTTTATAAAAGTTTCATCATTGAAACTTATGACAAAATCTCAAAGTTCAAAATAATCAAGTCAAGAACCTAATGTAATAGAAAACATTAATCACAACTAGTGAAGACTCCAAAATAAGCAATTGAAACATGGCTACCCATATTCCACCTAGGCCACAAGAAAAAAATGAACCTAAGCTTTGACACTACTTTACCAAGTTCCCAAAATTCACCAAAGAGAATCTCGGAATGCGGCCTTCACACGCCTAAGAAGATTAGCTTATACATATCACAACAATACCATCAGAGGCCTAGAGGATAATAGTTCGCGACAATCAGAAATGTATTACAAAAATATTACCAATCACTCAAGAGTGCCAATAGATTTAAACAGTAAAATAACAGAGTCACAGTCAACGTCTTACTGGCCCAAACAAACGCCATGACACGGCAACAAAAGGGCACTAACAGCGCGACTCGACAGATGTCATATACCAACCATAGCAGAATGAGTATATCGATAATATTTCCTTAATGTATGTATTGTCAGGAATTATTATGCCAAAGGTCAAAATTTTTATGAGAGCATATCCTATATTGAATTAGTGGTTACTAGACAACAGAGGTCTAGCCTATCATTAGACTAATAATAATTAAAAGATAGGAAAAATAAATAAGATAGTACCTGAAGAAAATATTCTTCTTTGATTGATTGTCAAAATTTTACAAAAAGTATTTGTACAAAGAAAGTATGAAATGAAGAAAGCTTGCTCTCTAGAGCTCTACCTTGTCTATGCCAGATGCTGCTAAATATATACAAGATTGTGGACTTGAAACAAAAATTAAAAACAACTCAGACCGGATTTGATATGTTTGCAATCCGGAATCACTGTACAATCACGAGTAAAATTCAATAATACAATCACTTTAGTAAAACTGATAGTGACATTTCACTTATTTGAGAGTGACAATTTACTAACTCTGTTGGAGCTTGAAAGTGACATTTGTCTGATGAATGTGACATTTCACCAGCCTCAATAGTTGTCTTATTGGCTTATTCAAAAAGCAAATCTTATTGTGCCAGGAATCTTGGCTTTTCTTGATTTAATCCAAATACATCATGATTGACTCCTTTAGACTTTTTCCTTTCCTTTAGCTTTTGATTTTTCCATGAGGTGATCTTTAAGGCTATTCCAAAGATCTTCTGCTAGCACATCCTGATTAGGATCTTGGGACTCTCCCACTAAGCATGCATAAGCATTGGATGATGACCTCATTGAGGTGTCCTTTGATGTCGAATCCACATTGTCTTTAAATTTTTTGAGAAAATTTTGTTTAATTTCATCTAGATAAGAAGCCTTTACTTATTCCTTTGAGCTGGTCTGTTGCCTCATCTATATTTTCAACAAAATATGCAAAAAATGAGATTCTTTGTCTTGTTCCTGTGATTTGGATTCCTCCATTTGTGCTTTATAGATCTGAATCATGTCAGAGATCTCATCAATCGTCCTTTGACCATAAGGTTTCTTCGTCTCTTGGTTACTTTTCAAGAGCTTGGGCCAAAATTTTGAAAGAAATTTTCTTTTTAAACAAAATATTTTTTGTTTATTAATCTCTGCTTTTGGAATCCATTTCCAAATCACGGAATTCCAAATTCTATAAAAAAAAAATAAAGAACTTGATCCTTCAATATAAAGATTAGGATTACTTCAAATGTGTGGACAAATTGTTAGTCATTCAGTAAAAAGACCTTTATAAGGATCTGGTAAAAATTTTATCGGAGGACCAAAATTAGTCCACCATTGATGAATCCATTCTGAGAATTTTCTTTGCTGAAAAATTTCAGGGCTGAATTTTATAAACCATGGATGTTTCTTTTGAGGGTTTTCATATAAGAAAACTTTGTAAAATGCATCCATATAATCCCAGTAATTAAACTGGTGCAAGGTCTTATCTCCTTGGATAGTGAATTCTCTTTCCTTCAAAGGATTGATTCCCCATTCATTTGGAAAAATAATTTTCTTAATATAAATCTTACTATAAGTAAAAATTGGTATATTAGCATTGCGTTTGAAATGTTCAAACTCACAGGAGTCAGTCACTTATAAAATAGATTCAAAATATACTCTTTACTTATTACGAAGTACCAGAAATATATAATTACTGAGGTATCTGTCCATAAGGTACCAAGGATCATTGATCAACTGCTTATCAGCATTTTCGAGGACAAGAATTGTTTCCTCATGGCTTTGAGCCTCATATAATTCAGATTCATCTTCCTGTTCTACAATGTTAGCATATGATACTTGTGGTGCAGTATTATTGCTCTCTGGCTCAAGAAATTTCTTGGTTTTTGCATAATTAGGATGAGATGGATCTATAGAGATCCCACCACTAGTCGTATTGACTAATCGTTTTCCTACAATGACCCTATTAGGATCATTTCATCCCTTTCCTCACCCCTTATTAGGGTTTTAGTAGCAGCCCCTATATGGGAGCATCCTGCAAGAATTCACGAGTAAGAAAATCAAGTAGAGAATTATTTTTCCCTTTAATATATTGGATTTCAAAATCAAATGGGGCAAGATGAGCTTGTTATCTAGCAAACATTTGTTTGGAAACATCGTGTTTGAAATACGTTTGAAACATAAATTTAACTGCATTGCAATCTGTGCTAATTAAGAATTTTTGATTATATAAATCGTCTTGAAATTTCAAGACACATTTAACAATAGCAAGAATTTCTTTTGTATCAGTGGCATAATTCTTTTGACTATTTGTCCATTTTTCAGAATGAAATCTAACAGGATATTCTTGTTTTGATTGTGGATGGATTTGTTTGAGAATTCCACCAAAACCAATGTCAGAAGCATTAGTTTCAATAACCTTTTCACAAATTGGGTTTGCTAAAGATAAACATGGCAATTTAGCAACATTAGCTTTAATTTTCTTAACAATATTTGCATGCGCCTAGGTCCATTGACACAGAGATTTTTTAAGTCTATCATATAAGATAGCTGTGTCAAAAGCAAGATTTTTATATTATGGTGAAATATAATTCAAACTACCCAAAAACCTTTGTAATTGGGTTTTATCAATTATTTTATTAGAAAACTTTGAAACAAATTCTATACTCCTATTAATAGGAATAATCTTTCCATGTTCAATATTGTGACCTAGAAATCTAATTTTGGTTTGACATAAAACCATTTGTGGTCGAGAAATGACAAGGCCGTTTTGAATAATAATGTGTTTGAAAATATTCAAATGCTTAAAATGTTATTCAATACTTTTAGAAAATACTAAAATATCATCAATATAAACAATGATAAATTCACTATATGGAATAAAAATATAATTCATTATATGTTGAAATTCTGAAGGAGCATTCTTCAGACCAAAATGCATGACATTCCATTCATAATGTCTAATTGGGACTGTAAAAGCAGTTTTATATTTGGATTTGCCAATATCTTGATTTCAAATTAAATTTTGAAAAAGGAGCTTGCTCTCTAGAGCTCTGCCTTGTTTATGCCAGATGTCGCTCTGTACTTATTATGAAGTACCGGAAACATATAATTACTAAGGTATTTGTCCATAAGGTACCATAACCAAATACTCGAAATACATATATTCATCATATAAACTTCACAAAAGAAAATCTAAACTTATTTCACAAAATCTCTTAGTCAAATTCTAGGAATATCTACTCTCATAGTTACTCATTCTTAATTACAATACTACAAGAAAAAATGGTTAGCACTGCGGAAAATTTCCGTAGCCTAGCAGTAGCTAACTTGGGACGGGTTACGGATAGGCTACGGAAAGATGTCCGTAGCTAAAAGGCTCGAAGCAAAATTGATATTTCGTAGCCTATCCGTAGTGAATTTTGGATATTAATTTGTATTTATTTTTTATGAATTCTGTAGAAAAATTGTCGTAGCCAACTAAAATTTTGTCTTTTTTATTAATTATTAATGTCCGTAGGAAATTCGTAGCCGTTTCGGTCATAAATTGGTCGTAGTCCACAGCTACGGATTGGTATCCGTAGAATGTCGGTAGCGCCCTATTCTGTAGCCAACTAAAATTTTGTTTTTTTATTGATTATTAACCTCCATAGCAAAGCCGTAGCTGTTTTGGTCGTAAATTGATCGTAGCCTACGGCTACGGATTGGTATCCGTAGAAGTTCGGTAGCCACCTATTCCGTAGCCAATCCATAGTCATTTGTCGCAACATTTCCATAGCCAATCTGTTGCCTAATTCCGTGGCCATTTGTCTGTGGCTAATTGTCTGTTGCTATTCTATCACCTAATAATTATTAATAAAAAATAAAATAAATTTATACAACAAAACGTAAAATTGTATATCCAAAATAATATTTACGTAGTGCATGTTTTAAATTCACAAAGGTATGAGAATATTGTTTGAAATTAGTTTCTAAAATTGTCCAAAAAAAACCAAATCCTAAATATAACATTGATCATACTGATTGGGCTAATGTGGTGGAGATCGGGGGTGTTTTAGCCGATTAATCTCCTACTACAACTGTATCACGAGTTTCATTGCTTGGTTTACCTGTCGTTGCATCTCCTGCTGAGCATTTCCTTGGTCATCAAATTTTGCCTCAAGGTCTCCGCTGCTTGAGTGACAGCCCTATCGACGTCTTCTTGTATGAGTCCAACTCTAATATTGATGGAAGGAATAGAAGGTGATTCCCTACCAATGCAGACTCCTTGCAAGCTGAATCCATAGACACACCCTTTCTTCGCACTACCAACTACTTGGTAGAAGATCTTATCGGGATTAACCGGTGGCGTCGTAGGATCTTCTTGCATCACATGTTGACATTGCTGAAGCATATCCTCATATCGGAACTAAAAACAACATTTAGAAATATTTAATTTTCTTATTATATTAAACAACAGTGAAAGTAATACATTGTATAAATACTTACTATCATCTCAACAGCCGTAGGATCAGAGTACTGGATACCATCACCCTACCTTTTTACTGTGGGCGACCTTGAAAATATCAGCTCGATAGATAGGGGCATTTGTTGTCTCCTCCTACATTATTAACTTTATAAGTAGTAATTACGCATTTACTAGAATATTAAGATAGACTAATTTATGCTATTAAATTTAAGTAATTAATTTTAGTCACATACTATCATTCACATCATCTCATGAAAGGGGGTGGCACCCGTGTAGTGTACCGATTAATTTTTTCCCCTATTTTTCTTAGCGGTCTTGGGTTTCTCTATCCACTTTGGGTCGCTCCATTTTAATTACATTTGCTCCCAATTTTCTAATGTCATCCACCTAGGAGGTTTGTTAAATTTACGGGCATTAGCCAATTGGTCTTTCTTTCTCTCCACCGGCTTATAATGGAAACAATGCTTGATGCAGGTGTTGTCACATAGGTGCCACTTATAATCTTTCTACAACGACCAAAAAGATAAGTGCGAACATGTGTTAATTGAACATGCACGTATGTACAAGTGTATAATATAAAAGATATTGACTGCATTAATGTTTATAAAAACCTCAAAAGAGCAAAACCATCGGTTGTTGACATCTTCCGAAATTTCTCAATAAGTAATCCAGTTTGCTATGAATCCACCTGCGAATAGTGACTTAAAATCTTTTATGACTGAAGTAAGTAAAAATATGTTAACATGTCAAATGTATAAGTTAGTGGCACTTGCATTAGATTATTCTAGCTTCAATAACTAATAACAAACAATAATAGTAATTGCTCTATAATTTTATTGAATTAAAATTTGACCCGTTATTATATAACCGAACGTGAGTTCTTTGATCCTTCAAACATGTGGCGTACTTATCGAGTGACTCGAATCCCCTAGCCTACCAGTTTGTTGTGCCAGCTGCACGTGATGATGATTCTGGTTGTTCCGTTTCCTGCTCGACTGTAGTCATGGGCGTGGCATTAAGAAGACGATCCTCGTTAGTCACTCGGATGTCAGACAATGGGGCAGATAATCCGGTGGAACGAACCGAAATCCTTGGAGTGCTAGGGGACTCACTATCACATTCACCACGTGCTGCGAAGGACGAAGATGATGGCATGCCAGATCGTGACTTATCTGCTTGCGATCTACCATTTCTAACCATGACTGCTAAAAAAAAAAACATAAGATACACACATATGTACAATATATTCTATAAATTAAGAGATACTGTAACCACTTTTCATTATAATTTTCGATTATCAATCGTACAATTCACATATAGTTGACATACAAAATATTAAGTTTATAGGTACAAATTCTCAATTAGATAATTCATTGTCTTCGGATTCTAAGTCATTATCAGAGTCGCTTTCATGATCTTCATTATCATTATTGTCATAGTCCTCGTGTTCTTCTTCTACATCTCCAACGACAACAATACATTCACCTGATTCAAGACAACACAATATTTGTTGATCATCTTATTGTACCAATGTCACGTTCATCTCATCCGATAGAAAAGCCAATTGTTCATTTTTATCATTATCATAATTGTTCCTACACACATCAAATTGGTTCCTTGATCTGATCTTGCATACAGCTGACCAAGCTGTCCGTTCTTTCTTAGCACCTGGATACATGACGTAGTATGCTTGATGTGCATGCTCAGCTAAGACAAATGGGTCATACTTTTGGTATTTTTTCTTCACATTTATATTAATCAATTGATATTTTGGATAAAGTTTTACTACGTTATAGATGAAATCATATTTCTATAACTCAAATTAAAAGCAATAACCCTTGTTTTTTCTATAGAGGTCCATAGCCCATTCGTAGCCCCTATCTCTTTCGTAGCCTATCCGAGGCCATTGGCTACAGATGAGCTACGGAAAAGCAGAGGTTCGTTAATTAACATTAACGCAATGTTAAGTGAGAAAAAACAATATGTGAAAGTTTTTGGACGACTAAATTGAACGTTAATTAACATTAACGCAATGTTAAGTGAGAACATGATAAGTTCAATTTAAACGGTTATTGATTTCCTATGAGATTTCTCTATAAAAGTGCGCATGCTAATGAAATAGGAACCAAGTTTAGTTTTATTTGGAAAGCTTGTAAGTCAAGTGAAGTTTTACTACGTTGTAGGTGGAATCATACTTTTATAATTCAAATTGAAATCAATAACCCTTGTTTTTGTGTAAAGGTCTATAGCTAATCCGTGGCTATAGGCTATGGATGGGTTACAGACTTTGTTATTTTATTTTTTTCTGATTTAATTAAAAGGTCCATAGCTATGTCATAGCAAATTTGTCACGTCTAAGCTATGACCTTTATTTTTTAATACGTTTTTTGAATACGACATAATGTTTGTAGCCAATCTGTGGCTATTTGGCCATTGCATGCCTATAGACGTTGTTATTTTTTTGTCGATTTAATTAAATGGTCCATAGCAAATCTGCCACGGCTAGGCTATGACTTTTTATTTTTAAAACTTTTTTTTTAATAACACATATTCTCCGTAGTCAATTCGTGACTATTTTGCCACCGCATGGCTACAGACTCTTATTTTTCATTTATTTTTTATAATTAAAATTATGTTTCATAGTCAATCCGTGGCCAAGTTTTGTCTCAACTTCAACATGGCCTGATTTGGTCACGAAAAGGCTACAGAATTAGTTGTTCGTAGCTATTTCATAGCCTAGCCATAGCCAATTGGCTATGGAAAAATATCCGTCGCCTAAGTCCGTCGCCTGAGCGCTATTTTCTTGTAGTGTAAGACAGTAATAAAGAAGTAAGGGAAACAATATCTAGTAAGTAAAATTTTTCCAAGTGCACCAGGGTTCAAAGAACAATAAGAGACATAAGGCAATCATCTACAACTTTATCATCATCAATACGATAAAGCATGACAATTACACTCTATTGCAATGACTAGTAAGTAAAGATTTTTGAGGTAAACTAAGGCTCAATAAATAATAAGAGACATAAGGCAGTCAACTTTGCAATCAATACAATAAAGCATGACACTTATACCTAACACTAACATAACAATTAGCAAAGTCGTAACTACTCAATAACAAGTTTTCAGTACAAAGTTCATAATTCACAATAGATTAGTATCCTGCCCCATCAGATTTAAACAACAATTGATGGCTAATCAATTCTAGTTGTCCAAGATTCAATATACAACTTACATATTTCATTGAACTCAAAATATTATCTTAGTTCAAACTTATCAAGAAGAAATATAGAAGATCTATCAAAATTTGAGAAAAATATCAGAGTAGGCAATTAATTTTAACATAACTTGTCGATCAACAATAGGTAAAAAAGAATAGTATCCAATTTACCTAAATAACTTTGAACTTGAAACAAAACATTAAAGCCTTCTAAATCATTAAACTTCAAGCAAAACTCTAACTTTTTCTTCTCCTAGCTTTCTTATTTGTTTCCAATAATTATAAGAGTCTATGGTCTTTGGCTTGTTTATATAAGGTTTAAACCTAATCCCGTGACTATTTAGATTTCAAAGCCAATAAACATAACCTAATCCCATGACTATTTAGATTTCAAAGCCAATAAACATAATCTTTTATTTCGTTAAAGACTAAAATATTGGTTGAAACAACTAAATTTTATAAAATTTTGCAAAATTCATTTGCAAATCAAATTAGTTGTATAGTATATGGAAACATCTCTTTAAAAGATTGAAAATCTAAGATTTGTAACTCTAGAATTTCCCTAAGCCTTACCCAGTTGCTCAAGAAGTGGAATTTGTAAATCCTTGGTTGCTTATGATATTTTGAGGATAAAATTGTCCTCTAAGTTTTTTTTTCTTTCTAATTTTCACTGGCATTTTTCTTCTTCTCTTGTCGTTTTGCTTTTCTCTTGTTTTCATTCCTCTACAATGTGTTTGTATAAATAATTTACTTATATTTTATAAGCCAACCATGGAGTATCAAAGACACTAGGTGTCTATGTATTCATATACAATTATTTTTTAAGCTATTCATCAGGTGCCAAAAAATAACAGGATATTTAAGTTGAATATAACTACTAACGCATTTATAAATGACAAAATTAACTTAATATTGTTTTATAGTTCCAATCAAGGAATTCATTTTCAAATATAAATCCTCATAAAATTTATTCATGAATCAAATGAATTCCACATCATAAGTACTTCTAAACACTCCGTAGGTAAACACTTAATCTTAATAGGCTAACATTTTCTTAGGAGTTATAATTACCATTAAGGTCCACTAGACTAGAGCTTTTATTTTTTCAAATCACATATTTTATTTCCTTTTGGACTCTCAGAAGTACATAACTAACTAAAAGTTATTGGTAATTATAGTAAATTTGAAGATGAGGCCTTCCACATTTTTTTCTAGTATCAATTAACATCACATAAAGTCTTAAGTCTTAAGACCATAGAAACAAGTCCCAATTGGAAAGTTTATGACCCTAATACTCCAATGACACCAAGAAATAATTTACTAGTAGTTGTTCCTAAAACCTAGTTCTTACATTAAAATTTTGAGTTCTAAGAATGTGGAAAACACTCCTAAGCCACAAAAGAGATCATGAAGCAACTTGCACAACTTCAAGCAATGAATCTCCCTCAATCCTTGCTTTAAGGTACAGATGATAGAACAAAGAGAGAGATAGAGAGAGAGAGAGAGAGAGAGAGAGAGAGAGTCTTGTTCTACTAGAATTTCTATATTTAATACGTTCTATCTTCTTTCTTATTAGTTTTTTTAGCCCTCCGTTACTCTTGCCACCAGTAGCCATAGTATACTTTTAAGATGAGGATTAGTATACTTTTGGTAGAAAATATTTATAAAACCATGATTGATAAATCTCCATAAATAGCTTTTTGACTTGCAATCGTATATTCTGAGAAAATGAATGCAAGGAATCTAAACAAATTGAGTTGTTCATAATCATCAGATATACCAATATTAATACAAAGAATAGTTTGTATCCATTTATTGAAGGAAATTGCATGAAATTAGATAAATATGGACAAGAAATATCTTTCATTCTTCAGAATAGATTAACAAAACCCATGTCCTTTAGGATATTTCTTTTCCTGATATTTATAAACCATATAATTGTATGTCAACACTTATACTTGTCTGTATATGAAAATTAGACACAATTATTTTGATTTTAACTCTATTTTTATTGTTGCCAAAATTTACTTTTTGCAATCACAAAATGAACAACTTTCAAATAATACTTCCATTCGTACTAACTTAAATTTATCTAATGTACAGTGATTTCTCAGATCAAGCTATAGAAGGTGAAATACCTAAACAAATTGGGGATCTTACAAATTTGACACAATTGTAAGGATACCTAAACCCCTTTTTTTAGAATATATATCATCTTCTTTTTTTTTTCATTCTTCAATCAACACGATTATTGGGAAGTCAGTAGTCATAGTGTCATTATTTCACATTTCGAAATGCATTTCTAGGTTTCCAAAGCTTCACTTTGGATGAACATCAACAATATTATGAGGTGGGAAAATGAAGCATATGATGATTAACTTATCTCATTGATCTCAACAATTGCATTAGAAAGCAAACACAGAAGATTAAAAAATGACTTTGTCACAATTTCATCAAGATAGGGATAACTGAAAAGATAATGAATAAAAATTCCATACTACTATTCCTTATTATCAATTACAAGTACCATTTATCTAATATAAGTGTCCTCTTAAAAGATTTTGACACATGATATATAAAAATAGATAACATACTAAATCAATTGAAAAAATATTGTAATCTTTTAGCATCTATGATATTACTTGGTGTTCATGTGTACACCTTTATACTGTTATGTTTGGGTTTATCTTTATTTTTGCTCTTAATAACTTTTTCTTTTCCCCCGTTTTTTTGTCCTTCTTTTCAATCCATCTTTTCCTTTTCTTTTTCTCTCTGTTATCACTTTCTTGTCATGGTGCAACTCTCCTCATTGTTAGCTTTTATTAGGGCTTCTATTTTAATTTCTTTATCTCTTTTTCTTTCCTTAATTCCTCTTGATAATATAACATATTTTTCATTTCATTTTTGGTGAATATTGCCAATATATAGAATAGTTTATTTATGTATTGCAATGACTTTATGATCTAGAAGTATCTTGATATCAAAGAACAAAGAAGATTGGGAATAGAGGACAACTTCTATTAGACAGTAAATTAAAGTAATGTATTTGAAAGCAAGAAGATGCAAGAGTATTAGAATCTCCAATTGAAATTAAAAAAATAAAGAATTCATAAACATCTATGTTGGATTGATTGTATTGCTCGCTACAACCTTTATAGTAAAGAACAGTCAATCATCATTGACGGTTGTCCAAACTTTATTAACTTAATCATATATATGGTTAACACTATTTAATTAAGTCAATTTGTAAAGTAATTTATGTAAACAACAATATACAAAAAAATATATATGATTAAAGGAGATTGGTTAAAAACAACTAGAAATAAAATCATGTTTAATTGTGCAATACATATTATTATTATGATTTGTAGCTGAAATCAATCATAAGTTAAAATTCAAAAACTTTCTCAAAAGGACAAGCAAAGAAATGAGACTTAGACCACAGGCCCTTGGTTCTAGTGGTATGTTACTCATTGTAAGTGCCAGAGGTCGCGAGATCAATTTTTATCGTTGACATCCTTTGTTATGTATTATACGACTTAGGCCTTCCTTTAAAAAAATAGAAATGGGACTTAGAGACTATAAGCAAATAAAGAAAAAAAACATCTGAAATATAGTAGGATAGTTAATTGAGAAGTGACTTATTCCCATAGTTAGGGGAACTCTTGCTTTTTTTTTTTGTGGTAATGTCAAACAGTTTAGATGCATTAGACCATAGTTCGCGAATCGTGAATCGAAATTTCATTTTTGTGAATCGTGAATCGTATCGAATCGTGAATCGTACCAATTCGGTTACAAATTTAAAACTAGATAATATTTGATATATTACATTTTTATTATAATTTTTAGTCAAAATTCTTCATTTTAATGAATATAAATATATGTTTTTTGTTGACCATAGTTTAATAGTAAATATCAAAGTCCGTTAAAAACAAAATAATATAAAATAATCAAATAATAATAGTGGCCAATTAAAGTGTTATCATCAATAAAGTCTTTGATTTAATAATGCAAAGTTGTTGACTTGACTCTTGACCATACAAAAGCAATGACTGAAAAGGCAAGGCTTTTAAGCATCAACCACTAATCAACTCAGTAAAAACAAACACTAAGCAAAGACAACAGTTTTCCAAGACTATTTTTTTTTTTGTCGGTGAAGACTAAGGTCCAAGACCATTAAATGCAAGCCACTCAATAAAGGCCTGTAAACAAAGATAAAATGCAAAGTTCCAAAAACAAAAGAAAGAGCAAGATCAGTGAGCACACTGAGTAGTAAAGAAGGAGTTCGACCAAAAAAAAAAAGAGCAGTAAAAAAAAAAAGCAAGATCAAATGCAAAGTTTCAAAAAGTAAAGAAAAAGCAAAGATCAGTGAGCAGTAAAGAAAGAGAAGATCAACAACGCACTTATAATCGGTGAAGCAATTTGATCGATGAAGCAATTTGATCGACGAAGTAAGTTGATCGGCGAAGCAATTTCATCGGCGAAGCAAGTTGATCAGCGAAGCAATTTCATCGGCGAAGCAATTTGATCGACGAAGCCTTTGATCGTGAAGAAGATGAGTACATTTCTCTCCCTCTCTCTGTTTTAGGGCTTTTAATTGGATGATTTTTAAGTGTTTTGATTTTATAATTATAGTTAAAAAGTTGATGTTTTTAATATAAATGGGAATTTTTTTTGTTTGTTTGTTTATATTTTTAAAAAATCGACCAATTGTATGCTGATTGAAAAAATCTAAAGTGGGCTCTTTCGTTTCTTTTTTTTTTGGATTTTTTGGGCTTTTGTTTTTGTTTTTTACCCGAATCGTGCCGATTCACTGAATCGCACGATTCGCTACGATTCACTCCGATTCGCTTATCGATTCATTCTAATTAACGATTCACCAATTGATTCGTATCATTTTTCATATGAATCGAACCGAATCGTACAATTCGTATCGCGAATCGTACGATTACGATAGCTATGCATTAGACTCTCGATATTAACCAACATTATGTCTGTCATATTATTTTCAAGTTCCTTCTACCAAATAAAATAACTTGCTTCTTTTGCACATTTACCTCATCAAATTATTTGTTTCAAAATCCATTTTTACATTCAACTTGAAAATAATTTTTCAGTATCTAGTAATTTTCACAAAGGAATAGGATCAAGTTTTTGCGACAACCATCACATTTATATTTTATTGGGTTAATTCCACTTATTAATCCTCTTCTTTCTCATATGTGACACTTATTAACCATTTCCTTTCATGTTAACCACTTACTACCCTTTGACTTGAGTCAATATTGACAGAGTTAAGAATTTATTAACGGTAACAATGCAATTACTATATCGCCCCTCTAATTTATCATTAAGGCAAATTTACCCTTAAAAAGAAAGTCCTCTAGACACCTAATTTTTTTTATTTATTTATCAAAAACACCCAACTCAACCCAACCCAAGTCCCAACCCCCACTCCCGCTGACCCCTCCTTCCGCTACCTCACCACCCTTATTGAACCTGCTACCACCTCAAACTACAGATCCTTTGATGTGCATGATGGTATGTGTAAAGAGTTTTATATGTGTGTATGTGTGTGTGTATATATATATATATATATATATATATATATATATATATATATATATATATATATATATATATATATGTTTCTGTGAGCTTTGTGTAGATCTAAGTGAGCCCTTAAGTTATCTACTAAGCATAAACTTTGTATATATACATATATACACATATAATCCGTGTATATGTATGTGAATTTTGTGTGTGTGTTTTGTATGAAGAAGGAGATGGAGAGATGAAGATGGAGATGTAGATAGTATGTTAATGGAGATGATATTTGGTATATGCATATGTGGTGGACAGAATGGGAATGTGGGTGTGCAGGGATAATTTAGTCAAAAAATGTGCAACAGTAACTTACTTTGATAAATTTTTAATGGTAGTTTAAGATAGGGATAGTATGTGGTTAAAATAAAAGGAGAGACACTTAGGGGAAAAGAGAGGGTTAATAAGTGGAATTAACCCTATTTTATATTGTTATACACCTTCACTTTTGAAGAAGTTACAAATTTTATATTTTCTTTCCAAAAGTTTTTTTTTTATCACATTATCTATTATTACTATTTCTTCTTTTTACAAACAATTCAAATGTATTAAGTGAAACACAATAAATATTAGAGGACAAAATGTTATACTTTATCCAATAAAAGGGTAATGTAAGGTCAATATTAGTTTACCCTCTTAATGTATATATAATTTAACATTTTGCTCAAATGTTTAGTTTATATCACTCAACACCTCTATGCTTTAGTTAACAAAAATGTTTGTTATTCTCATTATAAGATGGGTAACGGTCATAAATAGTCTATTATCTTTGGTCTAATCGACAATTTCATCCATTATCTTTCTAAATGAACCTTTTAGTCCATTATGTTTAACATTATTGATGCCATTAGTCCAAATCGCCTTTTTCCGTCAAATTTTTAACATTAAAATCACGTGGCACACATGTGTATGCTCTTGAAACTACTGCTTGGGCATATTTAATACATCTGCATCATGTGTTAAGAATGCTAATACCAATTTTACCCTTAAAAAATTGAGATATTACGATACACATGCATGCCACGTGATTTTAACGTTAGAAATTAGACAGAAAAGACGAGTTGGACTAATGGCATCAATAATATTAAACATAATAGAATAAAAGATTCACGTGAAAAAATAATATATGAAAGTGTCAATTAGACTAAAGATAATGGACTATTTATGACCTTTACCCTTATAAGATATAAAAATATACAAAAAATATCCCTTATTTTTGCTTAAGAACAAAAAATGGGCTAAATTTGACCCAAAAAAAAAACAAAAAAGGGGTAAGTGACACAAAACAAATATGAGAGGAAACAATTTTATATATAAAGGAATTAAAACCATATTATAACCCAAAAATGAATATAAATAATAAGGAAAAGATATTATACTGTTTATACAAAAGGCATATTTGTCTTGAAATCTTATTTCTTGTCTAAAATTTTATACTAGTTATTCAGAAGGGGCTAAGTAATAGTAACATTTTGTTTGAAATTTATGTCTTGTCTGAAATTTTAAAATTTTACTATTGTTAATAATTACGTGGGATATTTTAGTTAACTAAATCAGTTAATGAGGTTAAATAATAGAAAATGAATCTTAGGAGAATAATTTTGTATTGTGTGTATGTTGTGGGAATAAAATGGTATTAGTCAAATATCTATGATAATGGTTGTGCAACATATATTTTTTTCAAAAATTTGCGCCCTTTCATTAAAAGTTCTGAAGTTCGGACCCTTAGTTTATATTTCATATCGAATCATGTTCAGACCCTAAAATTACCTTTTTCCAAATATAGAAAGCAATATTTTTTTGCTAGTGACTACATTAATTAATATAGATAAAAAAATTGAATTCATAATTGAAAAGAACGCATGAAAATAAAAATTGCATCCTTGTAATAATACTTTTAGCGAAAAGTATGTCCCAATGCTTAAAACATTTTACCACAAAAGAAAAAAAGAATGAAAAAAGGAAATTCCTTTTTCTTTTTTCTTCAAAGAAAAAAAAAGTCCATAATTATAGCCCAAGAGTAAAGGATATAACACCCCTATCTCATCGATACTTACTACATGGTACCGAATAAAACAACTAGGAATAGAGAATATAAAAATAATAGTTCAAAGGAGAAGTATCGGTATAGAATGATGGAGTGCTGCGCTAACAATAATAAGGAAAAATATAGAAACCATTAATAATAGACTGAGAATATAACTGGAGCTGTGGATAACATTATACCTTAATAGTGAAACACTCACTACTGCACCCGTTCTTCAATCTTGAGAGCCAATCATGGTGGGATTAATTTTTCTATATTTTTTAGAAGCACAATAAGCAAGGCTCATTGTCCATGTTGGACTATGGCCCATATTTGTGAATTGTACCAATGGACTTGTAATTCTAATATCTAGAACCTTCTTAAATATGGTAGTATTATGTACAAATAAACTTCTTGGTGTTTTCATAATTGCAATTAATGGTGGGTGGTGAGGCATTATAATAATGTGTTTGTAAAGTGTTCATCATATAATAAAAATATTCTTTTGTTATTTGTAACTTGAGGCCGAACCATAAAAAATATATGTGTATCAATTTCTCAAACCCATTTATCTTTGTTCACAACCACATTTTCAGACATGACATCACCCTCGATCCCAACAGTCCATCTCTATGGTGGGGCCTTAATGAGATCTACCAAGGTTCAGTGAAAAAAATAAGGATATTTACCAAGTTAAAAGTAGCTTCAATAACCCCTTGAATTTCTTTGAGTCCCATGAAGCCCACAATTACATATTTACATTGCCCGTCTCTATCCCATCTGCATCTTAAGACTATTGTTCCGCGATGTAATATAGTCTTGTGCCCCTTTCACCAAGTGATTCCTCTTTCTTTGTTTTATTTTCTTTCTACAGTCTTCTTCCTTTATGAAAATTCTTGAAAAAATATTGTATTGACATTGGCACACGACAAGAACATGGTAGATGAAAATTCTTCAAAAATAGGACAAGACGCGTACAACACATTGTTAAGTTATCACCACATTTAAAAGTTTAAGTCATTAGAGAAAAGTTTATTGTATTACTTATTAAATTCAACACATCCCCGCATGCACTTAAACAGTTTTAATATTTTATTGCATTACTTAGGTGGTGTTAGTTTTGAGCTGGTAGTAGTGAGTTTTGAACCTAGGACCTTTTGAAACTTAGGCTCTGATACCATGTTAAGTTACCACCTCATCTAAAAGTTTAAACTGTTATAGCCTCGTGCCATTTGGTGAAGTAGTCTATAGCTACGAAGGCGTGTTTCTTTTGGCCGACATCGGTCGGTAATGGGCCGATGATGTCTAGACCCTACTGATAGAATGGCCATGGGCTTATCATTACTGTGAGGTCTACCGCAGGCTTCCTTTGTACATTGGCGAACCTCTGGCAGGTGTCGCACTTTTTTACATACTCTTTGGCATCTTGCTCTGCGGTTGGCCAGAAATAGCCTTGCCTTAATGCCTTCCGAGCCAGAGCTTTGCCCCCCAAGTGGTTTTCACATACCCCTTCATGAATCTCTCGGAGTACATAGTTTCCCTCTTCGGGTCCAACACATTTCAAGAGAGGCCAAGTGTAGGCTCTCTTATAGAGTTGCCCAGCTGGTATGACAAACCTTGAGGCCTGTTTCATGAGTTTCCGAGCTGTTTTTTCATCTTCTGGGGTCATACCCCCTTCCAAGTAGTCCACGATTGGCTTGGTCCAATCTGGGCTTAGATTGAGCTCGGCTCCCCCTTGTACCCCCAGCTGAATACTGGGTTCGGATACTTCTTCCACATGGACCAGGGCAGGTCGGCTCTTGACCAAGGCCAACCTAGACAGGGCATCAGCCTTCATATTCTCTTCCCTAGAAATCTGCTGTATCGTGAACCCTCTGAGCGCTGAGGTCAAATCCTTGACTCTATTGAGGTAGGCCAGCATAGTACTGTCCTTGGCTTCGAACTCTCTCGATATCTGACTAGAAACCAATTGAGAGTCGGTGTTCAGGTCTACTGTCTGTGCCCCGAGCTGAGCTGCAATTTTCAGTCCTGCAATCACCGCTCCGTATTCTGCTTCATTGTTGGACGCCGAAAAGGTGAACTTGAGGGAGTATTGGTGCTCATGCCGGGTTGGGTCGAGGATGACCACCCCAGCTCTGCTACCGGACTTCCCTGAGGCCCCATCCACATGGACTTTCCATACGTCCTCCGGGTCATGCTCCGTTCGGCCAGTGCATTCTACAACAAAGTCCGCGATGGCTTGGGCTTTGATGGCTGTCCTGGGCTGGTAGGTGATGTCGAATTGACTCAGCTCAACTGCCCATTTCAGTAGCCTGCCCGACGCCTCTGGCTTGTGCATGATAGACTTGAGCGGGGCATCCGTCATGACCCTAATTGGATGAGCATCACGAGGGCGAGTTTTTCCAAGGAAGAGTATCTCACCTCGGCCCCTTGCAAGGTTTTGCTAACATAATAGACCGGTTTCTGCTCCTTTCCTTCTTCTCGGACTAGTGCCGCCGCCACTGCTATTCCCGAGCATGCTAAGTATAGTACTAGCTCCTCCCTCACCTCAGGTCGGGAAAGCAGAGGTGGCAAAGCTAGATACCTTTTCATCTCTTGGAAGGCATTCTGACATGCCGAAGTCCATTCAAAGTTCTTAGGGTTCCTCAGTATTTTGAACAGATGAGCGCACTTGTCAGTCGACCTGGACATGAATCTTCTCAGCGCTGCGACCTTGCCTGCTAACACCTGGACGTCCTTCACGCGGGTCGGCGGCGCCAGGTCAAGTATCGCCTGGACCTTCTCTAGGTTGGCTTCTATTCCGCGGGCCGTGACCATGAAGCCCAGGAATTTGCCTGCCTTGACGCCGAATGCGCACTTTTTCGGGTTCAGTTTTATCCCGAAATATTCCATTACGGCGAAGGCTTCAACCAGGTCGGCTTCATGGTCCTCCGCCCTTCTGCTCTTAACCAGCATGTCATCTACGTAGATTTTCATGTTCCGGCCAATCTGATTTTTGAAGGCCTTGTTCACCATCCGAGTGTAGGTAGCTCCAACATTCTTGAGGCCGAAAGGCATGACCTCATAGTAGTAGAGTCTTTTATCGGTGGTGAAGGCAGTCTTCTCTTTGTCTCTGGGAGCCATCTTGATTTGGTTGTAGCCTTTGAAGGCATCCATAAAGGAGAGTAGCTCGAAACCGGAGGTAGCATCCACCATCTGATCAATCCGAGGTAGAGGGAAGCAGTCCTTAGGGCAGGCTTTGTTGAGGTCGGTGAAATCAATGCACAGTCTCCATCATCCTGAGGACTTAGTCACCAGCACCACATTGGACAACCAGGTTGGGTACTGTATTTCCTTTATGTGGCCGGAGTCCACTAACTTATCCACCTCTTCGGTTATGATTTGTTTTTTTTTATCATAATGGAAGTGCCTGCGTTTTTGCTTTACCGGATAGTGATTCGGATCAGCATTCAGGTGATGCTCAATTACATCCGGGTCAATTCCTGTCATGTCGGAGGCAGACCAGGCAAATATATGTTCATTCTTTAAGAGGAATTGGCTTATACCTTTCTTGTGGTCGGCAGGAAGTTCACTCCCAATCCTTGCTCTCTTGGTTTCATCAGAAAGCTCCACCTCCTAGAAGTCTTCAGCGGGGCTTCCTCTCTTATCATCCCTTTTTTCTTCGGGCAGATCTGGTCCCCAGCCGACCTGGTATTTGGGTCGGAGTAAATTTTCATAACATTCCCGAGCTGAGAGTTGGGCTCCACGTATAGTGGCCGTACCGGCCGGGGTTAGGAATTTTAAGGCCTGGTGGTAAGTTGAAGGGACGGCCCTGAAGTGGTTGAGCGCCACCTGACCTAAGATCCCATTGTAAGTGGAGTTGCAATCCATTACTATGAAGTTGGCTTGCATCGATACCCATTTATCCCCATCTTCCAGCTTCAGCGGTAGGTTGATGACTCCTTCGGCTCGGTGGGACTGCCCGGTGAAACCAGCTAAAGTACCCCTCAATGGCCTGAGTCAGCTCCTGTCCAACCCCATTTGCTCAAAAGCGCTAAGGAATAAGACTTCTGCCAAGCTCCCGGTGTCCACCATCAACCTCTTGACGGTGAAGTTGGCTATTTCAGCGCTGATCACCAGTGGGTCGTCATGAGGCAATATCACCCCCTCCAAGTCTTCTGAGGAGAAGGTGATCTCCTGCATCCCCAGGGTTGGTCCCCGCATTGGTCCATACTCCGTCCCAGTACGAACATAACCCTTTCTGACAGCCGAGGTCTTGCCTCCTGACGCCAATCCTCCCGCAATGGTCTCGATCACAGCCAAGCGTCTGCCCCCAGCCTGGTGCCTGGGTGGACTCCTCTCCCTGTCTCTATGGTCGGGACTCAGAGTCGGCTGCGCATCTCCATATCTCTAGAGGTAGCCTCGGGATATTAGTGCCTCAATCTCCTGTTTCAAGTCTTTGCACTCTTCGGTGGTATGGCCGTAGTCCATATGGTAGCGGTAATACTTGGTTCTATTGCGCTTCTCGGGTCGGCCTTTCATCCTTGGAGTTGGAGGCAAGTGGTTCTGGTGCTGGATCTCTATCAGGATCTACTCCCTTGAGGTGTTAAGGGGAGTGAACATAGTGAATCGGGGGTTCTGCTTTGGCTGCTGAGGCTGTTTGCCTCGGTCATTTTGCAATGTATCCCCAGGTTGGGCTCGGGAGGTCTCTCCTTTCTTGCTGGCCTCCTTCTCCTTGTCATCATCCCTTTTCGCCTGATGGATTTCTTCCGAGTGTATGTACCCTTCTGCTCATACCATCAGCTCGGATACAGTATCCACGGGGTCGATTGCCAGGGAGGATGTAAGTAGGCCCGACCTGAGCCCACTCTGGTAAGCCATCAACGCCATGGAGTCCTCGAGGTTGGGAATTCGGAGGGATTCTTCATTGAACCTGGCCGTGTAGGCCCTCAAACTTTCCCCTCTATGTTGCTTCACCAGCAACAATGTAGAAGTATGGCGGGTGGTGCGCCGGCTTCCCGCGAAGCGGGACAAGAAAGCCTCAGCCAGCTGGTGAAAGCTTGCAATTGAACCGGGACGAAGTTTCTAGAACCAATCCAAGGCATTGCCAACCAGGGTGGTCGAGAATGTCTTCACCTTCATGAGATCTGGCATGTCATGCAGAGTCATGTGGTGATCAAAATTGAGCAGGTGGCTGGCTGGGTCTCCATCTCCGTTGTAGACGGCCAGGTTGGGCATACGGTTGCCAGTGGGCAGTGGCGTGGCCAGTACCTTAGGGGAGAGTGGGCTAACGCCGAGCTGGTTGATGACCTTGGCTATGGCAGCTGCGGTCTTGGCCTGCTCGGGGTCGGCTTGAGCCGCCCTTTTACCTCTCGCCACGTCGGATCTGGCCATCGGCGCTAGAAAGCCCTCCTCGTCCTGTGCTCATTTTCGCCTTGACTCCGGGATGTGGAATTGCGGACGCGACGGCCGTGGCATAGCCTCTTGCGGAGCCAAGGGGCCCTCAGCTAGCCGGGTTACCTGCTCTTTAAGTTCCTCAAACATCCTCAGCATCATCCTTATCTCCAGCGATAGGCCGGAGTTGGGATCTCCTTCTGCTGTGGGGTTGGTTTGAGTGGCTAAGTGTATACGTTGGCTCGTTCCAACGTCGGCTTGGGTTAGGTTTTGGCTGGGCTCCTGCGAGGTTTCGAGGTCCCCTTTCGGGTTGGGCGAATCCTCCACCGGTGTGTTGTGGCTTCTAGTTTGCACCATAATGGTTTCTCAATGAGTGGGGAAGAGAGTTGATAAAAGAACTCGTCGTTCCCACAGACGGCGCCAAACTGTCGAGGTTGGAAATCTCGCAGTTGAGGTTGGATGCTACGTGAGCCGAGCTGGACTCTTCAGGTTGGCCTCCGTGCTGTACTTTCCTAGTCGGCTACCAGACCTGCACAAGGAAAATAAGGAAAAGGCAGGGTGATGACCCGGATTTTCCCCTCGAGCATGCGAATGATTAGTATGTCCGAGTTGGCAAGATAGCTGAGAGCATTTAATAACGAGTTACCTCCTTAAATGAAGAGGGTGGAGCTCTATTTATACTAAGTTCAGGTCTAGCAGCATTTAATGCGGCGCAGCTTTATGTCCCATCAGTGCTTTATGTCCCATCGGAACAAGTGGAACTGAGGTCAGGGTTTCCGGGGTCGGGCCAGTCAACCTGGTTGGACATTCAGTTGAACGCGCTAGCCTTGGCACTGATTAGCCCGCCTCGGCTCGGGATGGATTCGTACCTCAGATCGGGAAACCCTCGTCAATATTATTTATTATATTTACATGCATCAATTACAATTATGTAAAAATATTTTTGTTCAATAAATATAGAAAATACCATTTGAAGATTTCAAATTTAAGTAAAGACATAAATATTTTCAAAATGAAATAACTACTAAGTTGAAGTCTTCACATCTTAAGGGCGTAATATATCTTGATATATACATTTTATAGATATCTAATGCAAATACTAGGTCAATAATTCAGATTAATAAAATTTACTCATCATTACAATTGGAATTAATGTCAGATTACGTGATGGAAGTAATTTAATCTCTAAAACTTTTAATTTGAGGCATGTCCAACAAATTAAAAAATATGTGATAACCAGGTGAGGTTTCACCTGTTTAATTTGCTTGCATCCCCTCTCCTTTCCTCGTAGCATGGAAGGATTATTCAACCATGTTTAACTAATTATTGTTCCTTTTCTCCATTTTTTGTAACATTTATAGACTTGATTTTTCTCGTTCTCTTTGTATGGTCTTTTAACCCACATTCTACTTCCAAATTTTCATATTTAATGAAATAATTTGCTCGCTTATTTAGCAAAAAGAAAAAAGTTAATGTATTCTCGTTGTGACCTATAGTTACGAGAGATGACCAATAGTTGTCTTGTCTTACACGTACACGTCAATGCTAAGAGTTGTATTTGTGCTGGACAGCTTATGACTGCACTAATGTGTTAAGTTCATTGTGGACAGAAATTTGGGCAATAATAAACTCCGAGGAAGTATTCCCGAATCATTCGCAAACCTCTCAAAGCTTGAGACAATGTGAGTATTTCTCATTAACTATAGAAGTTTCGTGATTTTTGACTATAGAAGTTTCCTGATTTTGTCCCTTATTTTTTAGAGCATTGCATTTCAATCCACGATTTTTTATTATAGTTATTTAATCTTTTCTTAAAGCTACCTTAAACTAATGGAGGTTTGGTTTGGACCCCTACCCATTTATTAATAATGATATTCAAAGTGCGAGATCGAGGTAGATATGGTACCTTATCTCCTGGAAAAAGTGCATGTCTCATTTAAGATAATAACAAGCAAACGTATCTAGCCCACTCAAACCTCTAATAAGAGAGTAAGGGATAAAGGAAAAGAGTGAAACATCTGTTTTCTCCATTAAAGATGCCCGTGAAGCAAAATGATTTGCAGCACTGTTGCTTTCACGAAATATTTGGTGAAGAAGACTCGGAGACGATTGAATTTGCTTGATTAATGAAATTATGGGTTAATATTTAGTTTAATCTCTTATTTTTAGTGTATTTGACATACTAGTCCCTTATTTTTAAAAATGTAACATTGTAGCCCTTTATATATTGAATATGTGATATCATTAATCATTTTTTACTTTTTTCGTAAAAAATTGATGGAAAGAACATGTCTTTGTCATGTGATAATATGTAATTTATTATTTATATCGTGAAATTTTAAACAAAAAAATAAAAAGGACTGACAGTGTCACATTTTAAAAAGATAAATGACTACAATATTACACTTTTAAAGATAAATAATCACTATGTCAAATACGCTAAACATAAGAGACTATTTTGAGTATTAACCCTAAAATTATCGGAAATGTAGGCCCTGGCATTGAAAAGACGACTTTAAGCATACAAAGCCTAGTATCTTTTTCAACAGACAATCCTAGTGAACAGCAGCATGCAACAACCTTAGATGGAGAAGGATTTTGCTATGTTGGGCGGGAGGGAGTTTGTGTGCGTGCGTGTGTTAAGGATTTGTGTTGGGTTACGACAAGCTGGTCTTTTTTTTTTTTTGGCTAAGTAAGCATTTTGTATTTTATAAAAATGACAAGCTGGTCTTGTTAGAAGAAAACAATATTTTTTGTTTATATATTACAACATCACGAAAATAATTAAACAATAACATATCCTGTTATAACTTGAATCATTTCGGATGTATACAACATAGTATCAACTATATATATATATATATATATATATATATATATAACTTTAATGATGTATATATTATGAATTACATATTTGACTAACTTGATTTCTTCTCTCTCCTTACTCCATACTCTTATATTTGTAAAGTGATGAGAATAATGAACTTGTAAAGATGAATGCGTGTGTTAAATTATAATGAGGGATCAAGACTCCTTTATATAATATTCATTTTATTGATTTCACCCGTTATATACTTAATTACACAATATGTTACATGAATTTTTAGGAACCCACTAGCCCTACTAACTAACCATAATGTTACTAGGGACGGACCTAGAAATTCAACATTGGGGGGGCCAAAATATTTTTTTAATGATACTATATATAATTTTTTAAAAATGGGGGGGTCGATAAATTTTTTTAACGATACTATATAGATATTTTTTTATAAAATTTAATACGTTGGGAGGCCGGGGTGCAGAGGTCTAATGAAGGTGATTACATGAATCTCTCAAGATCATGTATTTAATATAAAATTAGATATATGATTTTCAATATTCTTCTTTTCCTTTCATGAATCTACTACGACATCATGTGTGTGGTTATACATGGTTTTATAACTTTGACAATTGAACCATCACACTATTAACTATAATTGTAGTTATGGAGGCCACTTAAGAAAATGTTTCAGCATTCTTTCACTTTATTGAATGATTACATAGAGATTTGTGATATTCCTTAACTTTATTCATTTATTGCCCATGTAAATAATATAAAAAATATATTTATCTAGACAAACAACTAATAGCAGTTTTTTATCAAATCATTGATATAGTTCCCTCCACGCATCACAAAATTAGTTATTTACTTAGGTAAACCTTATATAAAAATAGCAATAGCATGATGCATCATGCATGCATATCTTTAAAATGTAAACTATAAGGTCCTATCAATAGTTTAATAAATCCAATAAGCTATTATTCCGTAAAATGTGCACAAAGGTAACCAAAAAAATATTACGTTGTCATGTTCAACTAAGATGAAGGTGTAAATCCATGTGATGAATATATAGGTGGGAAATCCAAAGGCTTTAAGAGTTTTGCTGACGAATTCCCAAATCCAAAGGCTTGAAGGTGTAAATCCATGTGATGCATGCCTTATTCAAAGAAAGACTGAATTTCTTTGATGACATCACTTCCAACAACCTTTCAGACCATCTTGTAGGAGTGGGTCGTGGAACCTTCAATTCCTACACTTTTGTTGGTACCAATGGAAAATAGAGTAGACTTACTCTTCCAAGCTGATTTAGGTCCAGTGAGGTTCTGAGCATTCAGGAAAGAGTCTAGTATCAAAAAAAGGCTCTCAGTCTTGCACTAAGTAAGAGAATCTGAATCACAAACATTTCCCAAGAGATTTTTGAAGTATTGAATGATCTCATTAATGGAACATGGATTCAAATAAACATTGCTATGATCAATTAGGATTAAAATGCAACAGAATAAACAAATCCATTCAAGCCATAAACATGCTGCTTTAAAATTATGAAACTAGTAATCAAGAAACAAGAATATTAATAATCACATGCAAAAAATAATTTTGCATAAATTTCTTATGCCTTTGGAATGTTGGCTTATGATCTCAACAATCAAATATGAATTCTTGAAATGAAGAAGAACAAGGTCACTCCTTGAAACAACTATGGGCGAATCTCCTAAAGAAATCCTTAAGAAGATTGTTTTTTTTTTGTTTTTTTGTTTTTTTGAATTTCTTAAATACAACCTCCAAGTTCTTGAATCCATGATCATTTCCTTTATTTATTATTTTCTCTTTCTATTGAGGCTTGAGAGAGTGTGGGCTCTCTCTATTTTTTCTTGCTCAGAACTGTGTTTGTGTATGGAGATAAGAGGTGGTGAGTGTTAGGGTTGCAAACGCGTGTACCTTATAATTTAAGTTATATAGCTCCTTTTCTTGGACCCTAATGCACCTCATAAGAGACGCATACTAAGGTCCATAAGCAGCCCACATGCTAGCTCACTTGATTAACCCACATGCCTAAGTTTTCTTGATGCCTAAAATAAGAAAAAAGCTAAAGGAATGACCAAAGGACATATTTACCCTTCGGCCTGATAGAGGTACTCATTTCCTCGAATATCAGCATAGGCATATCACTAAAACAATTGCGGCCTGATAGAGGTGCTCATTTCCTCGAATATCAGCATAGGCATATCACTAAAACAATTGCTACCAACACTCAAAGTTGTAATCTAGGGAAAAGTCCACTTCTCCATGTCAAAGTAACTATTAATTTCAGTCCAGAATGGGATGACCCTCACAAAGATTACTACTATGTAAAGAATATGAAACAAGAAAAAGAAAGAGAAAGCTATTTACTATAAGTATGACTAGCAGAAACCGGAGGGTGAGAGAGATTAGATATCTGCAACATATCCTTTTTTATATTAAGCTTTCTCAATGTAGACCTCATTAACAACTTTATGATTGACAGTTATCTTTACAACAACCGATTGAAAGGACGTATACCATCTGTTCTTCAGAAAATGAAGTCTCTGAAAAACATGTAAGTCATCAGTTGTTTGAATGATACAATGACTAACGCTTTTTACAATTTGAGACTTTTATGCACTATGTAGTTGGACAACATTATTGCAATTGGAGTGTGAACTCGGCCCAATTTATGGACGTTATTTTGGAATAATTTTGAATAAGAAATTGAAAACTGATTATGACATGATCACTAATTTTATGCAATTTTGAACGCAATAAAAATATATAATTAAAGTTTTTGTCCAAAAGCTTAATTTGTTAAAAAGAAATTTATTATATTTATTAATCATCTTCGAAACATCCCATCACCTAAAGACGGGGTTTGTGTTTTAGTATCGTACATGGACATTTTTAATATTTTAAATAAGTAGCATTGAGACTTGTACCTAGAACTGTTTGGTAACTAAGGCATTGGTACTGAAGGGTGTTTGTATTTCTCACACTTCAAGAATTATAGAGTATCACAATTTGTATTGCAATAATCTTATCATGCTATAATCACCGACTAATAAGATTACGAAAATCACCTACTGATAATGCTAACGAGACAACAACCCAAAATTAAAAACAGAACTGTAGTTATCAGGGTTGTCGAGGTCGGAAATCTCGCAGTTGAGGTTGGATGCTACGTGAGCCGAGCTGGATCCTTCAGGTTGCCGCCGAGCTATATTTTTCGGGTCGGCTTCCAGACCTATACAAGGAAAAGAAGGAAAAGGCGGGGTGATGACCCGGATTTTCCCCTCGAGCGCGTGAATGATTAGTATGTCCGAGCTCACAAGATAGCTGAGAGCATTTAATGACGAGTTACCTCCTTAAATGAAGATGGTGGAGCTCTATTTATACTAAGTTCTGGTCTGACAACATTTAATGCAGCGCAGCTTTATGTCCCATCGGAACAGCTGGAACCAAGGTCGGGGTTTCCGGGGTCGGGCCAGTCAACCTGGTTGGACATTCAGTTGAACGCGCTGGTCTTGGCGCTGATTAGCCCGCCTCGGCTCGGGATGGATTCGTACCTCAGCTCGGGAACCCCTCGTCAATTCCTCCCCCCCCCCCAAGTCGAGATCGAGAGGGTGAGATCTAGAATAGGCAGTTCCTCCCGAGCTGTAGGTGTCCGACCCCGAGAGAGCAGGGATGGCCATGTCAGCGGTGTATGCCCAACGGATGGCTGACACGTCACCTGGCGGTTCTGACTAGACGCGATGTTTGGGCTTCCCGAGGCGACTTTCATGGGCGCCTATAAATAGGGCTTTGACATCCGAGATTCATTCCACACTTCGCTTTCAACCTCTCAAGAATTTTAGGTCAGACACCAGAGTGGTCAGAAGCAATTAGCTCAGAAGGAATCTTCTCGGGATTTGTCAGCTCGGAGCGAGCTTGGTCGGTCGCCCTCTGCAATCAAGAGCAGTAGGTACATCCCGACTCCATTTAGTCATTCCTGTTCATTTATATTTAGTCTGTAAATAGGATGGTGAGGTCGGAGTCGGAAGATTCTCTGGCTATGGAAGTAAGGTCCTACGGTGGATATGAGAGTCCGTCAAGCTCGGAATCTACCTCAAATAAGGACCATGGTGGAGAAAGAACCAGTTCGTCTTCAGGGTCGGCTCGAAAATTCAGGCCCCGGGAGAGCGATGATGACTGCCAGGTTATTGGGGTCAGAATGGCGCAAGAAGAGGCCGTGGCAGATACTCTGGCCGACCTAGGAGACTTGGGAGATGGAGAGGACGACGAGCCATTGAACAAGTTGGAGGGGGTCGAGATACCACATGAGTACTTAGCTGGAGTTTCCGCCTCGGAGTTGACTGCAGTGGTCCCGATTAGGGCAGTCCGACCTCGGAGCTCAGCTACAGTCAGTGGTTCGTCAGGTCGGGGGAAGATGATAGATCAATTATTCGCTTGTTGCCAGCGCGAGTGTCATTCAACCATTGAGATGGCCAATGCTCGGCTGAGAGACTGGTCGGTGGACCGACACTACAAACTGAAGGTCCCTGGTCGGAATGACCCTGCCTGCTATCCTCCGCCCGATCACTTTACGATTTATGACCTCGCCCTCGATGTCGTCCGCCTTCCACTTCCCAGCTTCATTACAGGCATTCTGAACTACTTTGAGCTCAGCCCGGGTCAGATGTCACCAAACGGTTGGGCCATAATGGTGGCATTCTTCGTGTTCTGCCTCGAGAGGAAGATAGAGCCGATCTTGCGCCGTTTCAGGCATTTATTCGTTTGCAAGCCCAACCCGAAGCAGCTAGGCTGGTTCCACTTAAGGGCTCGGGTCAACAATGCCATATTCACCAAGTGGCACTCCTCTAACAAGGGCTGGCACAACGACTACTATTGGGTCGAGTCGACAGTGAACCCGAGGTGCAGGATGGACTGGAATCTTTCACTGAAAAAGACTTTGAATGACGACCCCAAGCTTTCCAAATAGGAACTCGCCGAGGTCAGCGTGCTGAGGCCCGAGCCGGGTATGCTGATCGACATCGATAGTGTCCTCAGGTGGGACAGGATATGGAAGTCCAAGTTATTCGGGAGAGAACCTGACCTGAGCGAAGAGCACCCACACTTACTTCCCGAGCCTGAAGAGAACGCTCATTCTGACTCAGAAGAGGGTCAGTTCGCAGGATCAATGCCCGACCTCCTCGTCTCCTTGTTTGTCGTTGCTCTTCTCGATTGGTAATTGGTCATTTTTTACCTTATTTTCCTTTGTTTTTGTAGGCATGGCAGATACGGTGAAGCTCGCGTATCTCTAGAGAAGGAGAAAGCCCGACGCCAGTGGTGAGGCGTCGGCTCGGTCCGGTTTTGGCTCCGTCCCTCAGGAGCAGAGGCAGCAGCCCGGGGGCCATGCATGGGAGGTTGGCGCAGAGGTCTCGTCGGGATCTCTTTTGGTAAAGAAGACGAGCTCGGGTGTGGCGATCCCCGAGCGCTCAGCATCCCGTCCTGACAACAGGAAGCGGCCCCAGCCCGAGTACTCCGGGAAGGGCAAGGCCACGGAGGTGAGCCTTCCAAATAAGGATTTTGTGGAGGCTGCAAAGGTTGCCCGCGATCCCAAGTTGGGGTCAGTCCCGGCGGAGCAGCTTTCACTTGACCTGAGGACGACCATAGTTACGGTAAGACATACCCAGACGTGCTGTCATGGTTTCTTTTATTGATTACTTTGACTGACCACTTTGCTTTCTTCTGCGCAGGCTGAGTCCCACATCCTTACGGCGCTTGGCCTACTTGCCCGGGCCCAGACTTACTGTGTGGAGCTCGAGCAGCGCTACACAGATTCCCGAGCCGAGCTGGAGTCCTTTAGGACGGATGCGACCCAGAGGCATAAAGCGGATGAGGTGGAGATCGCCCGGCTAAGAAATGAGCTCGAGGCTGAGAAGTCCCGGCACGAGGTCGCGGCCAAGGACGTTGAGCGCTACAAGCGGGAGAAGTGCGAGGCCGAAGCGAAGCATAAGGACCTCTTGGATCTGGTTGGCCCGCGAGGGGAGAAGGCAGTTGAGGCCTTTAAGTCCAGCCAAGAGGCTGTGGACTGGCTAGCCACTGAGGGTGGGGTGATGGCCCGGTACGCCGAGTTGGAGTACTACTTCCGAGGCCAGGTTGCAGCTCACGAGAGGGCAAAGACCTTTTTCCCTGTCGCCAAGAACGATTATATCGAGATCTTGGAGGCCCCGCCCCCGGAATTCTGGGAGATTCCCGAGCTACCGGCCGACCTGACGTCCCAGGCCAAAGAGGTGCTGGCGTTCGTCGAGAAGGGTATGGACCAGGTCGGCGACGTAGCCGAGGCCACCACCTCCACCGCTGCTCCCAAATAATAATAATTTCTTTTGTAAAGTCGCCCGGGTCGGGCTTTTGTAATTCTGCCCAGGTTGGGCTTTTGTAATTGATTTTACTATTAATGAAATATCTACTTTATTTTTGTTTGCGTTTTGGTCGAGTTTGTACGCGTGTATTTTTCTCTTCGCAAATTTTTCTTAAGTAACTGGGGTTGGACCAATTTAATGGACCATACAAACTTAAGCGTAATAAACCAAGCTGGACGCAACTAGTGAATTAACACCCTAATCCGAGCTGGTTAATTGGGTAACTTTTTAATCGTCGCCGACCTGAACTCGTCAGTCCGATTTAAAACTGGTCAAACTAATGTTGACAAATGTTGAGCTCGAGTTCGGACCCCAAACTAACATACCGACCTGAAGCCGGATTAAACCAAGTTGGAACTCAATCCGAACTGGCAAAACTTAACAAATTATTATCGATTATACCCTAGCTGGAACTTCGTCCGAGCCGATTTTATTGATCATTAGCTCGTGATCAAGCGTGGCCACCACGTTAATCCGAGTTGGTAGTAGCTTTGTAGCTGAGGCAATTTGTGCCCGTGTCGGGAATTGCGCTGGTTTTGTTTTGTTCCCAGGTCGGGAATTGTACTTGTATGTAAAGATACATTGTATTGAGTTTGTTCAAGCAATGTCTTGGCCCGAGGCCTTTACAAGATTTCTCGGCTCGGGGCCATTACAAAATATTCCAGCTCGGGGCCGTTAGACAAAATACCGCTTCAGGTGTTCCGAGTGCCATGCGTTCTTCAATAGTTTCCCGTTCTTGTCGTGAAGGTAGAAGGTTTCGGGTCGGACTTCTTTCACGACTTCATAGGGTCCCTCCCAAGTCGAGGAAAACTTGTTACTAGAACGCGGTGAAAAGATGGCCTTCCTGAGCACGAAGTTGCCAACCTTAATAGGCTTAGGTTTAACCTGTTTGGCAAAGGCCCTTTGCATGGCAGCTTTGCTGGCGAGCATTCTGATTTGAGCTTTAGCTCAAAGCTCTTTAGCGAGGTCGAGCTCTTCACGGATCCGTGCTCCGTTTATTTCTAGATCACTGTGGAGGATCCTACTGGTCAGGGACCCGATCTCTACTGGCAGCACAGCTTGAGTGCCGAAGGTCAGTTCGAAGGGTGATTCTCCCGTTGCCGAGCTGGTGTTGGTTCATTGAGCCCACAATACCTCGGGAAGAATTGATACCCACTGGCCCTCTACTTCCTCAAGCTTGGTTTTCAGGCTCTGCAAAATGATTTGGTTAGTCCTTTCAACTTGGCCATTACTTTGAGGGTGAACAATAGATGAGAATCTGAGGTCGATCCTGATCTCGGTACATTTGCTTCGAAAGTATGCACTGTCGAATTGCTTGCCATGGTCAAGAAGGGTTATGTTCGTGCTGGGAGGGAGTATGGACCAATACGGGAACCAGCCCCGGGGATGCAGGAGATCACCTTCTCCTTAGAAGACTTGGAGGGGGTGATATTGCCTCATGACGACCCACTGGTGATCAGCGCTGAGATAGCCAACTTCTCCATCAAGAGGTTAATGGTGGACACCGGGAGCTCGGCAGAAGTCTTATTCCTCAGCGCTTTTGAGCAAATGGGGTTGGACATGAGCCGACTCAGGCCATTGAGGGGTATTTTAGCTGGTTTCACCGGGCAGTCCCACCGAGCCGAAGGAGTCATCAACCTACCGCTGAAGTTGGAAGATGGGGATAAATGGGTATTGATACAAGCCAACTTCATAGTAATGGATTGAAACTCCACTTACAATGGGATCTTAGGTCGGGTGGCACTCAATCACTTCAAGGCCGTCCCCTCAACTTACCACCAGGCCTTGAAATTTCTAACCCCAGCGGGAATGGCCACCATTCGTGGAGCCCAAATCTCAGCTCGGGAATGTTATGAAAATTCACTCCGACCCAAATATCAGGTCGGTTGGGGACCGGATCTGCCCGAAGAAAAAAGAGATGCTAAGAGAGGAAGCCCGGCTGAAGACCTTCAGAAGGTGGAGCTTTCTGATGAAACCAAGAGAGCAAGGATTGAGAGTGAACTTTCTGCCAACCTCAAGAAATGTATAAGCCAATTCCTCTTAAAGAATGAACATATATTTGCCTGGTCTACCTTTGACATGACAGGAATTGACCCGGATGTAAGTGAGCATCACCTGAATTCCGACCCAAATCACTATCCGGTAAACCAAAAACGCAGGCACTTCTATTATGATAAACAACAAATCATAGCTGAAGAGGTGGATAAGTTAGTGGACGCCGACCACATAAAGAAAATACAGTACCCAACCTGGTTGTCCAATGTGGTGCTGGTGACTAAGTTCTCAAGAGGATGGAGACTGTGCATTGATTTCACCGACCTCAACAAAGCCTGCCCTAAGGACTGTTTCCCTCTCCCTCGGATTGATCAGATGGTGGATGCCACCTCCGGGTTCAAGCTATTCTCCTTCATGGATGCCTTCAAAGGCTACAACCAAATCAAGATGGCTCCCGGAGACAAGGAGAAGACTGCTTTCACCACCGACAAAGGACTCTACTACTATGAGGTCATGCCTTTCAGCCTAAAAAATGATGGAGCTACTTACACTCGGATGGTGAACAAGGTCTTCAAAAATCAGATTGGCCGGAATATGGAATCTACGTAGATGACATGCTGGTTAAGAGCAGGAGGGCGGAGGACCGTGAAGCCGACCTGGCTGAAGCCTTCGCCGTAATAGAACATTTCGGGATAAAGCTGAACCCGAAAAAGTACGCATTCGGCGTCAAGGCAGGCAAATTCCTGGGCTTCATGGTCACGGCCCGCGAAATAGAAGCCAACTCGGAGAAGGTCCAGGCGATACTTGACCTGGCGCTGCCGACCTGCGTGAAGGACGTCCAGGTGTTAGTAGGCAAGGTCGCAGCGCTGAGCAGATTCATGTCCAGGTCGGCTGACAAGTGCGCTCATCTGTTCAAAATACTGAGGAACCCTAAGAACTTTGAATGGACTTCGGAATGTCAGAATGCCTTCCAAGAGCTGAAAAGGTATCTAGCTTCGCCACCTCTACTTTCCCGACCTGAGGTGGGGGAGGAGCTGGTACTATACTTAGCATGCTCGGGAACAGCAGTGGCGGTGGCACTTGTCCGAGAAGAAGGAAATGAGCAGAAGCCGATCTATTATGTTAGCAAAACCTTGCAAGGGGCCGAAGTGAGATACTCCTCCTTGGAAAAACTCGCCCTCGTACTCGTCACTGCGGCAAGAAAGTTGAAGCCATACTTTGATGCTCATCCAATTAGGGTCATGACGGATGCCCCGCTCAAGTCTATCATGCACAAGCCAGAGGCGTCCGGCAGGCTACTGAAATGGGCAGTTGAGCTGAGTTAATTCGACATCACCTACCAGCCCAGGACAGCCATCAAAGCCCAAGCCGTCACGGACTTTGTTGTAGAATGCACTGGCCGAACGGAGCTTGACCCAGAGGACGTATAGAAAGTCCATGTGGATGGGGCCTCAGGGAAGTCCGGTAACAGAGCTGGGGTGGTCATCCTCGACCCAGCCCGACATGAGCATCAATACTCCCTGAAGTTCACCTTTCCGGCGTCCAACAATGAAGCAGAATACGAAGCGGTGATTGCAGGACTGAAAATTGCAGCTCAGCTCGGGGCACAGACAGTCGAACTGAGCATCGACTCTCAATTGGTTTCTAGTCAGATATCGAGAGAGTTCGAAGCCAAGGACAGTACTATGCTGGCCTACCTCAACAGAGTCAAGGATTTGACCTCAGGGCTCAGAAGGTTCACGATACAGTAGATTCCTAGGGAAGAGAATATGAAGGCTGATGCCCTGTCCAGGTTGGCCTTGGGCGAGGGCCGACCTGCCCTGGTCCATGTGGAAGAAGTATCTGAACCCAATATTCAGTTGGGGGTACAAGCCGTAGCCGAGCTCAATCTAAGCCCAGATTGGACCAAACCAATCGTGGACTACCTGGAGGGGGGTATGACCCCAGAAGATGAAAAAGCAGCTCGAAAACTCATGAAATAGGCCTCAAGGTTTGTCATAATTGCCGGGCAACTCTATAAGAGAGCCTACACTTGGCCTCTCTTGAAATGTGTTGGACCCGAAGAGGGAAAGTATGTACTCCGGGAGATTCATGAAGGGGTATGTGAAAACCACTTGGGGGGCAAAGCTCTGGCTCAGAAGGCATTAAGGCAAGGCTATTTCTGGCCAACCTTAGAGCAAGATGCCAAATAGTATATAAAAAAGTGCGACACCTGCCAGAGGTTCGCCAATATACAGAGGAAGCCTGCGGTAGACCTCACAGTAATGATAAGCCCATGGCCATTCTATCAGTGGGGTCTAGACATTATTGGCCCATTGCCGACCGGTGTCGGCCAAAAGAAACACGCCTTCGTAGCTGTAGACTACTTCACCAAATGGCCCGAAGCTGAAGGTGTTGCTAGAATAACAGAAAAGGCAGTCTTGGATTTCGTATAGAAAAACATCATTTGTCGATTTGGGGTGCCAAAGGTCATCATCAAGGGTAAAACGGTGGCCTAAACTTTATCTAATATGGAGTTAAGCGTCTAAATTTGAAAACCTTTTGTGGAAGCATTCAAAATTCTAAAAACAAGGTGTTTTATACACCATTAACTAACAGTGTTAGTATTTCACTTAAATAACATTTTTATTTTCTTTCAAATCTTACGTGGCATTTTATTTCTAAGTCATACTTGGCATAATCTCACACTTTTGGGTGACTGACCATCATATTAGAACTTTCAAATGCCTTATTCTGTTAGTTTAACGCTTTTATATATATTGAAAAAGTTTCATGCACTGAAATGATTACATGCCTATATAATTTAAAATTATAGATGTAAAATCATATTAGTACCTATTTCTATTTTTAATAAGAGCCTTTATGTATAGATTTCTTTATTGGCTAATTGTAACTTCATTTTTTTAATGACTCGTCTCTTTATTTTATCATCTAACTCAATATCTTTAGGCGATGAATAGAGCAACTAAGACAATAAATACTAAAAGAACTCTTCAGAAAGATAAGCGCAGATGTCTCTACCACTTTTTTTAAATGGAACATTGCTCTATATTATTCTATTTTTTTTATCATTCATTTATTACCTCTAAAATGGGTACTTAATTGACATGCTAGAATAACAATTTTTTTTTAAAAAAATTCTCTCTTTCCTTTTAGTATGCAGATTAAATCATCCAAGTACGAAATCATAAATTAGAGAAGAAACTAAGATGATATTTAGCATTTTGTCTTTATGCTATTGTTTATACCCTGCATTTTGCCGAGTACTCGTTAAGCCATCTTTTATTATTGCTCCTGAAATTAAGAGGCAGATGTATAACTCACTAATAAGCCAACGTCAATCTTCTTCTTTCATATTGTTGTTATGATCATTTCTAAAACTATAATTCTCGTAATTTCATCCCTTACTGTCCCTTTTTTTTTTCTGGGAATTACAAGCTGATATCTGCATCTTTCTTCCATGTGCAGAGATCTCTGTGATAATTTCTTTAGTGGTACAATTTCGTCTCAATTGGATGCACTTCCCTTCCTTGAAGCTCTGTAAGCGTACTGTCGTCTTGTTATAGTACGAGTTTTCTAAGAATACCATGATTAGAAAAGACTGGTAAATTCATATGGCATTCATGTCTCTGATTTCTTCTCCTTCTCTTTCTTCTTCTGCCTTATTTCTTCGTTATTTTACAGGCTCTTAGGCGATAATCTATTATCAGGAAAGATCCCCAAACAACTCGGGAACATTTCTAGCCTTCAAGCATTGTACTAGCTTCGCAAAACCCATTATCTATTTTCTTTGCTCGGAATTTAATTTTACTACTCTTGTTATATTATGTGGACTTAGTACTTTTGTGCGTTGCCTAACCTATACACGTAACTCTAATGAAGGGTCTTGTATGACAATATGCTCAGAGGTCAGATTCCAGATGAGCTTGGAAACATCACTGATCTTCAGCTACTGTAAGTGTATTTCATATGTGTAGGGGAAATTGAAAAAGTCTAACTCTGTTTTTTGTTGGACTATTTGTCTTTAAAATGTTGTTTCTCTATCTCAATGGTGTGGAATTGTTTAACAAAGCGCTTTTCGTAAATTCAAAGAAGCTTATCAGCCTGAATCATCTAGAGAGAAGAAGATAATTGGCTTAGCCAAAAAAAAAAGAAAAAAGAAGAAGATAATTGGTAAAAATTCATTCGTAATGCCCTTAATCAGCCTTGAAGATCGTTAAACCTCGTTGATTCCATTTCAAAACTTCATTTTACTATTAATGTGGATATTGTTTATTACATTAATTACGGTATTAGTTTATGCAATTTTCTAGTACACTTAATTTCCAATTAGGACTTGGATTTAGTTTCCTTGCATGACACAGATCACCAAATCATAAAGTTTATATATAGATTTTCATTGCGCATGTAATCCTAAGATCAATATGCAAAGAATTTTCACTCAATCTCCTCTCCTTTCAAGAGTTTTCTCTCAATCTCCTCTTCTTTCAAGAATTTTCTCGTATTCATTACCATAATAGCAACCAATACTGAATGGGTTAACAATTAGCCAACAGTATATGAACAAATATCATGTTCTATGCTAGCAAACATTAGAGCAGTCATTTTCCAATTTAGAAACTTTCTGCCTCATTACCTCTAAAATATTGTTCCCAGCTCCCCAGATTTCTCTCAACTCATCTCTTTAGAGACTTTTGTCCTGTTTTTAATGTATCTAAAGCAAATCATTGCTTATTTTGGTAATATCCCTTTCTATACCTCCTTATCTATTTAGTAAGGTAAATCTTCTCAGTTTTTTGATAGAACATGCTCGAATCTCATGACTTCTGATTCCACTATTTTCTCCAATAAAACACCATTATCCATCGGTTTTCATATGTTGGTTAGTCATATGAATTCTGCCTCAATACCACATTCTTCATTATTATTTAATACTTATCTCATTCTTAAACCCAGCTTGAATCTTATTCTATTGTCATTTTTGTTGATTAGGCCTTAATATCATATTCTTTAGTTGAGGTTGTTATGAACAAAATATTCAGATGGGGAAGACACTTTGGAATAGGTAGTCTAATGGGGCAATCATATGAACTTTTCAATCTTCACATACCATCTCATCGTCTCACTACTCAAGTTCTCATGTCATTCTCTTCCACTTCTCCAAAGTTCTGACATTCTTATTTTGGACATACTTCTGTTAATCATCTCTAACAATTAGTGTCTAATGCCTAGCTTGGTTCAATTTACATGGTGAAGGTTGATTATTATCATGTCAGTTGGGTAAACAACATGTCTTATCCTTCAACAAAAGAGATTATGTTTCTCTTGCTCATTTTGACTTTATTTCTAAGGTGGTTCCCCACTTCCACTACATGGGGTGTAAGTATTTTGTCATATTTGTTTATGATTAATCGAGGTATGCATGACTTTTTTTTTTTGGTGGGTAAGTAATCATTTCATTTCAACAAACTCAAAAGTTTACAATGAACATGTGAATGGATCATCTAAAGCTAATGCTCCATTATGTACACAAAACGCTATTTTCTAAGCTATCACGAAATTTACAATAAATACTAGTTTTTCCCTCTAACATCCAAAATAACTTTCTCAGTAATTTGTTCTTCTGTGCTCGCGGCAGAATTATATATTTTGTTATTACGTTCAATCCAAACATGATAAACGCAAGAACAAAATGTAACCCGAATAAGATCCAACTTCAAACTCTTCCTTCTACTTCTTCTCTCCAATCTGTCCACAATGTTGTCCCAGTCAAGGTTAAGATTGCCACATCTGAACTTCCTAGCACATTGCTGCCAAATTCTGTTCGTAAACGAACATTGGAAAAATATGTAATAACGATAATCGGTGCCCACAACACAAAACACACACTTCGCTTAGTTGACAACACCCCATTCCATCAATCTAATCTTTGTTGGTAGCCTGTTAAGACAAGCAAACCAAGTGCAAAAACTCTATCTAGGGATATAAATTCTATCCCAAATAAGGTCAGCCCATTTCATCTTCACGCCTGGTGCTTTGATTGCATGCCATGTTTTGAAGTTAGAGAACTCACCTGACTGATTCTTGGTCCACACAATCCGGTCTTGCCTTCCTTGGTTTGGTAGTCCTGGGTTAAGATCAGCAATAAACTCCATTCCCCTAGGCCAATGCCATTGATTGTCAATGATACAATCAATAAACTCTATGGTATTAGGAATATTAATGTTATGAATTCTCATGTAATCACTTACTGCTCCATTCGGCAACCATGGATCCTAGAAAACAAAAGTTCTCTAACCATCACCAATAATATGCTTAATGAATTGATAAGCAAAAGGTCTCAACTTGAGAATTTTTTTCCACGACCAAGATGCATTTTCTAGGATATCAATGCTTCAAATACTCTGATTATGAAGAAAAACAGTATTAACCCAATAACCCCACAATGATTGATCATGTGAATAGGTATGTATGATTTTATTTCATGAAAACCTATTTGAATTGCCTAAGATGTACTTCACATTTCCAAACATGTGCAAGACTCCATTTTCTTGAAAGATCAAAGTTCTTCGTGGTGATAATGCCATAGATTATAGAAATTCTTCTTTTGTTTATTTCTTGTGTCGCCAAAGTATTATCTTCATCATTATTGTTCTAATTTTTCATAAAAAAATAGACACGTTGAACACAAAGATCGTCAAAGATTAATCCACTTCATTGGAGATGTTGCCTCCCAACCAACCTTCACGCAACCATTTTCTCACTCATCTTCAATGAGGGAGAACGGATGAAGGGAGAGAGGTTTCAACTTCTATCCTAAGAAATGACAAGCAAATTTAAGACAACTAACAAGAGGTGAAAATATCCCGAAGGCCAAGAAGAACAATTGTCATGCCTACTCATTACCAAGATAAAATTTTATAACTATTTTTTCTTATTTCTTTACTAATCCTCTTGATGAGACAAGTCTTTCGAATAGTCCCCAAGAACATCATAAGCCGCCTAGCAACGAGTCATAGCATTTAACTCATCCTTCATTTACAAAGCTCTCAAAGAATCACAGTCTATAAATCACTTAAATGCACATTTTATCTCCAAATAACAATTAAAGCAAGTAAATGCACTTAAATCAATGGGTGGGTCTCACAACAACAGTCTAGTGTGTCATACAAGAACCAAACAAGTAGAGATTCATTGTCAATTCATTTGAGAAAAGGTTCTTCATGACACCATTGATGTGATGAAAATTCGATGCAAGGATAATATTGCGAATATTTTCATAAAGTCTCTTCAAAGAGGACATTTTTGAAGCTCTTTGTGCTAATTTCGAGATAGTTTCTGAAAAACCACTTTAAAGAGTGTTGAGATTCAAAGATTTTCATAATATATTGTTTTGCACTATTTCTATTCGTGAAGCTTTCTTTTTAATTTGTTGTACACGGCTTTCTTTCATAGTTGTGGCTAAGGATCTTGGGCTAGTATAGCTTCAATACACTACCAAATTATATACTCCATCTGTTGAAATCCAATGATACATACACTTCGTGTAGATATGGACTATATAATTATCAATACACTTTGTATGTACTTGTATTAGAGCCTAGGTACAGGTCCTAGGTTCAAAACTCACAACCAGCCAAACCAAACCAAACCAAACTAAGCTTGTCCCACTAGGTAGGGTTGGCTATATGAATTATGCAACATCATGCATTCCTGTCGAGAGTCATTTCCTCTATAAGGTCCATATACACAAGGTCTCGTCTAATTGTCTCCGTCCAAGTCGCCTTAGGTCTACTTCTACCCCTCTTCTAGTGTACTATTTCTAAACCTTCGCACCTTCTAACAAGTGCCTCAACAGGTCGTCTCCTGACATGGCTAAACCATCTCAAATGATTTTTCCTTATCTTATCCTCAATCGGGGTCACTTCTACTCTCTCATGTATCACCTCGTTCCTAATCTTGTCCTTCTTAATTTTGTCACACATCCATCTCAACATGTTTATCTCAGCACTGACATTTTATGAATATGTTGATATTTTACCGCCTAACACTCCGAACCATGTAACATAGCAAGTTTAACGGCTATCTGTTAGTGGCAAATAATCTTAAGAGGGGGGGAGGGAGGGGGGGGGGGGGGGGGGGGGGAGTAAACTAAGATTATAGCACAGTATTGCTATTTAAAAATTTTACTTCAACGCACAAAAACCTCTATGAGACAATTTATCAAACACCTTGTGTGAATAACTAGATAAGAGAAATTATGATGAATAAAATCACACACAAGAGCAAAATAGCTACTCTAAACAATATATATGACAATGGATGTAAATAAAGTAGGGAGAGAGAAATCAAACTCAGTATTTTCAAGTGGTTCGAACTCTTGAAGCCCTAGTCTACCACCTAAGGTCTTCTTCCTTAGGATTTCCTAAACTCTACTAAATCAATGCTTCTTCAAATGTTGGTAAAACACAAACCAACTTACAAGTCCACTCTTGAATCTACAAGAGCAACCCACTCTTGAATCCACAAGAGCAAATACAACAATCTCTTGAACCCACAAGAGATCAACCAAGCTTCTTCATAAGTAGGTAAAGCTCAAACCTACAACCTCTTCTCTTTTGTATTCACAAAGGATTTTACAACACTATCTTCTCTTCTATGATTCTCACAATCTAAGATATAGAAAGCAATACAACCATGAATATGTGTATATGAAAGATACAAAGCTTTAACTCTTATAGAGTTGGATAATACAAATGAAGCTTTTTGAATGTTCAATAGATAATGCAAGTTATAGCTCAAGTTTGGTATTTTGATGCTTTGAATAATACAAATGAAGCTCTTTGAATGCTCAATAGATAATACAAGTTATAGCTCAAGCTTGGTGTTTTTTATGCTTTGAATCAACAATATAAGCTTAGACCATGTAGAGATTGATTGGAGAAGTTGTTTGATGAAATGGGTTGGTTTGGTATAAAAAGAACAAGAAAAAAATGACTCTTTAATGACTATTTTTTCAAACTTAAGCCAAAGTCGGGCGAGTAGTCGGGCAAGTTACTCGACTGGCATTGCTCTTCTGACATAATTTCTAACAGCCGGGGGACTAAGCTGGGCGAGGACCCGGTTGAGTACGTCGACCAGTATGAACAGTGTCAAATAATGTCAGTTTTTTCAATTTCGCAATTTTGAGCCCAAAATCCATTTTTTCGAAGGCTAAACACTTGGGCAATTCAAAAATAATTTTTCTAAAGTGTTTCTAACCTTTTTAACACTTCAAAAAAATTTCTAAACTCATGTGCAAAGATTCAAACCGATTTTTGTAATCAAGAGTTTAAAATACATTTTCAACCGAAAATTCAATCTTTTGAAGATAAATTAATTTAAATCTTTTAAGAACATTTCTTCAAAAGATATTCTAACGCAATTAACCTCTTAAAATCCTTTCAAAACTCGAGGAAAGATTTAAATACATTCTTGAAAGATTACTAAGAGCTTGAACCATAAAAATGCATACTTAAAGCAAACGACATTTTTAAGCCACTACCCCTTATGTCGCCACGTCTCCATCCTTACAACACCACTTCATCTTCATATCTTCAAGTCTTCAAGTCTTGATTCTTGAAATATGATATTCATTTTTTCAACTCTTCAAGACTTCATTTCTTCATACTTGTGGTAAACTTTCTCATGTATACAATAATGACCAACATCATTTGTATCTTTTTCAATTTTGTATCAATTCTTTAATCATAACCATTTTACCTTTTCACGCAAGATTTTCTTCTTCCTTTAACACCAAGCATCTACAATATATTTTTGCTTCCAATATCATAAGGACAATATAATTCACACAAGCCAAAACATTAAAGTAAAATTTGACTTATAATGATATATGCATTTAATGCACATAAGCCAATAAGGATGTATTTTAAACATGTAAACATATTAGCACAAACACACTTACAAATCCAATTTTTCTTGATTTGTTTTCATCAAAATCATATCTTTTGGCATAAGGCCAACACTATCTTATAGAGCTTCCTTTTTAGCTTAAGTGGTATTTTTCGATCACACAAGATTTCTGACGCATTTCTCCATTTCATCCATTCTACTTTGATTCTGTGATCAACGTCCGCATTAATCTCCCCATCTTGTTGAACCATAGAACCCAAATATCTAAAACTCTTTTTTTTATTGTATTCTTTCTGAGTCTAATATTACTTTTATCTCATTTGTCGACTTATTTTTGCTAAACATACATTCCATATAGTCTATCTTTGACCTGCTTAACTTAAAACCCTTAGATTCTAAAGTTGATCTCTATAATTCTAGCTTAATATTTATATATTCCCTAGACTCATTTATCAAAATAATATCATCTGCAAATAACATGCACCAAGGTATTGCATCTTGGATGTGGCTTGTGAGTTTATCAATGACTAGTGCAAAAAGGTATGGGCTCAAGGCAAATCCTTGATAGTCCTATTGTAACCGGGAAAAGAGTAGACTCTCATCCCCTCGTCCTTACGCTAGTCATTGCTCCATTGTACATATCTTTTATCACCTCAGTGTATACTATACACACACATTTTTTCTCCAACACTCTCCACAGAACTTCCCTAGGAACTCGGTCATATGCATTCTCCAAGTCAATAAATACCATGTGTAAGTCTTTCTGGTTCCCTCGATGTTGTTCTATTAACCTCCTAAGTAAAAAAGATAACTTCCATTGTTGATCTCCTAAGCATAAAACCAAATTATATTTCCGACACCCTTGTATTTCTCCTTATTCTTCTTTCAATCACTTTTTCCCAGAGTTTCATAGTGTAGCTCATTAATTTAATTCCTTGGTAATTTGCGCAATTCTGGATGTCTCATTTATATTGTATATTGGAACTAAGATACTCTTCCACCAGACATCAGGTATCTTCTTACTCCTCAAAATTACGTTAAAAAGCCTTGTTAGCCACGTTATACCCTCATCGCCCATGCACCTCCATACTTTAATTGGGATATCATTTGGACCTACAGCCTTTCCAACTTTCATCTTTTTAAGTGCCCCTTAACCTCTTCTCTTCCTATCCGTCAGTCAAATGTGCGGTTTAACTCATTTTCTGATCTATTTAGTTGTCCCCAGTCTATGTTACTAGAATGACCCTCATTAAAAAGCTTCTATAAATAGTTTTTCCATCGTTCCTTTATCTCATCTTCTTTGACTAGTACCTTATCATCTTCATCCTTAATACATTTCACCTGATTTAGGTCCCCAGTTTTCCTTTCCCTAACTTTTGTAAGCTTAAATACCTCTTTTCCTCATTCTTTTGTATTGAGTCGCCTATAAAGTTCCTCGTATGCCTTTGCTTTAGCCTTGCTAACTGCCTTCTTTGCTTCCTTTTTTGCTACTTTGTATCTCTCTAAATTTCTATGATTACAATATTTTTAACAAGCTTTGTAACACTCTCTCTTGGCCTTAACTCTATCTTGAACTTCGTTACTCCACCACCAAGCCTCTTTTTGGGCTGGTGCGATACCTTTAGATTCTCCTAGAATATTATTTGCTACCCTTTTTATACACTATGACATTTGTTCCCACAAATCATTTGCGTTTCCATTTGTCTCCCATACGGATTCTTTTAAAGCTTCTGACTTAAACACTATTTGTTTCTCTCATTTTAGGTTCCACCATCTAATCCTCGAACACTTATCAAGCCTCTTTTTCCTTGTCCACTTTTTAACATTTATATCTAAAACTAGCAATCTATTCTGGATAGTTAGGCTCTTTCCTGGGATTACCTTACAATCCTTACAAACCAAGCAATCTTTCTTCCTTGCCAGAAAGAAATCTATTTGTGTTCTTGAAAAACTATTTTAATATGCGACCAAGTGCTCATCTATCTTCTTAAAGAAGGTACGAAAACTCACAACCAACCATTTAAAAAACATAATTTGTTCAAGTGCAAGACTAAAAAATAAACTCTGCCGGTACTTGGAGGACATGTTGAAGATAATAAATAATATAGTAAACCCCTCTCTAACAGTTTAAACTTTTAGATAAGGTGGTCACTCAATAATTGCAACAATATTACATACTTATTTATACACACAATCTTTCCTATTATTATGAAAATTGAGTGCAAAAACTTACACCCAATAATTATAAATAAACATTTGAAAAAATCATATATTGTGCACTATCGTCGTTCATTATTATGCATTTATCATGAAAATAATGATAATTAATTTGGCAGTTTCGTGCTGACTCTATCAACAATTACTCGAAAGAGGGTAAGATATACAATTCTAAATGAGAAGTTCGTTGTTGTCATATTTTGCAAAAGTAATCATAAAATAGAGAAAACATCATGGGATTGTAAATTTTTTTCCTTCTCTTCAAAAGTTGGACAAAATATTTGAAATCTCAAATTACGAGAATTTTTAGTTTATTTCAGAAGAAAATGCTTGTATTTAGTATTTCTTTAATTACCAATGTTTACTAAGTCATGGAATTTGAAAATGATGTCAAGGATTTGTCAAACAATGAATGCAGAGGCACATTGCCTCCTAGCTTTAAAAAGTGGAAGTCCATGGCTTTACTGTGAGTGATTTAATCATGTTAGAAGTCACAATTCTTTAACACTAAATTGTACATTGAGAATGATCTTTGTCCTGTAGCAATGTCCAAGGGAATAACGTTAGTGGAAAATTTCCAGACGATGTTGTATTCAGCTTCCAGAATCTCGAGTATTTGTACGTGTTTAACACAAATAAATACAACATACTCAAAACTAGTCACTTAATAGTGAGCCACCTATTTAATGAAGTTAGCATGATATTTTCTTTCAGTAACACTTGACTTAAAATTTGGCAGGATTCTGACGGGGAACAATTTTGAAGCACCTTTACCTAAAACATTCTCTGTTTTGAAGAAGCTTGAGCACCTGTAATATTTTGTTCTGTTTTAGCTAAATTCCTTTAATGCTGGTTTTATACAAAAGAAAGTAATTTATTTCCAAGTCTGAATATGGTCTTGGTATCAATGATATAAAGATAGAAAGGGTAAGAACAAGAAAAAGAAATGAATTATCCATTGATAAAATCAAAGAGGTACGTAGAAACTTAAACATGTTTTTCAGGATGGAAGTGGACTCCATGTACGGGTGCAAGTTTGATGTGGAAGAAGAACCCTTCCACATCAAACAATTTCCTCTATTATAAAAAAAGAGAGTTTAAAGAGAATTTTATTGCAATTTTCCTTCTCTATTCTTCTGTAAATTCCTTTATTTTGTATGTATGTTCATGTCTGTTACCGACTTAATGTTGGGTATCGACGCAGCGGAATGGTCGGGGACAAGCAGTATCACGCAGCTAAAATATGAATGAGAACAGAAAAAGTAGAGACACAAGATTTACGTGGAAAACCCTCAAACAAATCGAGAGAAAAATCACGGGCAAATAATGGAGGATTTCACTATGATGTGGAGTATTTTACAATAACCTTCTCTCTAATATAAGGAGAGAACAATATCACTCTCTCAAATAATAGGAGAAACTAACTCTCACTCACAAATATAGAACAACAAAAGAGGAAGAAAACTACTCAAGAGAAAGCTTATGTTTTCTCTCTAATTTGCTTTGCTTGGTGATGTACAAATGGTGAAGTTTGAGCCTCTATTTATAGGCTCATCTTGCACAAAAAATCTTCCCACATGTAGTGTGAAACCAACCCAAAATTGTGTGTGCCTAACTTTGCAACTAAATATTTTTCTTCATTTCCCATTGTTTTTTGTCTTCTTTTGACTTGCACCAAAATTTTATTGCTCACATTCTCCCACTTAAAATTTTGGTGACACTTCAAATCTCTTCATACTTGCCCATTCCATGTTGCTTACGTCTTTGCTAGGCCAAAGGAGGATCTACTCCAAACAAACTTGTCAACGTTGATTGGCTTTGTCATGACATCTGCAAGATTCTCGTTGGTGTGTATCTTCTGCATATCCACACTCCCTTCCTCCACTACTTCTCGAACAAAGTGATATTGAACACCTATGCGTTTCGTCCTGGAATGAAATACTGGATTCCTTGCAATGTGCAAGGCACTCTGACTGTCACAAAATAAGGGAATTTTATCTTGTTTGTGCTCGAGCTCATTCATTAACTGTTTAATCCAGCTTGCTTCTTTACAAGCTTGTGTAGCTGCCATGTATTTAGCCTCTATTGTAGATAGGGCCACAACAGTCTGTAATTTAGATATCCAGCTTACCACGCCCCCTACAACTGTAAACACATAGCCTGTAGTGGACTTCCGTTTATCGGTATCACCTGCAAAATTAGAATCAACAAAACCCTTGACAGTAAATTCTGATCCTTCAAAACATAATGCAACATCCGAGGTCCCTTTGATGTATCTTAGGATCCTCTTAACAACATTCCAATGCTCTCTACCAGGATTCGCCATGAACCGACTGACCGCACCAACTGCTTGAGCAATATCTGGTCTCGTACATATCATAGCGAACATGAGACTTCCCACTGCTGATGCATACGGTACTCGAGACATTTCTATCCTCTCCGCTTCAGTGCTAGGGCACATACTTGAGGATAATTTGTAATTGACAGGAAGCGGGGTCGAGATTTCCTTACAATCTTGCATATTGAAGCGCTGCAAGATTTTCTTCAAATAATTATTCTGGGAAATCCATACCTTCTTGCCTTCTCTATCTCGGTGAATTTGCATCCCTAAAATCTTGTTTGCTGGTCCCAAATCCTTTATATCAAACTCCCCACCTAACTGTGCCTTCAGTTCTTGGACCCGATCTTTACTGGGACCTGCTACCAGCATGTCGTCCACGTACAACAGCAGAATGATAAAATCATTATCGCCAAACCTCTTGTATGTACAATGGTCTGAATTGAGTCTGTTGTACCCAAGGCTAATCACAAAGGAATCAAATTTCTTGTACCAACACCTTGGCGCCTGCTTTAAACCGTACAAAGATTTGGTCAACCTGCACACCAAGTTTTCTTTTCCTTTCTCAACAAAACCTTCTGGTTAAAGCATGCAAATCTCTTCTTCAAGCTCACCATGAAGAAAAGCCGTGTTTACATCTAACTGTTCTAGATGTAAGTCTAACAGAGTACACATGGCCAAGACTACTCTGATAGTTGTAAGTCTTACCACAGGAGAAAATATCTCGTTGAAGTCAATTCCTTCTTTCTGAGCATATCCTTTCACCACCAGTCTTGCACGATATCGTTCTACTTGGTCATTACCATCTTGCTTGATCTTGTAGACCCATTTGTTACCAATGGCTTTCCGTCCAGGTGGTAGTGGAACAAGCTCCCACGTCTTGTTTTTATGTAGAGCTTCAATTTCTTCCTGCATTGCTGTCATCCACAGGGCAACATCGGGGCTTTTTATAGCCTCATGAAAGGTAGACGGCTTTCCATCCTCCGTTAGAAGACAGTATGCAGCATTGCTCGCCATGACAAAATCTGAATGCCAAGTTGGTCTTGTTGTCTGACGCAATGAACGTCGGACTTCTATAACCTCAGCATCATCTGGTTCTTGTTCCTCGTGCTCCGGTGCAGCTTCAGAAGAAGCATCTCCTTGTTCTGACTTATCTTCAATTTGTATTATAGTAGTCTCCTTTGAAGTGTTGCTGTCGTCTTCACTTTGCAGTTTATCTTCTGCAAATATCACATCTCTGCTGATGACAACCTTGTGGGCAGTGGAATCCCACAGGCGATACCCCTTAACACCATCAGCATTTCCCAAGAATACACATTTCCTGGATTTTGGATCCAGCTTTGTTCTTTCTTGGGAACCATACATCACATATGCTGGACACCCAAATATGTGCAAGGTAGAATAATCTGCGGGTTTTCCGGTCCACATTTCCATTGGTGTCTTCAACCCAATTGCAGTTGACGGTGACCGGTTTATCACGTAACAGGCAGTTCTAGCTGCTTCTGCCCAAAATGATTTGGCTAGACCTACAGTTTCCAACATAGCTCTCATTCTTTCAAGAAGAGTTCTGTTCATCCGTTCTGCTACACCATTTTGCTGAGGTGTATGTGCAACAGTAAATTGCCTATGAATACTCTCTTGCTTGCAAAATGCCAAGAAGCTCCCGTCAGTGTATTCTCATCCATTGTCTATTCTTAAACACTTGATCATTTTCCCGAATTCAAGCTCCACTAACGCTTTGAATGTTTTAATTACTGGAAACACATCTAACTTGTTCTTGATTGGGTACACCCACAATCTCCTGGAATAATCATCAATAAATGATACAAAATATTTTGCTACTCTTAGGGATAAAATCGGTGATTCCCAAACGTCTGAATAAATCAAGTCTAGAATGTGTTTGCTTCTAGCAGTAGATCTCCCAAATTTCAATCTATGTTGTTTACTGGTAACACAATGCTCACAGAAAGGTAAGTTTACCGTCTTGAGCTCGGGTAGAAGATTACGTTCAGCAAGAATCTTCAAGCCTCGATCTGTCATGTGGCCCAATCTGCGATGCCACATTATAGTTGATTCTTCTTGACCGGCTAATGCAACTGATACATCTGTCTCTTGCAACGTATCTCCCAAAAGCATGTATAGATTTACCCCGATCTTTTCTGCCTTGATCACCACAAGCGCTCATTTGACAACCTTCATGATCCCATCCTCGATATGGGTCTTGCAGCCAAGGTCATCTAATTGTCCAATGGACAATAGGTTCTTCTTTAAGCCCTTCACATGTCATATCCCTTGAATAATGCGAATGGTATCATCATACATTTTAATTTTGATGGTACCGATGCCAACAATCTCCAAGGCATGATCATTACCCATGTACACAGATCCTCCAGAGACAGGTTCATAGGGGTGGAACCATTCTCTACGAGAGGTCATATGCCATGTTGCTCTCGAGTCCATTATCCGAGCATCAGTGAGCTCATTTCTGCCTTTTGTTACAGTTGCTGCTTCGCTGTATAAAATATCTCCATCATCTGGTGCAGTCGCCACACATCCTTGAGAATTTGTCACCACGGGATTCTTTTTGTTGCTCCAATAATCCTTCTTGAAGTGCCATTTCTTGCCACAGTTGTAGCATTTAATATTCTTTCTACTCCTTGATTTTGATCTACCATGGTTGTTGCTCCCACTAGAGCCACGTTCCGTTGATCTACCTCTCACTATTGATAATGCCTCTGCTTGTTGTGAACTTTCGATTCTGTCTTCCTTACTTTTGCGCCTAGATTCCTTTTCCAGAACAGCGGCTGCAACATCATCAAAAATAACATAATCTGAAAGAACATTGTTAGTGTAACTAATGATGAGTTGATCATACGAATCAGGTATACTTTGAAGTAGAATTTCTGCACGTTCAAGCTCCGCTATTTTATGGTCAATTGCAGTCAATTGAGAGAATAGCGTATTTAAGGTATTGATGTGATCTGTCACCGATGTGGACTCACTCATCCGAAGGGTATAGAGTCTTCTCTTCAAGAAAATCTTGTTGTGAAGTGACTTGACCTCATATAGTTTGGTCAGCGCATCCCAAATTTCTTTTGCTGACTTCTTTTCCTCAACGCTTGACAATACCGAATCTGCCAATGCCAGGTGCAGATTAGCCATAACGTTGTCATCCATCTCTTTCCACTTGTCGTCCGTCACCTCCGCTGGTCTATCTCCAATTGCTACCAAGCAATTTTTCTTTCTCAAGATTGCCTTCATCTTTAATTTTCATAGGGAAAAATTTCTCCCGTTGAGCTTCCCGATTTCAAATTTTGCCGCCATAGTATTAATGACGATCTGCTTCGTAATTTGAACCGGCTCCCACTATTTCATTGTGAATAGTACTATTTACGTGAATAGTATCAAAACCGTATACAGGAATAGTATTGATACCGTATGGGTGAATAGTACTATACTGTATGCATGAATAGTAACCGTGAACAGTAACCCCGTATGAATACCAGTGACCTGTAACCAATGGCTCAGATACCACTGTTGGGTATCGGCGCAGCGGAATGGTCGGGGACAAGCAGTATCACGCAGCTAAAATATGAATGAGAACAGAGAAAGTAGAGACACAAGATTTACGTGGAAAACCCTCAAACAAATCGAGGGAAAAATCACGGGCAAATAATGGAGGATTTCACTATGATGTGGAGTATTTTACAATAACCTTCTCGCTAATATAAGGAGAGAACAATATCACTCTCTCAAATAATAGGAGAAACTAACTCTCACTCACAAATATAGGACAACAAAAGAGGAAGAAAACTACTCAAGAGAAAGCTTATGTTTTCTCTCTAATTTGCTTTGCTTGGTGATGTACAAATGGTGAAGTTTGAGCCTCTATTTATAGGCTCATCTTGCACAAAAAGTCTTCCCACATGTAGTGTGAAATCAACCCAAAATTGTGTGTGCCTAACTTTGCAACCAAATATTTTTCTTCATTTCCCATTGCTTTTTGTCTTCTTTTGACTTGCACCAAAATTTTATTGTTCACACTTAATTGGTCACCAAGATTCTTACTTCCTTGATGTTTCAGAACTGACCAATTTAACGTCTCTGTAAGTAATTGTAATATGAATTTCAATTGTGCTAAAATTCTCCATGATACAACTTCCATGAAAGGTCTTTTTCTACCTTTTGTATACCTTATCAGGACATTAAGGAATTGTTCACTAACAAGTGCAATCCCTGATTTTATATGGAAGCTATCTTTAATAAATTTGTAAGACAATGCCCCATTCCCCTCTTCATGCAAATAATAATTATAATATTTTTGTTTAACTCCTTGTTCTGTAACGCAGGGACTTGAGTTTCAACAAATTGACTGGTACAATTCCAGCTACCATTCATGGACCACCCAAAGACATGTAAGTGCAAGTTTCCTCTGAAAATTTACACAATCTGCCATTTTTTTCTCTTATAATATGCTCCAGTGAACAAGAGAAGTGCAAAATATTTTGGCCTAACTTATAATCGCCAATCTTGTGGGAAATGAAAATGTTTATATAAGTTTGTTGCTTAACATATAACAAATTACTTACCTTTGGGTTTAAGTTAACAAATTACGTGCCCTTGGGTTTTTTTTTTTTATAAATAAAATCTTCTTAGATTTTTATTTTTATTTTTTTTCCCCACCCATGAGATTCTAACCCAAATTAAGTGCCTTCGGTTTTTTAACCTAAGAAATTGCTTACCTTTGGGTTTGAGCATTTTTAACTTGTTGGTGTTGATTTTCAGTTATATCAGAAGCAATAATCTCGCCGACTCCTTACCAAAGTGGCTGACAGAAAATAGAACTTTACATGTGTAAGTGTTAATATGTTGAGTTAAAGGCGTTCCTTGAGAAATTTCAACTCATGCCTTAGTTTGTGATTGATTTTATTAACTTGAATTTTATTATAGAGAAGAAGGGTATCTGCAGATTTTATTTGGCAATAAAATAACTTGAAAGAGAGTCAGATAATTTTCTTATATATAAAATGGGAGATTGAAAGAGTGACCATACTCTATGATGTGAAGTGTCCCATTTGAAAAAACAAGAAAAGAATAAGTGGTAGATATAAGAACAATTTGTATTAGAAACATAAATTATATTGCCAAGAGATCAGTTTAGATATCATATATCTGACCATTCTTAGTTAGCTAAGTAGATAGTTAATTGATATGTCCTATGTAACACAGGTGAATAGTATGTCAATCGATTACATGTTTATATATTGTTGTTAACAAAACTACTCACACGCACTGGTGGAGGTACATATGGGCTAGTGGGGGCTGTAGTCCCCACTGACCCAGAAAAATGTTAAAATTTCTATGTATTTTTTTTTAAAAAAAATTAGATATTTATGTATTTTTAGTTTAAAAAAATTAATTAGCCCCCACTGAAAAAATAAAAGTACTCGTATAATTTAAAAATTACGAATTTAGCCCCCACTGGCTCATAAAAATGTTAAAATTTTTATTTATTTTTTTTAAAAAAATTAGATATTTATGTATTTTTAGTTAAAAAAATTAATTAGCCCCCACTGAAGAAAAAAAGTACTCGTTTAGTTTAAAAATTATAAATTTTAACTCCCACTGACAAAAATTCGTGACTCCGCCCCTGCTCACGCGGTATCAAATAATGGCCTTCAATAAGGTGTTTGCTGACTTTACTACTATGATCGTCTCTGCTAGTGATTTTTTTTTTCTTTGCTTCTTTCTAGAACTTTTTATTGAATCATGGGCTCACTTCTTGACCCCCTCATCTATTTTGTCCCAACACACCAGTACTGTCAAATCTCGAACCCAAACCTCTAGGGCACAAAAAAATAATTACTTTGATCTTTTTTTTTTATTGATTCAAAATGATTAACTTAAGTTATTTTTTATACTTACAAAACTCACTTATAAACTACACAATCACACTATAATTTACCGATGTGGGATATGATCACAAGTACTATGCTCATTGCTTCACGTCTCTCTAGGTCATTTCGGGGGGAAGATTGTTTCTGCTATTGCCAATCTCATGACCTATTGCTTGCTATCTGGCCCTCTTACGCTTATTTGTACGCTTTTTATCAACTTGCTTCGTTTTTTGTATTAATGTTAATTTTGAGTACTGTCATATATCTTCGTAGGGATATCTCTGAAAATAACTTCACAGATATTAACATACCGATTGAAGTCATACCTCCGAACATGTAAGCTAATAATTATATGTCAGCTTCTTTTGATGTTATCATATGTCAACATTAATCGGAGTGTCTGATAGTATCGGAAATGTCTTATATCTCTAAATTGAATATTCTATTTCATTATTTCAGAAACTTGTTTGCATGCTGCCCAGGGTCAAATATAAGCGATAGGTAAGATACAAGATTTTGTTGATATGTTTTTTCTATTTTCTTCCTCCCTAAAAAATGACAAGTAAGATACAAGATTTTGTTGAGGAAACTGAAAATGCTCGTAAATAGTGCATGCCCCATTTCTCCAATACAGGAATCATAAATGGCTACAAGATGCTCAGTACTGTCCCAATGAAAAGCGGTGCAAGTACATAATGGTTTTTTTTTTTATTTGTCAGAATTATTACATTTATACAAGTACAAAATAATAGGAACAAAAATTAAATAGGGAGGAATACAACAAATTTACATGTAAATCCCTCACTTTAGAAGGAAAGATTATGAGGGCTGTTAATATCTCTTTCACATGTAAAGAGAGACTTTGAAACATGATGACAATTGCATTGTTGCCTAAACTTGTTCTTGGGAAGCGGTTTGAAGTGTGGTGACCAACTTTTCATAAAACATCGTCCTGTGAATAGAAAATAATGTAACTTGGTTGTATTATTTTTTTGCAGATGATAGCTTGTACATTAAATGTGGTGGAAATTCAACCTCTATCAAGGGAAATCATTACGATGCTGATGTGAATCCAGAGGGACGATCAACTTTCACTCTGAGTGATAGTAAACGTTGGGGCTACAGCAGCATGGGAATATCAGATGACGATCTCTACATCTTAGATCAAACATGCAATCTTGCAGTGGATCATGCACCATTGTACCAGACAGCTCGCACAGCCCCAATATCCTTGAAGTATTATGTATTTTGTCTTAGGGAAAAGGAATACAATGTGAGACTTCACTTTGCTGAAATAGCATGGAAAGTAGATCAAGTTAAAGGAGTAAAAAATAGGTGCACTTTCGATGTGAAAATCCAAGTAAGTACATAACCAATAGAATAGATGGTTGATAATATAAACAAAGAGGAGACTAAAAAAGGCTACAACTACAGGGCACGACACATTTACGCAACTTCAACATAGAAAGAGAAGCAAAGGGTGTCAATAAGAATGTAACCAAGGAATTTAATGTTACTGTAAATGGCACCCTAGAGATTCATTTATATTGGTCACGCAAAGGCAACTATGGTCCTCTTATTTCTGCAATTTCTGTATCTCCTGGTATGGCTTATCTACTCTATGTTAATTCCTTTTACTGCCATATCTTGTTTACCTACTTATACACCTAAAATTTCCATCAGTACCAATACCACCAAAGAAGCATAAGAAGCTGTCTACTGCGGCTATTGCTGGAATCAGAGCATCTTCATCACTTTGTATCATACTTATTTTCGTTCTTTTATGGTGGTTCGGCTTGCTTGGTGGAAAGAAACGGCAAGGTGAAGGTAAAGTTTGACTGATTACATAATTTCATCCATGCACTACACTTTTTGATCAGTGTAATAGAATCTCTCTCTGCTGTCTAAATTTTCTCTCCTTTCACTGGTTACATGTTGAAACAAAACTTAAAGGCATTGAGTTATATCCTGGAGGACTTTTCAACTTCTGTCAGATAAAGGCTGCCACCCAAAATTTTGATGCTTCAAACAAGCTCGGTGAAGGAGGTTTTGGCGCAGTTTATAAGGTGCCCTATGTTGCAATTTATTATAGATTATGATCCTACATTATCTTTTTTCAATTCTTTAAATCAATTTTTAATTAAGGAATGGTTGAAATCTATAGCAATCAGTAAAATTTCAATGCATCATTTATAACATAATTGCAGAGACATAATTTTTTGCCCTTTGGCATCTTCTATTTCATTAGTTACATGAAAATGATTGACTTTCATATACCGTCTAAAAATAGTAGTACATTTTTTCTTTCTACACAATGTAGGGTGTACTTCCAAATGGCACTAAGATAGCAGTTAAACAGCTTTCAACAAGATCAAGAGAAGGAATCCGTGAGTTTGTACATGAAATTGGCACCATCTCAGCTCTGCAACATCCAAATCTTGTAAGGTTAATGGGATGTTGTGCAGAAGACAATGAACTCCTACTTATTTATGAGTACATGGAGAATAATTCCCTTGATCATGCATTATTTGGTAAGTCTTGGGACAATTTTTTTCTGTAGGAACTCTCCTCATCTCAGTTGTTCTAGTAGTGGAATTTTTCTCAAATTGAATATTTTTCAGGTTATGATGGAATGAAAACAAGACTGACATGGCCAACGAGGGTTAACATTTGTCTTGGCATAGCGAAAGGTCTAGCTTTCCTTCATGAAGAGAGCAAACTCAAAATCATTCATAGAGACATTAAACCAATAAACTTACTACTGGATGAGGATCTTAATGCAAAAATATCTGATTTTGGATTTGCAAAGCTTTTTGAAGAGGAGAAAACTCATGTCATCACACGTGTGGCTCGAACAACGTAAGTGAAGAACTTTTCACAAGGGAAACTTTATTTTTGGAGATATTACAATTTCTTTCAAATTCATTAAAATTTCATGCACCGATTCTTGAATACCCGATATGCTAGAATATTCATGTGGGACTTTCTCAGACTCTAATTTTATACGTGTGATAGATGTTTCTTCTACGTATCTATTTTTATGAATCTTTAACTGTGGACCTACTTGCAGGGGATATATGGCACCTGAGTATGCCATGCGAGGACATTTAACAACCAAAGCAGATGTTTATAGTTTTGGAGTTGTGATGCTTGAAATAATTAGTGGAAAGAACAGTATCAGCTATAGGCCAAGTGATGAAACTGTTTACCTTATGGATTTGGCAAGTTAATTGTATCTACAAAATGTAGTTTATATGATTTATGTTTCAAGTGAAGCAAATCATGTGTTCTCTATCATACAACTGCAGGCATACGTTTACCAAAAGCAAGGAAATCTCTTGGCACTAGTTGATCCAAATCTCGGGCCAGACTACTCTCAGAAAAAATCCATCCCTAACACTTAGGCCAACAACGTCTGAAGTTGTGAAAATTCTCGAAATGAAGAGTAAGATTAAGACTACGTCAACCAATGTTCCTTATTCTATGGATAACTTCACTGTGGCCAACAACGTTGTCGCTGCCCTCTCTCCATCCCCACAACCTGGGAACAATCCGCAGGGAGAGGCATCAGGAAGAACCATTTATGTTTCTGTCAACCAAGAAATTGAAGAATCCAGCTTCTCTCAAGATAACTAAGCTATGACACTCATGTAACATCTGGGAAAGAGTCAATAATTATATTTCTTGCAATTGTTCAGCTAAGATGGTTCATCGAACCAACTTTCATGTGTGCTTACACCTTGGCGCTGGTTATGTTATGTAATGCTTTAATAATTCATAAATTTCAATGCCAACAGTACAATTGTGTTTTAGTTGAAACTTCGATTAAAGATTGGACAAATCAAATTTTTACTTCCTCTTAATGAAAGAGTCTTAGTGGTTTACTCTTTTATTTCCCTTTTTATAGCAGTTTATGGCATTCAACTAGACTAATTAAAATTGTAGCTTTCATCTTTTAGCTCAAGTAAGAAAATGCTATATTTATCAAAACTATTGATGAAAGTGAGCAAAATGAAGAAAATGATTTTCATTAAACAATTCTGATACAGGAGTTAGTATTTATAGTAGTGGATTTATCGCACTTGCTATTTACAGTCAATTGATAGCTGGCTTCCACTTCTTATCACACTTGTATACTGAACTAACTTGAGCCTTTAACTAAATCTGTTAATCAGCTCACTAATGACAGAGAGTGACTTTAGTTTTTGTGCTGATCTAGCAAGCTGAGCTTTCTCTTATCATGCTCCCGCAAACTGAGCTGAGCCATGGTGAGGGGAAGTTTGGACCTAAGATAAGCATAACGAGTTGTGGAAAGGGCCTTCGTAAGAATATCCGCAGGCTGCTCAGCAGAAACAAGATGAGCGACTGTAAGTTGCTTGGACACTACTTGCTCATGAACAAAATGGTAATCCAAACCGATATGCTTTGTCCGATTGTGAAACACATGATTTAGTGCTACGGCAAGAGTAGAGGCACTGTCAACCCATAGATTCGGCGGCTGAACTGGGATGTGAAGATCCTGTAAGAGATAAGTAATCCATTTGATCTCAGCAGCGGTATAAGCCATCGCCCGATACTCTGCTTTAGTAGATGATTGTGCAACTGTGGGTTGCTTGCAAGAGTACCAAGAAATCAAGTTTGGACCCAAGAAAATACAGTAGCCTGTGACTGATTTTCGATCTAATGGACAGGCAGCCCAATCGGAGTCAGAAAAGGCAAGAAGCTGTAATGGACCTGGTTTGAAGTGAAGGCCATAGTGTAGTGTCCCCTGTATATAGCACAGAATACGCTTGAGGGAACTATAGTGAGACTGCAAGGGTTGATGCATATGTTGACAAATACTATTAACTGCAAATTGCAAATCCGGACGTGTAACAGTTAGATATTGCAATGCACCCACTATACTCTGGAAATGTATAGGATCAGAGTATGATGGATCATCTTTATTTGATGAAACTGTAGTAATAGAGATAAGTGTAGGACTAGAGTGAAAATTTTGCATCCCTGCTTGACGAAGAACATCTGCTGCATATTTGGCTTGATGTAAAAGAAGACCAGTAGTGGTGAGCTAAACTTCAATACCCAAGAAGAAGGACAAATTTCCCAAATCTTTCATAGCGAAAGCACCACTTATATCATCAACAAGCTAAGAGATAAAACTAGATGAGCTACTAGTGATGATGATATCATCAACATAAACCAATACAATGATAGTGGCAGCTAAAGAGTGAAGAACAAACAATGACGTATCAACTCTACTACATTTGAAACCTTTGTTGAGAAGAAAAGTGGAAAGTAGTTGGTACCAAGCTCTAGGAGCTTGCTTAAGCCCATAGAGTGATTTGTGTAATCTGCACACATGAGAAGGAAATGACTTATCCTCAAATCCCTATGGTTGAACCATAAACACCTCATCAGAAATCTTGCCATGAAGGATAGCATTTTTAACATCTAATTGTTTGAGCTGCTAGTTAGAGTTGAGTGCTAACGAAAGGACTAAGCGAATGGTTTGACTTTTAACCACAGGGCTGAATGTCTCCTCATAATCAAGAACATGAGTTTGATGAAAGCCTTTTGTTACCAACCGAGCTTTATATCTAGCAATGGAGCCATCGGCATTCCTTTTAATTTTGAACACCCATTTATATCCAATGGGGGCCCTATTTGCTAACGACCAAGTTGATTGATGTTGAAGGGGAGAGTATTCTTCTTGCATGGCCTTGACCCAATGAATGTTTCTAGATGCTTCCTTGTAGGTAGATGGTTCTAAAGTAGGTGGTTCAGTACTTAGTGTAGTTGTGGTATATACTTTGGGTTTTAAAGAACCTGTCTTTGACCTCGTGATCATAGGGTGAGCGGAAGTCGAGGGAAGAGAAACTAAAGAAGACCCTGAATTATGACTTGGATGTGGTGTAGAAGGCATAGACTCTACTGGAGTAGGATTAAGAGAATATGATTGTAGAGGCTCAATAGAATGAGTTTTCGAAGTTATGGAAGAATTTGATTATGGAGAGATGGAGGATGATGATAAATCAGTCAAAGGAATAGACATGCTGGACTTTCAGAAGTCTGATGTACAGCTAAAGGAGAATATTTAGACGAAAGCATTTGAAATTGTGGGATGACTGGTGTAGGAGGTAGAGAAGAGTCATGAGATGTATGCAACTGAGAATTGTGAGAAGTAAAAACATGATCAGATGCTAATGGGAAAATATGTTCTAAGAATTTTACATGTCGAGACACATAAATTTTGCGAGTCGCAAGGTCTAAGCACTTATACCCTTTGGTGTGAGTGCAATAGCCTAATAAAATAGATGGACTAGAACGGAGTTCTAATTTGTGACTGGTGTATGGCCTAATCCAAGGAAAGCAAAGACAACTGAAAACCTAAAGTAAGGTATAGTTAGGAAGTTTAGAATAAAGGGATTCATATGGAGACTTGTAGTTTAAGACTTGTTTGGGAAGTCGATTAACTATATGATTAGCAATTGCAAGCGCCTCAAGCCAGTAGCAAGAGGGTAGACGAGATTGATGTAATAAGGCTAAAACACTTTCAACTAAGTGCATATGTTTTCGTTCAGCCTTTCCATTTTGTTGTGGGGTATACGGGCATGATGTTTGATGAATGATACCTAGAGTTTGCAGATAAGAAGATAGACGATGGTTTAAAAACTCTGTTCCATTATCAGTGCGAAATGGTTTAATAATAGACTGAAATTGAGTCTTTACTAAGACAGTAAAAGCCACAAAACAATCAAACACATTTGCTTTGGATTTTAAAGGAAATATCCAGGAGTACCTAGTGTAATCATCTACAAATACAATATAGTACCTATAGTGCTGAATGGATTCTACTCTTGGGGGTCCCCACACATCCGAATGAACAAGCTCAAAAGGATGCGTGGTAACATTATTAGACAAAGGAAATGGCAATCGATGCGCCTTTGCTATATAACAGGCTTCACAAACAAGTTGCTTGGAGCTAAGAACAGGAATCATAGCAGCTAAAGAATGGATAGCAGAACTGGACGGATGACCTAGCCGTAGGTGCCAGAGTTGCGACTCAGTGAGTGTTGGTGTAGAGTGTAAACAGCTGTGGACTTGAGGTGAGTTAGAAGAAATGCGACAAGGCAGAGTATACAGACCATTCTTACAAAGTCCCTTGAACAGGAGTTCCTTGGTAGAATTGGCGTGGATAAGCACCTCCTTGGAATTGAAAATAAGTGTAACATCATTATCTTTGGCTAATTAAGACACGGATAGTAAATTGGAAGAAATTCGAGGAACAAAAAGAACATTATTAAGCTGAAGTTGAAAAGAGGGAAAAGTAAGTTTACCATGTCCTGTATGAGTGATTGGAATATTAGAACCATTGCCTACTGCAACAGCATCAGAACCATCATAGGGTTGATAGAAGGCAAGATTAGCAAAGTCATTTATGACATGTGAATTTGCTCCAGAGTCCAAATACCACGCTGCATCAGGTGCAATTAGAGGTTGAAAATGAGCAGTAAAAGCTTGTTTGCCTGACTGATTGCTAGGATACTTGGAGGTATCAAGCCGATGCTAGTAGTTCAACGCAATGTGATTAGGTTTGGAGCAAATCTGATAGTAGATTTTCTGAGAAGAATAAGAGTTCTTTGGCTGTGTGTTTGTAGAATACTGATTAACCTAATGACCTTGAGGTGGATAACTGCCATTAAAACCTCTATTATTACCTATGCCACCTCTGTTACTAGAGTTACGACCTTTGCCTCTTTGTGAATTAGAATAAAAGTTGCGTTGTGCATTCAAGGCAGTATGAAGCTCGCCAGAAATAGCATCATTGGCAGCTATAGGCTTAAGAGATTGAAGATGGAGCTCTTCCGAAAGAAGTAAGCTAAAAAGCTCAGAGACAATGACTTGATCTTTACGAACACAAATAGATGAACGAATAGATTAATATTCTGACGGAAGGCCTTTGAGAATATACAGAACAAGATCATCTTCATCAATGTTTGTAGATACACTCACAAGACTATCAATTAAAGCTTTGACCTGATCAAGATAAGACTGCATGCTTTGTGATCCTTTTGTAAGTGTGTAAAGTTTCATTTTCAATTGATAAAGATGAGGTCGAGAAAGCGATTGAAATCACTCTTCTAGAGCAGTCCAGATCTCAGTAAAGGTTGAAAGATGGAGGATTTGAGGTAGCACCGAAGGAGAAATCGATGCACATAGACACGATTACAGATGTTGATCGATGATCATCCACTGATCATACTCTGGATTCAGCTCAACCGTGCCGTCAACTTGCTTAATTTTTGGTGGCGGACATGGCTGTAAACCAGTAACATGATCAAGGAGTCGATTTGCCTTGAGAATACGTTGCAGTTGAGCACACCAAACAATGTAATTGGTGTTGTCGAGTTGTACTCGAACAAGTGAGCTCCAATTTTGAATGAGAAGCTTCAAGTTAGTAGGTAGTTCTGCGTCATCCGTCATTGTTGAGAGCTTGAAAGCTCGAAAAAAAAAATGGCAGACGAGAGAGAAAAGGAGATTGTAAGACGTTAAAGTCTTTATGTGGCTCTCGATACCATGATGAAAGTGAGCAAAATAAAGAAAATGATTTTCATTAAACAATTATGATACAAGAGTTACTATTTATAGTAGTGGATTTATAGCACGTGCTATTTACAGTCAATTGACAGCTGGCTTCCACTTCTTATCACACTTGTATACCGAACTAACTTGAGCCTTTAACTAAATCTGTTAATCAGCTCACTAATGACAGAGAGTGACTTTAGTTTGTGTGCTAATCTAGCAAGCTGAGCTTTCTCTTATCAACTATCAACCAAAATATTTGACCAACAAATGTGACTTGTGTTAGTTACTTGTTTTAAAATTAAATTGGCAACCATCGTTTTCCACATTTGTTTCAGCATTATTTATTTATTTATTTTTTTTTGAAACTTTCATGTTTCTCTATCCTAGCTTCTTCTCTTTTAACTTGGGGTATAGTGAGTCCTCTTCTTTCATGCTTCAGTGCCTAGAACCATTAGGACCTTGATTTTTAATCGATTTACTAGGGAGCGAATATCAACTCCACCAAGTTCAAGTTTCTCATGTCCAGGACGATGCACAAATGAAGAGAAGTACTATGAAAAAAGAAAAGAAACAAAAGAAAAAAGGTAAAAATTTAAGAAAAAACCAAAACATCAACAAAAATAGTTCAAAAGTAAAAGAGCATTCCGATATAGGACACAATAAATTGGCGAAAAATGTTGAAAGACAAGAAAATGGAAATCACTCAATCAGTACCTGGAAACTCAATTTTGCCTTCACCTTCAGAACCATCGGGGCAGATGTGTTTAAAAATCCGTTTCCTTTGAAATCTGCCCACGATATGCCAACTTGATGGATTTCTCATATATGGCATTTTAGTTGAGGCACCAAACTGGGTCGATGTAGAGAGTTCATTAAGTTCGGACTTCAAATCCAGTTGAACGAGATAGGCTATATAATACCATAGATTTAAATAGATAAATAAAAAAAATTAGATGTGTCAACTTCAATACTAATATAGTACACTTTCAACTAAACTAGATGAAAAGAGAAGCAAACAACCAAAAGAAAATCTAAATCAACATATAGAGACTTTCTACTGGTTGAAGAGAATAAGGTTATGTTGTATTTTGCTTAATCTCCCAATACTAGTGAATCAAATTGGAGGGCAGGCAGCAAGTAGTATTAATTAGGATTCGAAGGATCTAACGCCAAAAAATAAAACACCAAAATACATATAATATAACTTGTAGATTTGAAACATTCCATTGATTCATGTTGTACCCCTTGTTGTGTGATTTCTAACGCAAATGCACGTATCACAACAAATAATAAAGTAGTAAGTAAAAATTGTTTCCACGAAGATTGTGATTATTAAGTACCGAAATTGATTTAGTTTTAACTTTATTCGGACAATCAAATACTAAGAGATTGTGAGTAAAAACTAATAAATAAAGTACTTTTGGAATTAACAACTAAAGCGAATACGAAATTAATAAAGAGGATAAATCAAGAATTAAAATGTCTAGGGGTTCCGATTTCACCGAGATTAATCATATTTGAAACTACTAATTTAAATCAATTGATGCTTATTCCCTACGTTGCCAGCAATTTCGCTAAGGTAGATATTAATCTTTCTCAAGCATCAATAACCTATCCCAATAAGCAAGCTAACTACATCTCTATGATAACTGTGAACTTATGGAATGCACTAAGCCCTAGAAATTCAAGCGATGCACTAAATCTCATAACTATCTCTAGCTTATGATGATTTAATGGTATTTCACACGTAGTCTAATTTAATTATCACTTCTCAGTTTCAAACCAAATCACGAATCATGCAATTATTGATCAGACAATCACAAGCATTAAACTTAGCATGAAATACTCAACACATACATGAAATAGTTCATCAATCAACTAAAACCAAAAGTATCAAATATTCATAATCCGGTTACATCGTAGCCTTAGAAAAATAATTTAGAACATCATAAAGAATTTAAATAAAATCCAAAGCAAAGTGCAAATCATGATAAGAGAGATAGAGAAAATTAGGATTTGGAGAAAAATCGTGATAGAAGTCTGTCTCCGGATTGTTCTTCGTCTTCCACTCGCGAATCCTTCGCTTTCTCTTCTCTAGAATGTTGTTTTTTTCTCCCCTCTTGATGGCTACCCTATTCTCATGTTTTTTCTCCTTTAATTTGCTAGGGTTTCTTTCTTTTCTTGCCAATTTATGAAACTGTCTTTAATTTTCCTGTGATGCTGGGCTATGACTGCGCTACTTCTATTTGTTCTTCAATTTCTCCACAAATTGCATTAAAGCCAATCATTTGCAATTTCTCTTCAATCTTTGCCTCAAAATTCAGATTGTCTATTAGAAATTACCTACAATGCAAATCAAAGACAAAACCAATCAAATTGCTCATAAATTATTCAAAAACTAACAAAGTTTAAGTGAAAAAGTGTTAAAATACTATATCAATAATACACCCAACAAACACCCCCGGACTTAAGCTTTGCTTGTCCTCAAGAAAAAGACACAACTAAAGAAAGAAACAACCTAAAAACTAAAGACTTGACACAATATAACTCATGAAAGCAATGTTGTAGGATAATAAATTTTCACGGCCTCAGTAGCTTTATTTCACAACTCAAGAGGTGACTTTCGCTCATAAGCACAAGGAATATTAACTTCACATAATTTACATTTTACTTCAAATCCCTCATGTGAGTGTGTGAATAGCCTCTATCCCACTTAATTGTACCCAGATGAGTTTATGCAAGTTAAGGGAATTTCCAATGTGAATCTTTTATTTTCAATCACTTAGGACTTTATAGGCTCACTTTTCATGTTACTCTCCACTAATGTAGGTTAATCATAGCATTAAAGATGAGTAGGAGTTTACATGTGGTTGTAACGTGTGGCTAGGGTCAATGTAGGATAATGGATATAATCTAAGGCTAAACTACCTGTAAACACACAACTAGTCGAGGATGTTCAATGGAGTACATGCCAACTCTACTTCTTACCAGCAAAACTATTCAACATATCTCTTTTCTTTTATCTTTTAGTTCACTTCATCAACGATCATTCACAATATTTAAAAACACAAAAAGAGTTCACAATCCCCCAAACTTATATTTTGATATTAATTACAAGGAGTGTGGCTCTTCTTTCTTTTCATTCTTTTTTTGTTTTTCTCAAGCCTTCATTTTTTTTTCAAAACATCACATCACCAAATCATCAAACCTCCCATCATTCAATACAAAACATAGCTCCATATAATCATCCTAGAACAATCATATGTTACAAGTAGGAGGGTCATAATCTGGGAAAATCAAACTTGACAAATTAAGAAAGATATTATAAGTTGCACAAGAAAGAAAAGACTTAGGCTCAAAGGGGTGAATTAGGAATATTTAATTATTGCAAGGGTTAGCATGAATGGCTCAAACGATCCAAAGATGGCCTAAATCATTTCCCTAATGCTATGCAACCTAGGATTTCGTCTTGAGTGACAATCAAGCAAGTTCTAAAGTCCTATACTCATTTTTCTTTTCTCTTTTTTTTTTTATCTGTCACCTAAACTCACATAAACCTTCTCTAAGTATCAACATAACTAGGCGAGGCTAAATATGCAATAGGTAGAGATTTTATGTAAAACGAAGCTATGTTTCAGTCAATTATCCTTATTACTATCATGTAATCCTTATGCTACTCATCATTGGCCTATTTCTTATATTTTCAGCATTACTTTCAAAAATTGTTTCTTTTTTTGTTTTTTGTTTTTTGTTTGGTTTTTCTGAATTTTTTTTTCTAAACATAATAAAAATAACAAAACACATAATACGAATACTAAAAGAACAAGTTCACACAGAAAAACACATAATAACCACTCCTAAACTTTAAACTAGGCATTATCCTCAATGTCAAAAGTAAAGAAAAGTAAACAGAAGACTTTCCTGAATAGTCTCTGCATTCATTGATTGTCCGGGATATAGTCACTAGTTGGCAGAAATGGGGGTACACCAAGCACATCTTTTGGAGAACGTTGCTATCTAGAATGATCAGTCAATTGCACTTGTTCAATCACTGCAAGTGCCCTTCAGAGCGACTTCAAGAGAGGTCTAAGCACAAGCTAGCCAATTTGAATCCCCAAAGGTACCACAGTCCTAAATGCACAAAGGGATCAACTATGTAGTCCACTTGGCTAAGAGCTCTAACATACATTTAACATCCAATTCGAATCCTCAACTACTCCATTTAAGAAACACCATTTGCCATCACTGTAAGTCAGTCAACAGAAACACCGGGCACTTACAACTACACGATATCCACTGCAAGCACGTGCCACCCAACATACTCAAAAGAGGTGAATGCAAGATGGGTGCACAATTGTCACAACCCAATACACACCCAGTACCGAAAAATAATGAAAACCACTATAACTCAGCTACACAACACAGTGTAATCAAAACTCTCCCAAAAAACTGACAGGGCGATACATTCACAACTCAACTACTCAACTAATTAGTACGGAGATACACAAGTAAGACAGAGGACTCAGACCCACAACAAAATTGCACCCAACAAATACAAACCACCAATACCCCCAAACGACTCCACTGAAAAATCAATTAGATCAATGCCACCAACACTAAAAACTACTAACTAAAGATCCAGACATGAACTCAACGCAACAAGATGTCAACTATTTTTTTTTCTTTTGTCAAATTTTCTGATTGATGTTTCATTGATTTTTGTTTCTTTCGGCTTTACAATTCAATGCACACAAAACACAACATGTACCAAAAAACAACAGCCACCACATGTCACTCGCACGCCATCGTCGCTACTGATGCTCTATGGTCGCTGCTGTCGTGATGGTTCTTGCTGCGGTGTGAAGTGGATCGGTGGTGGAGGTTGCCTCCGATGAGCTTTACGGCGTCACTGCTGCCAGTGCCTTCTTCAAGACCCAAGATCGCTGCCAGAAAACTCTCTTACGCTGCCGTCGTCACTGACCCTCTGTCGTCACTGGTAGGAATGCGTCGTCGGTAAGAGAGTCATAAGCTTTGAGATCTGAGAGTTTGTGAGATTTTGGTTTGGGTTTAATATGTGGGTTCGATAAATTGGTGTGATATGAGTTGGGTTTAAAAGTTTGGGATTGTAGAAGTGTGGATTTGGGTTGTAATATGAAGTGGGTTGTGTGGTGCTGATGGGTAGACATGTTGAAATAAGAAGATTTTGTGACTTCAATTTTTTTTTTTTTAACGTCAAACAAGAAGACGCCAGCGCAGCTGCGCTGTTTTTTAACGCAACAGCGCTACTCACGAACGTAACTTCAAATCATCGTCAACGCAGCTGTGCTACTTTTTAGCGCAACAACGCTACTTCAAAAACGTAACTTTATACAGTGTCAGCGCAGCTGCGCTACATTTTGGCGCAACAACGCTACTTTCACAGCTCTATTTTTTCTTGCTTTTCTCTTCAACGCACACATCTCCCTTAATCCAAACACCATTATTTGCACATTTTCTCCCTGAATTGACTTGGTAGAACTTCTCTTTGACTTGTCTTCCCCCAAACTTGTTATTGAACCTATCATGACAGTAAAAATTAACAATTAACTACGACAACTATAACTCAAAAATTAACTAAAAACAACTAAAACTATTAAATCAAGAAAAGTAAGAAAATTCGGGTTGCCTCCCGAAAAATGCTTGTTTTAACATTGACAGCCCGACGGAACAATTTTCATAACAAGTTAAGGTGGACAACGGTCTTGTGCTTATCGAGCTCATCATCCTAATAAGTCTTTAACCGTTGTTCATTGACCTTGAACATCCATTTCTCTAAATGGGTGACTTCTACAGCACCATAAGACAACACCTTAGTCACAACCAAAGGGCTAGACCATCTTGACTTGCATTTTTCAGGAATTCGTGGGTTATAAAGAAGTATTTGTTGCCCAGGCGAGAAATCTTTTCCTGAAATAAGTTTTTCATGCCAATCGTTCGTCCTCCCCTTGTAACTTATTGCATTCTCATCTTTTTCATCAGCTAATTCTTCCAGCTAATTCAATTGCAACAATTCTTTCTCATCCGCTGCTTGCACACCCATGTTTAGTTGTTTAGTCATCCAATATTCCTTGTGCTCCAATCCCACTGGAACAAAAGAATCATCTTGTAACAAACTAGTCTCCAAGGGATCCAATTGACCCCTATGGTTAGACACTATAGCCTTTATGGCATCAATGCGACAACAACTATCACTCGCCTCTGGGTACTTATAAGCTTTGAACACATTAAAGGTTACCTCTTCGTCTTGTACTCGCCGTCGAAGCTCACCATTTTGAGCATCAATAAGTGCTCCCCCAGTTACAAGGAAAGGTCTTCCAAGAATGATAAGAATTTCATTGTCTTCTCCATATCAAGAACTATGAAATCTATAGGAAAAATGAATTTATCAGCTTTGACTAGCACATCTTCAATTACTCTTCTGGGGTGCTTTAGCGAACGATCAGCTAACTGTAGTGTTACAGTAGTAGGTCTTGGCTCTCCCAATCCAAGCTTCTTGAAAATAGACAAAGGCATTAAATTAGTACTAGCATCTAAATCACACAAAGCTCGCTCAAAAACAACATTGCCAATTTCACATGGAATAATAAAACTCCTTGGATCCTTAAGCTTTTGTGGTAGCTTCTTTTGTAGGATTGCACTGCACTCTTTAGTAAGTGCAACTATCTCATAATCTCTAAGTTTCCTCTTATTCGAAAGGATGTCCTTCATAAACTTCACATAACTCAGCATTTGTTCAAGCGCATCCGCGAATGAAATACTGATGTGTAGTTTCTTGAAGACTTCAAGAAATTTAGGAAATTGCTTATCAAGCTTATTTTTTTGCAATCGTTGAGGGAATGACACAACCACATGTGGCTCCATCATAGGTTGTGATTGAGCTACTACTTTCTCTTTATCTTCTGCCTCATTCTTTGTTTCACCTTTCTCAACCTTCTTGGTTTTCACTGGCTCCTCTAACTCTTTGCCACTTCTCAAAGTGATCGCTTTGTAATACTCCGTGTCATCTCTTTTGGGATTTACCTCCAAAGTACTAGGTAAACTTCCTTGTTGTCTTTCAGAAAACAAAGTAGCCATTTGAGTCAACTGTATCTCTAGGTTTCTGATTTGTGCGGATTGATTCTGGAAATTTGTCCTTGTTTCATTCATGAATTGAGTTTGCGAGGTTGCCAACTGAGCTAATGCATCCTCCAAATTTACCTTCTTCTCTGGTGGTGGGTTATTCTGCTTAAGCTGCAACACATTCTGAGTATTTATCCAAGAGAAATTCGGATGATTACGCCATGCTGGATTATATCTGTTAGAGTACTGATTGTGCTACTGCCCATTAAAATTCCCCGCATACTGTGCTTATTCTGATGTGCCTTGTGTAATATCCCACATCGGATGCGGAGGTCTTTGGGCTACTAGATATAAGGAGAAGTCTACTTATATCGTGCAGCGCGCTTTTCCTGACAGTGGCTGGGCGAAGACAAATTCGTGAGGGGTATGAGCTCCACATCGGACAATACTGCATAGTGTATTTCTGGGCCCACTCGCCATGGCCTCGGTACTCGCTTGGGCCCAAGTCCCAGGGGGTATCTTGCTGGCGTGGGAGTGTTGGTTCGGGGCATTACAAAGGTGGTATCAGAGCCGACGCGTTCGCATGGCTAGCGAGGACGCTGGGTCCCCAAGGGGGGCGGGTATAATATCCTACATCAGACGCGGAGGTCTTTGGGCTACTAGATATAAGGAGAAGTCTCCTCATATCGTGCAGCGCACTTTTCCTGGCAGTAGCTGGGTGAAGACAAATCCGTGAGGGGTATGGGCTCCACAGCAGACAATACTGCATAGTACGTTTCTTGGCCCACTCGCCATGGCCTCGGTGCTCGCTTGGGCCCAAGTCCCAGGGGGTATCCTATAGGCGTGGGAGTGTTGCTTCGGGGTATTACACCTTGTGCAAATGGATTTCTAACCTGATATTCTACACTATGATATGGACCACAAAAAAACTCGCACACCACTGCCGCTTGGGCAACATTAGCAATCATTTGATTATTTTCTAACTATTTCACGAGATTGTCAATTTTTACTGTCAATGCGGTTATGGCATCAATCTCATGGATCCCAGCTGTCTTCTTTGGTGTGACTCTCTCGCTCAACCACTGCTGATTGTTCAAGACAATATCCTCAAGCAACGCATAAGCTTCATCCGCTGTCTTGTTCATTAAAGCTCTTCCTGCTGATGCATTAATCAAAGTTCTTGTGATGCTAATCAGCCCATTGAAAAAATTGTAAACTTGCATCCACCTAGGTACACCATGATTAGGCCACTTTCTCAACAACGTCTTATACCTCTCCCATGCTTCACAAAGAGTTTCCCCTTCATGCTGAGCAAAGTTATTGATTTCTATGCGCATTTTCGCTGTCTTTCTAGGTGGGAAAAATCTTGACAGAAACTTGTGCACCAAATCCTCCCAAGTAGTGATTGAATCCGAAGGCAGCAAGTTCAACCATTCCTTAGCTTGATCCCTTAATGAGAAAGGAAATAAGCGAAGGCGCAGAGCTTCATCAGTGACTCCATTGTACTTAACAGTTTCGCAGACTTCTAGAAAATTCACTATGTGCTGATTAGGATCTTCAGTGGGTAGTCCATGGAACGGGATATTCTGAATCAACTGAAGTGTCACTGCCTTCAAATCAAAATCATTTGCCTGAATTGCTGGCCTCCTAATCACAGGTTGAATTCCAGTGGGTGATAAAGCATACTCTCGCAATGTTCTAGGCGGATTTTCCTGATTATTTCATTCTTGTGCTACCATAATGTCAACCATATTTCCTTGCAACTGATGGGTAATTGTAGTAGCTCTTTTCTCCTTTTTGTTCTTCCGACAGGTTTGTTCTATCTCAGGATCGAAAGACATGAAATTGCTATATCCCAACTTTCGCATGCACCTAAAGGAATATGTTCCTAAAACACACGTAACGAAAATAAGAGAACAAAACAAAATAAAATAAAATCCAAAGTAAAATCAAAGGTATTTGGTATCAATATTAATAATTGACACAGTGCCAAAAACTTGTTGTGTGATTTCTAACGTAAGTGCACGTATCGCAACAACTAATAAGTAGTAAGTAAAGATCGTTCCCACGAGGACTGTGATTATTAACTACCGAAATTGATTTAGCTTTAACTTTATTCGGGCAATTAAATACTGAGAAATTGTGAGTAAAAACTAATAAATAAAGTACTTTTGAAATTAACAACTAAAGCGAATACGAAATTAATAAAGAGGATAAATCAAGAATTAAAATGCTCTAGGGGTTGCAATTTCACCAAGATTAATCCTATTTGAAACTACTAATCTAAATCAATTGACGCCTATTCCCTACGTTGCTAGCAATTTCGCTAAGATAGATATTAATCTTTCTCAAGCATCAATAACATATCCCAATAAGCAAGCTAACTACATCTCTGTGATAACTGTGAACCTATAGAACGCATTAAGCCCTAGAAATTCAAGCGCTGCACTAGATCTCATAACTATCTCTAGCTTATGATGATTTAATGGTATTTCACACGTGGTCTAATTTAGTTATCACTTCTCAGTCTCAAATCAAACCACGAATCATGCAATTGTTGATAAGACAATCACAAGCATTAAACTTAGCATGAAATACTCAACGTATACATCAATCAATTAAAACCAAAAGTATCAAATATTCATAATCCGGCTACATCGTAGCCTTAGAAAAATAATTTAGAACATCATAAAGAATTTAAATAAAATCCAAATCATGATAAGAGAGATAGAGAAAACTAGGATTTGGAGAAAAATCGTGATAGAAGTCCATCTTCGGATTGTTCTTCGTCTTCCACTAGCGAATCCTTCCCTTTTTTCTTCTCTAGAATGTTGTTTTTTTCTCCCCTCTTGATGGCTTCCCCCTTCTCACGTTTTTTCTCCTTTAATTTCCTAGGGTTTCTTTTTGTTGGCCTGAAAAGCCTATAATCTTTATTTTGATAATAACAAAACATCTTAATCGTGCTTTAGCATCCTTTTTGTAAGACCTTCATTCCAAAACAAGTCTACATCAACATTGGATCAAATTGTTTCAGTCAAAGAGTAGAAAGCTTTTTGGATCAAAGACCAAGCACTATCAAATTGTATCCAAGCCCTAAATATTTCAAGTTATTGACATGTAGATAAAGAGGGAGTCACAAGGAAGGAGAAGTGGTGACATAAGGGGTACCGGCCTTAAAAGTTGTCCCTTGCCTAAGTATGATTTGTATCGCTCATAATTTCTCCAAAAAATGTTTTTTGATTTCAAAATCATTCGTAGAAAAATATTTTTTATATCAAACTCTTGCTTTTGAAATCATTTTATAAAAAATACCTTTCAACTGGTTTGAAAATTTTTTGGGATGTTAAAAAATGCTAAGAAATCTCTTTTTCAATGTGCCCAAATATTTTTGGGCTCAAAATACCTTTTCAGCATTTTTTATGGCATCCGGGCGTTACCGGCATTTCTCGGTCGCCCGGATAGAAGGTGCATCGCCCGGCAGAAAAGACCGATTCGGGCGATACACGCTCTTTCCGGGCGCCCGGATCAGTGCCTCAGCGCCCGGATGAGTTAACGGGAAAATCCGGAAATCTTGCTTAAAATTCAATTTTTGTCTAATCTTTCCCTCTTTTTAAAGCCATGCTTTCTCACCTTCAAAATTATCTCTCTAAGCCATAATTTTTAGATTTTCAAAAGAGCTTTCATATCATTCCTATTGAGAAATCTTGAGCTATCATTATCATATCTTTTGAGCATTCAAAGCCATTTTCCAAGTGTAATATCAAACTCAAATAGGAGTTGCAATTGTCATTTATTCTATCACATAATCTTTGTAATACATTCTTCACATAGATTGAGAGAATCATTGTGAGAAGAAGTATTGTAATCCTTTGTGGACTCAAAGGAAGAGAGAGTAGTAGGTTAAGCTTCACCTACATTTGAAGGAGCTTGTGTAACTCTTGTGGACTCAAGAGTAATTGTAGTTGGTTCTTGCTTCACCAACATTTGAAGAAGCATCATAGTGAAGTGTTGTTAAAATCCTAAGGGAAGAGAAGACCTTAGGTGGTGGACTAGGCCTCCGGGAGTGCGAACCACTTGAAAATCATCGTGTTTGATTTCTCTTACTCTATTCTCTTTATTTTCAAGTTATTTACTTTCGTGTGGGTATTGCTCATCTTAATTGCTTGATAATTGTTGAGTTATCTATTTAAAATTTTACCTTGAAACTGTAATTGCATATCTAGTGTTAAATACTTATATGCTCACCAAGTGTTTGATAAATTGCCTACAAGAGCTTCTAGTGTATTATCAATCTTTACTAGACATAGCCTCCATATTAAGAATTTTTTAAATTGCTTAACCTTGCCTAAACAACCTAATTCACCCCCCCCCCCTTTTAGGTTATTAAGGACCAACAAGTGGTAACAAGAGCTAGTACTCTACATATAGCTTAACATCTAGTAGAGGATCCCTATGGCAAGCTCATCAATGTCTAATATAGTTGAAGGACAATCTTCCTCTAGACCACCATTGTTTAATGGAACAAACTATTCTTTTTGGAAAACTAGGATGAGAATCTATATTCTAGCAAATGACATAAGAGTTTAGAATGTGATAAAAAATGGACTAATCAATCCTACTTTAACTAAAAAGGAAGGAGAACAAAGTATCACTACCCCCAAACCGGAAAAAGATTATAATGATGATGACTTCAAAATGTGTGAAAGAAACTATAAAGCTATGAATATTTTATATCTTGCTTTAGATTCAAATGAGTTCAATAAAATTTCTGGATGCAAAAGTGCTAAAGAAATTTGGGATCAATTAGAAGTCACATATGAGGGCACCAACCAAGTTAAAGAAACTAGAATAAACATGCTTGTTCATAAATATGAAATGTTCAAGATGTATTTCGACGAAAATATAAAACAAATATTTTCTAGATTCACTGATGTTGTTAATACTCTAAAATCTCTTGGAAAAGAGTATTCTAATGAAGAGTTGGTAGGAAAAGTTCTCCGAAGCTTAACCGAGCCATGGGAAGTTAAAGTAACGGCTATTGAAGAAGCTAGAGACCTCAAAACTCTCACTCTTAGTGAACTTATGGGATCTCTTATGAGCCATGAGTTGAAGAGGAAAGATCGAGAAGAAGAAAAAAATAATAACAAAAAGTCACTTGCACTTCTTGTATCAAAGGCTTACACAAGTGATGAAGAAGAAGAAAACAAAGAAGATGATGATGAGATAGCTCTTCTTACAAGGAACTTTAAGAAATTTATCAAATTCAAAAAGGTAAGCAAAGCTCCCTACAATAGGTTTATGAACAAAGGAAGAAACAAATCAAAAGAAGAAGGAAGGCGCTTCGATTGTGACAAGACAGGTCATATAAAAGGAAATTGTCCAAAACTAATCAAAACCAAGGAAAGAAAAGCTTTGAAAGCAAGATACGTTGATGACGATGCATCAACCGGTGAGGAAAGTGAAAATGAAGAAGTGGCAAACATCGTTTGTCTTATGACAAAAGAAGATGATGAGGTATGCTCGTCCTTTAACTCCGAATATTACACCTCTAGCTCATTAATTGAAAATGAATGTTCTTTTGAAGAATTACAATATGAATTCTCAAAAATGCATGATAGTTTTGAAATTGCAATTATTAAGATACATGAACTTCAAAAAGAAAATGATACCTTAAAAGAAGAAAATAAGTTGCTTGAAAAAGATCAAAATCTTGCTCATGAAAAAGCACTTAAAATTCATTTCGAAAATAATAATCTTCAAACAAAAATGGAAAAGCTTGAAAAAGAAAATCAAGGATTAAATAGAAACCTTGCAAGATTTACAAAAGGAAAAGAAAACCTTGATAAAATGCTTGGCTCTCAAAAATGGCTTTTGATAAAAGTGGATTAGGATATGAACCTTCTTCAAAACAAAAATCTCTAAAAAGTTATTTTGTTAAAGCATCATTCTCTACAAATGAAGCATCAACGTCTAAAGGATTTCAAAAAACATGCACCTATTGTGAAAGACAAGGTCACATAACATCACATTGTAAATTTCGAAATATGATAGGTAGAGACTCCAAAATTCCTTCTTGGCTTAAACCAAAATGGATTATCAAAAGTATTAAAAATCAATACTAACAATATAGGACCCAATAGAACTTGGGGACCTAAAATTTGTTTTTGTATATAGGTTACCCTAAGGATGAAGTATGAAGGAAATTGGGTCATTGATAGTGGATGTTCAAGACATATGACCGGTGATCCATCTCTTTTCTATGAGCTTATAAAAAATTACAAAGGTTTTGTGAGCTTTGGAAATAATGAAAAAGGTAAAATCATTGGTAAATGTAGCATTGGAAATAAAATATCCATTCATGATGTGCTACTTGTGAAAAGATTGCAACATAATTTGCTTAGTGTAAGCCAACTATGTGATAATGATTACCTAGTTGAATTTAAATCATCATATTGCACCATTTTTGACAAAATGAAAAATGTGTTGTTTATTGCAAATAGACATGAAAATGTCTATATTATTGACTTTGAAAGTATATCATGCCAAAATATTGATTGTTTAATCACAACAAATGAAAGTTCTTGGTTATGGCATAGAAGATTAGGACATATTAGTATGGATCTACTTGGTAAACTTTCTCGAAAGGATCTTGTGAGAGGCCTTCCTAAGACCAAGTTTGAAAAAGATCATTTATGTGATGCATACCAATTTGGAAAACAACATAAAGTATCTTTCAAAACCATTAGCCATGTGACTACATCAAAAGCTCTACAAAAACTTCATATGGACCTTTTTGGACCAATGGATATAATAAGTCTAGGAGGATCTAGATATGTTTTTGTCATTGTTGATGATTATACTAGATACGCATGGGTGATGTTTCTTGCTTTCAAAAGTGATGCTTTCAATGAATTTGCAAAATTCTGTAAAAGAGTACAAAATGAGAAATGATACTATATTTCATGCATTCATAGTGATCAAGGCACGGAGTTCATAAATGCATCTTTTGTGGAATTATGTGGACAAAATGACATTGAGCATAATTTTTCGGCTCCTAGAACTCCTCAACAAAATGGGGTTGTTGAAAGGAAAAACCGAACTTTACAAGAAATGGCAAGAACAATGTTGAAAGAAAACAATTTGCCTACATACTTTTGGGGAGAAGCTGTCAATACGGCTTGCTATACTCTAAATAGAGTTTTAATTAGACTTTCTCTAAAGAAAACTTCATATGAATTATGGAAAGGACGTACTCCAAATATCTCACATTTTAAAGTTTTTGGATGTAAATGCTTCATCTTAAATAATAAGGAGTATCTTGGTAAGTTTGATTCAAAATCCGACGAAGGTATTTTTATTGGATATTCTTCTAAAAGCAAGGCATATCGAGTTTACAATAAAAGAACCTCCGTAATTGAGGAATCTATGCATATTAACCTTGATGAAACTAACCCATTTATGTCAAGAAAAGATGAAGATGATGATGTAAGCTTTCAACAAGTTGAAGAACAAAGTCGACCTATTCCGACAAGTGAAGAAGGCAATACATCTACAAGCAATCAAATTGATACTCCAATAGAGGAAGAACAACCAACTTCAAATGATCAAATCATATCAACAAGTCAAGATCTTCCAAAATGTTGGAAATTTGTCAAAAATCATCCAAATGATCAAATCCTTGGGGATCCATCACAAGGTGTAAGAACTCGTTCCAATCTAAATACTTTTTGTGAACATGTAGCTTTTATATCTCAAATTGAACCTAAAAATATAAAAGAAGCATTATTGGATGATGATTGGATTATTGCTATGCAAGAAGAACTTAATCAATTTGAAAGAATCAAGTTTGGACCTTAGTTGAAAGACCTAGTAATTACCCGATTATTGGTACAAAATGGGTTTTTCGAAACAAACTAGATGAATCCGGTAACGTAACTAAAAATAAGACTAGATTAGTTGCTCAAGGGTATAATCAAGAAGAATGAATAGACTATGAAGAAACCTTTGCACCGGTAGCTCGACTTGAATCAATTAGAATGTTACTAGCATATGCATGTTTTATGAACTTCAAACTCTATCAAATGGATGTCAAAAGTGCTTTCTTAAATGGATACCTTCAAGAAGAAGTTTATGTTGAACAACCACCCGGTTTTGAAAATACAAATTTATTAAGTCATGTATTCAAACTTCAAAAAGCTCTTTATGGACTTAAACAAGCACCTAGGGCATGGTATGATAGATTAAGTAATTATCTACTTGACAACGGCTTCTCTAGAGGTACACTAGACTCTACTTTATTTGTAAAAAGAAAAGCTAAAGATATCTTGCTTGTTCAAATTTATGTTGATGACATTATCTTTAGTGCTACTAATGAATCCCTTTGCAAGTATTTTTCTAAATGTATGCATAACGAATTTGAAATGAGCATGATGGGAGAATTAAATTTCTTCCTTGGACTTCAAATCAAACAAACAAAAGAAGGGATCTTCATTAATCAAGCCAAGTATATTAAGGAACTCATCAAAAGATTCGGACTTGAAACTGCAAAAGAAATGAGCACTCCTATGGGAACGTCAATCAAACTTGACAAAGATGAAAAAGGTAAATCTGTTGATGAAAAGCAATATCGAGGTATGGTCGGAAGCCTTCTCTATTTAACTGCCTCAAGACCTGATATTATGTTTTCTGTATGCTTATGTGCTCGGTTTCAATCTTCTCCAAAAGAATCATACTTGAATGCTGTAAAAAGGATTATTCGATACCTTAAGGGTACCATCAATCTAGGACTCTTTTATCATAAATGCACATCTTTCGAACTTCTAGGATACTCCGATGTTGATTATGCGGGATGTAAGATTGATAGAAAAAGCACTAGTGGCAGTTGTCAATTTCTAGGACATGCCTTAGTTTCATGGTCTAGCAAGAAACAACATAGTGTAGCTCTTTCAACAGCAGAAGTCGAGTATGTAGCTATAGGTAATTGTGCAGCACAAATTCTATGGATGAAACAAACTTTACTTGACTTTGGTCTCGAATATGATCATGTGCCTATCAGGTGTGATAATACAAGTGCTATAAGCCTATCAAAGAACCCTATTCAACATTCTAGAATTAAGCATATTGAAATTCGTCATCATTTTCTAAGAGATCATGTGCAAAAAAGGGATATTGAACTTGTTTTTGTTGATTCTTTGCATCAATTGGCTGATATTTTTACAAAATCATTGCATGAGAATCAATTTTGTGCTATTAGAAGGGAACTAAGAATGCTTTGGGTCACTTAACTTGGCGAAAAATTGCATTTTTTTTGCAAGATAGTGATCCGGGCGTTACTGCCTTCTTCCGGGCGCCCGAAAGAAGCATGTAACGACCGGAAACTCGTTCTCTGCCGGGCGTTACTGCCCTCATCCGGGCGCCCAGAAAAAGGGCCTATCGCCCGGATCGTGCAGATTGAAAAACCGAAATCCCTCTCTTCTCTCTCCTCACTTTTTCACATCTTCTCAAATATAAACTCTTTTTTCTCTCAATTCCTCATATTTATTCACCAACAATTCTTCACCATCACTCACCATTATTTGCTTCAAAACACTCATTAATCATCAATCTCTTGTATTTTCATCATCAAAGCTTTCAAAATCTTCATCACTTAATCCTCAAAAAACCTTGTTTACAAGGTGTTCAGTAAAATTCCTCAACCAAGTCCTTCTTCTAACAAGCTTCACCAACTTACAAATTCAAATGACACCACCAAGGGCTGACTCTAGGAAACGCAAGCAAGGAGAATCTTCATCTTCAGGCCCTCAAATCATTGTAAATCCATATGCTTTTCCACAACAAAACATCCTATGGGATAAGATTTTAGACCCTCCTACCTTGTTTAATGGTACCAGAATTTATCGGCTTTTAGATGCTCAAGGGTGGCTACTTATATTAAGGTTTGAAAACAAAGGAAATACTGCATGGATTAGAGAATTCTATTACTATGTTAACTTAGACTTCAACACCATGAAACTGAATAGTCAAGTTAAGTCTAAGGAACTAGAATTAACTGTAAGTATTGTTGCTAGAGCTTTTGGGATTCTTAATCAAGGCACAAAACTTTATTCATATAGAGGCATGCCAGAAGGTGTTCTTGATAACTTAGAAGCCAATGTTATAGAATTTCTGTGGGAAGGAACAGGAACAAGTTCCTTAGGTTATCCTAAGACTAAGGATCTCACTCCAGAAAAGAAGCTGCTATGTTATATTCTTCATGAGGTCATTATTCCACGAGAAGTTAAGGATGGTTTGATTCCAAAATTCACTGCCCTGTTGATGTATTTGATGTATGAAGCTAAACGTATCAATCTTCCACACATCGTCATTAACCATATCATCCATACCAAGGAGGCTCAAAATCAACTTGCTTATGGGGTACCCTTAACTCACCTTTTTGAGTCTTTAGAAGTTCCGCGAAATCACGAGTTTGAGGCCATTAGTGATAGATCCTATCTTCTCAATGTTACTAGCCTCACTCGCCAAAAGTTGAAAATTCTTAACTCTCGAGTTCTCAATATTGGTGATGATACGAGTGATGATCCTCTTGTGTTTGAATCCCTTGATATTGACCCCACTACCTTTAGAGATCCTATGGAACGGCAAGGCAGCAGTGGTGTTAGCACTTCTCAAGGACAAAGGGCTAGACCGTCTTCCTCTCACTCCTCTTCACATGATGAAATTCTTGCACACCTGCATGCACAAGATGTTCGTCTGGACAGAATGGAGCAGATGTTGAAGGCTTTATATGACCACCACATTGGTTCTTAGTCTGTGGATGCTTTAAGTTGTGTTTTCTCCTCAAACAATTTTTTTCTGCTTTCAGTTGGTTCTTTCCTCAAAAACTCCTCAATTATTTTTTTCTTTCTTACCTTTTAACATTGGTTGGATATTTTGCTTCCTTTTCATTAATGCTTTGCATTTTCCTTGCTTATCTCTTGTCTTATACCTGTTGTCTCCTACTCTTATGTTTATTTGCTATAGACTGCTCTTTTGTGATGACAAATAGGGGAGAAAGTATTGAAGTGAAATCAAAATATGCATGTCATTGCACTTATTCAGGGGGAGTTTTGCTTTTCAGGATCAAGACTAAATTTTATCAAGCACAAATTGAAGGGATACCTCAATTCAAGTTTTATTCTTTAAATTTCAACTATTTCATGCTTGTTAACTTCAATGTTTTGTCATCATCAAAAAGGGAGAGATTGTTGGCCTGAAAAGCCTATAATCTTTATTTTGATAATAACAAAACATCTTAATCGTGCTTTAGCATCCTTTTTGTAAGACCTTCATTCCAAAGCAAGTCTACATCAACATTGGATCAAATTGTTTCAGTCAAAGAGTAGAAAGCTTTTTGGATCAAAGACCAAGCACTATCAAATTGTATCCAAGCCCTAAAGATTTCAAGTTATTGACTCGTAGATAAAGAGGGAGTCACAAGGAAGGAGAAGTGGTGACATAAGGGGTACTGGCCTTAAAAGTTGTCGCTTGCCTAAGTATGATTTGTATCGCTCATAATTTCTCCAAAAAATATTTTTTTTTGCTTTCAAAATCATTCGTAGAAAAATATTTTTTATTTCAAACTCTTGCTTTTGAAATCATTTTATAAAAATACCTTTCAACTGGTTTGAAAATTTTTGGGATGTTAAAAAATGTTAAGAAATCTCTTTTTCAATGTGCCCAAATATTTCTGGGGTCAAAATACCTTTTCAACATTTTTTATGGCATCCGGGCGTTACCGGCATTTCCCAGTCGCCCGGATAGAAGGTGCATCGCCCGGCAGAAAAGACCGATCTAGGCGATACACGCTCTTTCCGGGCGCCCGGATTAGTGCCTCAGCGCCCGGATGAGTTAACGGGAAAATCCAGAAATCTTGCTTAAAATCCGATTTATGTCTAATCTTTCCCTCTTTTTAGGCCATGCTTTCTCACCTTCAAAATTATCTCTCCAAGCCATAATTTTCAGATTTTCAAAAGAGCTTTCATATCATTCCTATTGAGAAATCTTGAGCTATCATTATCATATCTTTGAGCATTCAAAGCCATTTTTCAATTGTAATATCAAACTCAAATAGGAGTTGCAATTGTCATTTATTTTATCACATAATCTTTGTAATACATTTCTTTCACATAAATTGAGAGAATCATTGTGAGAAGAAGTATTGTAATCCTTTGTGGACTCAAAGGAAGATAGAGTAGTAGGTTAAGCTTCACCTACATTTAAAGGAGCTTGTGTAACTCTTGTGGACTCAAGAGTAATTGTAGTTGGTTCTTGCTTCACCAACATTTGAAGAAGTATCTTAGTGAAGAGTTATTAAATCCTAAGGGAAGAGAAGACCTTCGGTGGTGGACTAGGCCTCCGGGAGTGCAAACCACTTGAAAATCATCGTGTTTGATTTCTCTTACTCTATTCTCTTTATTTTCAAGTTATTTACTTTCGTGTGGGTATTGCTCATCTTAATTGCTTGATAATTGTTGAGTTATCTATTTAAAATTTTACCTTGAATCTCTAATTGCATATCTAGTGTTAAATACTCATATGCTCACCAAGTGTTTGATAAATTGTCTACAAGAGCTTCCAGTATATTATCAATCTTTACTAGACATTGCCTCCATATTAAGAATTTTTTAAATTGTTTAACCTTGCCTAAACAACCTAATTCACCCCCCCTCCCCCTTTTAGGTTATTAAGGACCAATACTTTTTTTTCTTGCCAATTTACGAAATTTCCTTTAATTTTTCTGCAATACTGCGCAGCTGCGCTATGACTGCGCTACTTCTATTTGTTCTTCAATTTATCCACAAATTGTATAAAAGCCAATCCTTTGCAATTTCTCTTCAATCTTTGCCTCAAAACTCAGATTGTCTCTTGAAAATTACCTACAATGCAAATCAAAGACAAAACCAATCAAATTGCTCATAAATTACTCAAAAACTAACAAAGTTTAAGTGAAAAGGTGTTGAAATACTATATCAATAATACACCCAACACCCCTTATATTCTGTAATAATCAATTAAGAAACCTACATGTAAACATTGGTGGTATGCTACCATGGATACATGTCAACTCCCCATCTCTCTCTCTCTAAATCCTATATGGTAGCTCTCAATAGGCAAGCCTACCTTAATATGTAGACTATTAGTATTTATAGGGACAGATGGAGCTAGTATTAGGCCCCAGATCAAACTATCCTGACCTTTTAAAAAAGCCCTACATTGAACATACACACCACTAATAAAAGTAATAATAGTAACGAGACAGACATAGGCTCATTTGGACTGAATCACCATGAATTATGTTTTGGGCTTTATCAGTCAACGTTAGCCCATTTTTTGAAATAATGTACATATCTTAATCAGTGGTAGTCCACAGTTAGAATAATTTCAACATTCTCGCACTTGCACAGCATTGATAGGTTTTTATTTTAACAATATTTTATTTATGAAAAGACTTGTGGCTGAAAATAATTTTTGTAACCACAAAATAAATGTCTCAATCCAAAAATAGATCTAACAAGTACATCATCATCCAACCATAACAGTTGTTATACTAGCATTGGATTCTTATGATCACAAATACTGATGGTCCATTGACATGGACTCGAGTGAGGTAAAATGTAATATAATCTTTGGCACAGGTGGTCCAACAACATGATGAGCATGCCAACTCTAGCTACAATTGGTCCACTTTATGGTTCTGTACATAAAGACCTTTCATAAGACTAGATTTTCCTTTGCTTCATAGGTAGCTTTTTAAATTTAATGGGATAACAAATTTCATTTACTAATAAATCGAAAGCACTTCACTAATGAAACCTTTTGTTGTATATATCAACATATGAAGCTTTAAACCAAAGTGAGGTCCCAATAACTTTATATGTGTAGAAATAAACTAGTGATCACTAAGTGAATATAATGAGAATATACCCTTTTATATATGGTGTAAATTACTAAAAAGTTTAAAATAAATTGTATCCTTATACTTATAGCTTCTAATTTGAAGCATTTTCAATTGAATCATTTAATCGAACTGTATAACGTGTTTGCAATTTTATAAATATACCTAGTACACAACTACACCTTATACACGTGATGGCAATTATAAATTTAAAAAGTTTATGCATTTGTTTCCCATCAATACATTCAAGTTGTGTGAATAAGCAAGGAAGAAAATACCATAACAGAATCCCAACGTACATAATTATCTCACGCAAATAAATGTATAGTAATAACTAAAAATGTTATTATCACAAGATATATGATTGACATATCTTATAATGAAACTTTTGACAAAAGCAAAATATGCTCCCACTAACCAATACATCAAAATTTATAAACATACACACGCTTATTAATAATTTCTCTAGTTAATGACATTACAACTCTGAAAGACATACTTCAATTGCAATATTTATATATTAGAAGTGTTGAATTTTAAACGTGCATAAAAGAAGTGCTCTATTTATTGCACCTCTATATAAAGATACGCTCTAAGAATATAAGAATGTCAAGATACATTAAATTCTCATGGATCAATTGGTTTTTAAATATTACAATCACTTTTTTTTTTTGCTCGACAAATAAATATTTCATCGCACAACAAAACAAGAACAACAAAACTTGTACGTCAAGAAGGCCCCTCAAGGCACCAATTCGAGAAATATTACAATCACTTTATAGACTTCAAAACTTGAATGTCTTTCCTCTAGAAGGCTATATATATCTTTCGCATTACTAATTCATCTTAAATGTTTAAGTAAGATATATTTTACATGTATCATGCTAATGCTCATTGTATACATAACATATGTGAATGCAAATAACTAAAATGCATTTTAAATATTATAATTTATAGCCTTCTTAACAACAAACACATATGTTTACACTTTAAAGTACATAATCCTATAAATATGTTACTCCAGTTGATCTTGATATATGTTCACTTATCACTTTAAAACTTTATATTCTTTATGTCATATTACTTGCATACCGTAAGTGAAGCACTATAAATAACTTGATATTAAATTTTAATTTTTTTGAAAACATTGACGAACTTTCTCCTTATTGACAATAGCAAAATCGTATATAATTACTAGAACACTTCATTGTCATGTAATACTATTCTCATTCATTAATGTTTCAAATTTGATAAAAACAAATAATAATTCCATCCATTGACTATTAAATGTAATAGCAAATTTATTTTCAAATAATCACTATAACGAATGTGGTTTTCAAGCTTTTTCTCCTTTCCATGAGTAATGAAAGAATTTACTTCAAATAAACTACATAAGTGCTTGATTTGAAAAACTTTAATAGACTTTGCACTAGAGAAACGCAATTGATACTTTTATTCTCATATAACTGTTAAAATAAAATTCAAGGCTTGATTGACGACATTGAAGTACCTATAGAAGATGATTATCTCCTTGTCACAATTATTCATGAATGTATAATAAACAAAAATACAATAGGAGACAAACAAAATCATGTCTCCTAAGACCACTTTTTGTGCAAATACAATGAGCAAGTAAAATAACTTTAATATCACTTCAAATTTTACTAGTAAACTCAAAATAATGCACATAACATGAATTTGCAACTTGAATGCACATAATATATTACATAAATATGTTCAACCGAAAAAAATAATATATCAGAGACTCCCACAAATAAATAGTGAAATAAATATCATACAAAACACCTTCGCGTGATTGTGCAATTGTGAACTATAATTCTAAGAAGTAAATTACCAAAACCCTTCTCAAATAACCCAAAAACCATGAAGAATAATCCGCTTTGACCAAGTCACCCAAATTGATCTACAAAAACATCACTACAAAAAAGCAGAACATAGGCGGCGCTTCATGAAGCGATGCTAAACATGTAAATAGGTGCAAAATTATGTGGCGTTTTGCAAAATAATATTTAAATTGCAACTAGGCGGCGTTTCTATAGAACCGCCGCCTATACTCAATAATTTCATTTCTTAAATTGCAAATAGGCGGCGTTTATACAGAACTGCTGCCTATACTCAATTATTTGATTTTTTTTTAAAATTACAAATAGTCAGCGTTTCTGTAGAACTACGCCTATACTCAATTGTTTTTTTTTTTTTTAAATTGCCAATAGGCAGCGGTTCTACACAACCACCTATTTTTTAAAATAGGTGCAAAATTATGCAGCGCCTAAACAATTATTTAAATTGCAAATAAGTTTATGCTCAATAACTTAACCTATTGTGCTATTAAGACATTGTTTAATAACAAATTAACTTTAGCATGCTAATTATAAATTCATACTTAGGATAAAAAGTGAAATATGAATAACACATATTAATTTTTATCTCCATTTTATTGTGCATATATGTTGCAATCAAAATTTTAGAGGTATGGTTACCTTTTGTTTTACTAAGATATATGGATTACTAATACACTCTTAAGGGGCATAACTTTATACTCAATTATCCTTTTTTTTTTTTTTTGCATGAGTAGTCCTGTCTATGTATCTCAATGAGATCTACGCAATGGAATGGTTAAACAAGGATTTTGAAGTAGTTGTGGCCTACTTATTGTTAACTGTAGATGGTAAAATTTTAGAAGGTCATAACTTTTTACTCGGTTGTCCGTTTTCAGTGATCTTTTTTTCAAATCGGGTATTTTTTTGAGATCTAGTCACTGCAAACTGCCAAAGGCGGTTTGGGTCATTTATTTTCTAAAAAATGGCTTATTATTTTGATATTAATTTGATATTTTAAATTATACTTGACATAAAATTTCAAAAATATAATTTATTCGGTTTTGGACTACATTGATTGAATTAAAGAAAAATTAATTTCATGATACTCTAACTCATATGTTAAATTCAATGTAAGTATAGATAACGATCTCATATATAATATTTAGTATTGCTAAAAATTGTGAAGGAATTCTTTAGCTTAGATGGTCAACAAGTTATCATTAAAAGTCATGCATAAATTGAATGAGTAAAGAAGTTGGGGGTTGAAAACTTGGAGAAGCTGTAGAATCTTTTCCTTTTTTTTTAACATAGGCAGCGTTTTTTAAAAGTGTCGCCTATGTTCTAAATTTTTTAAACACTTTTCCCTCTGAAGTTATGGGTTTTATTTATATATTTATTATTTTTTAACATAGGCGGCATTTTGTGAAAAGTGCCGCCTATGTTCTAAATTTTTTACACACTTTTTCCTCTGAAGTTATGGGTTTTATTTATATATTTATAATAGGTGGCATTTTCTTAAAGCACCGCCATAGGTCTATTTATACCAGTACTTGTTTGAAATGCTGCTATTGCCTAACACGGCGGTTGATTTTCTTGCCCTTCATTAAGCGCTGGTATAAATATAGGCGGCGCTTTATAAGCACCGTAAAAAGTAGAAAAAAACGCCGGTATATGATTCATTTTTTGTAGTGCATCTAACTGAGATAAAACAAAATATCCTAGAATCTTTATTTAAATTCTTCTAAACCCTTATAATAGTCTCATACGGAAAATATATTTGTGAGACTTCTAAAGACACGAAATAGAATAATCAAATAATTCTTATGCTATTAGGAAAATTTCAACATACATGTAAATGTTGCTCATGAGGAGTCTCTTATTAGACTGGAATCATTTTGCATATATTATCAACTTTACTTTGCCAAAGATATTACTTTAAACATGTCCATATTGTAATGTCATCAAATATCTTTAATAAAACTATACAAGAGACAAATGAATGTAACATTATGTCTTTAGAAACATCCTCAAAAGTAGGAGTGTCAACTTCGACACTAAGGTAGTACATTTGCAATTAAGACTTAATGAAAACAAAAAAGAAGAAAAAAAAACACAATCAAATGAGAAAAAATGGAATAAAAAATAGAGAATTTCTACTAGCTCAATAGTATAAGGTTATGTTATATTTTTCTTAATCTCCCAGCACTAGTGAATTCAAATAGAAGCTAGGCAGCAAGTAGTGTTAGAATTTATTGGATTTAATAACGTAAAATAAAATACCAAAATTAAATACATATATTAAACTTGTAAGTTTGAAACATATCTTTGATTCATGTCAGACTTTAATATGCTGCAATCATCTACTAAAGAAACCTGTATGAAAACAGGGGTTATGGGCTATGATTGACATACCTGGACTAGATATTTCCTTTCCATCTCCCTCTCCAAGTCCCATAGGGTGGCTATCAATGGAGTCAACCCAACCCTAATAGCTTAATATATAGATATTAGTATAACAGAAGATGGAAACTAGCTTTAGAATAACCCCCATCAAGCAACCCTACCCTTTAAAACAAGCCTCATCTTGTGTACTTCACCATTAATAAAAATAAGGGTAATTTAGCGAAATGGTCCTAGATCTTCGTCTTTTTGGATATTTAAGTCATCTATCTTTCATTTTGGACAAAATAATCCTTCATCTTCCATTGAAAAAGTATCGTTAGTGAGCACGTGAATAGCACGTGGCAATCGCAAAATTCACAAATTTTTAGGGGGTAAAATTGTCACACGATAAAAGATAAGCATCCTAAAGTTTATGCATTTTTCGGCCATGTGTGATTCACATGCTCACTAAGGTTATTTTTTGACAGAGTTTGCTCCAAGGACTAATAGTTCTCACTAAAATTAAAGATGAAGGACCATTTTGTTCAAAATGAATGATATAAGACTTAAATGTCAAAAAAGACAAAGATTTAGGACCATTTCACTAAATTACCCTAAAAATAATAATAATAATAATAATGAAACAGACCTAGACCTGCTGCCATTAAAGAGAAATACTGAATAATGAAACCGTGATACCTGTACTCTCTTCCACTTACTATCAGAGGGATAAATGTTAGCCAAAACAAAAGTATGAGTACCTCCTTCATACAATACAAAAAGTATATGCTTAGTTCCTATAATTCAATAAATAGGTGGGATGCTGCAATATTCAGTATTATTCAGGGCCTAAATATCCAATCTAGATAGCTTATGGTGATGTAGTTCTCGAAAATAGTACAAGAAATAGGCATGATATTGACATGGAAAAGTGTTGTCACCTTCCATATTAACATATTGTGATGTTCATACTAATTATTATTCCCTTTTTCCATATTGAACCTTCCTTTTTGCATCCTAGGATGTCCCAAAATACTTAACGTTTAAAAAGGTAAATAATACATGTGCCTTTTGGAAATAGAAAGTTTACATGATTTTAATAATACACTACAATAGTTTGCTTGGTGCTAATGTTACAAGCGAACTCACTGGCAGATGTGGCATGCTAGCTTGAAATTGCCCATAGGCACTGGCGGAGGGAAGTAGAGTTCAGGAGGTGCATGACCTTTGGGAAAAAAATTATGTTTCTAACTTTTTTTAATTTTTTATACCATCTTATTTCTATTATTATCTTTCTCATGCTTTTCTCTCCATTTTTCACTTTTGTTCTCATATTTTTAAATAGGTTTTCAATTTATTTTTTATATTTTAGAGATTATTTGTGTTTATTATTGTGTATGAATTTCGATTCGTTTATTTTTGTAATGTTTTTAACATTCAAGTTAAACATTTCTAGTTTAGTTGTACATTTATTTTAGTAATTTAATTTTTTTTATGATGTTTAGATTGTTTTTTATTTTTAATTTAACCGTTCGAATTCAAATGAACGTGAATTTTTTATTTTTAATATTGTGATCTCTTATAATCAAAATTATGATTCTAGGCACAAAGGCAATAGTTTTTTTTCTAATTTATATAAAATAAATTTGCATAAATGAGTGTCGTTGATCTTGGTTACTTACTCCGTTACGTAGTGCACCTCCTAACCCTTGGTGGCTGGCTTCGCCACTGCCCATAAGATCAAAACGTTAGAACTATTGGCAATTAATTAGCCAACTCGAAGGTGCATATGGCCACAGTATAAGTATGAATATGGAACTTCGGCAAAATCCAAGACTATTACTATAATATAGCATGGATTCACAATGTAGTTATAATCAACAAGAAATTGAAAAATAGAATACTGCATAATGCAAACTGTAAAGCATATAATATACGTGCTACTAAGGAAAAATAAGATGCAAATTGTATGTTCAACATTCATATTTTTAGGCCCAGACTATTGTTTGACACATGAATTGGGGTAGAGATTCTCCGTCCAGAATACTAAGATTTAGGCAAGAGTCGTGGATTGTCCTTAAACTCGAATTTTGAGGCTTAATTATTGGGAAAATAAAAAGTTCATTGACTTAACAGTCGTCAAGTATTTAGAAAAATTGTACAAATGGTCCTTATTGTTTCTCTATAATTTTATATTGGTCACTATTATTTAAAATTAATCAATTAATCTTTATTATTTCTTAAAAAATTCAAATTCATCTCTATTGTTCAAAATTAGCTAATTTAGTCCCTATTATTTTTCAAAAGAATTTCAATTTAGCCACAATTATTTTAAAACATTAAGGACTATTTGAATTTTATAGGAAAATAACAAGGATTAAATTAATTTTTTTGAAAAAAATAATAAGAACTAAATTCGCTAATTTTAAAAAATAAGGATGAATTTAAAAGTTTTTAGAAAATAATACTGACTAAATTAGCTTATTTTGAATAATAGAGATGAGTTTACAATTTTTGAAAAATAATAGGACCATTTGCACCATTTTCCCTTTTATTTACTTAGTAAGTTGAGCAAAAGTACATATATATTGTATGTTCATAATGCTTAGAATTGATTATATATTCGTTTTTGCCATGTAATTGGTTCAATAAGCAAATGGTGTAATTTTAATTTTCTTGTGATGGTAATTATCAGAGAAAACCCGAATTCTTCATACTCAAATTAATAATAATACTTCCTTTCAATAAAAATATCAAATAAATCCGATACTAAATCATTTTAATAGGGATCCACTCTTGTATTTCCTTTTCTTCTAAGTAGTTTATGGCATTCAATTTGACCTTTATTTGAATCTTGAAATATATAAGCTTTTCTTTTTTAGCTCAAGTAAAGAAAATGCTATATTTATCAAAACTATATAAAAGAAATTAAAAAGATTAACCCTATGTGACATGTTGCTTATTCGCTTTTAAATATAATAGACTTAGTGCAATTTTAGTTGGCAATGATTGTTTGCCACATTTGTTTTAGTAAGTATCTTTTCATAAATTACCATGTTAATGTTTTTTTTCTTTTCATTTCTTAGAAGATTTGAGAGAAAATTCAATAAACTGAATCATGGCTTGTGTTTCTCTTATATGCACAAATGATACAATGGCTACATTTAAAGCTGTGAAGCTCATGGTCTATAATTCCATTTCAGTCAAAGACTTTTTTCACCTATCTTATACAGTTGGCTTAACTAAATTTTTGATCACTAACTAGTTGGACAACTAACTGCTGAAAATATGATCTCACCAAGCTTAAACCTATGGCGGTTGAAAGAGTAGTCCCTAATTGCTATCTCGAAAACCTTTTGATAGCAGTCCTGTGTACTTTAGAGAGGGAAACCATGTGCTGACATATAGAATTAACTGCAAATTATAAATCTAACCTAGTGATTGTTTGTGACATATTGTAATGCTCCAACAATACTTCTAAATTAGTGGAATAAACACATCCAAATAGAGATCTATTTTAAAGCAATTGGTTTACGCATCGTATTTATTAAATAGTTGATAGTTGCTAATGTTTACATCCATAACTCACTGGAAGAGAAGCTTGATAAAGTAATGCAAGTAGTGCGTCTTCAAGGTGCATGTGTTTTCTTTCAATCTTACCATTTTGCTCAAGTGTGTAACGACAAGTTGTTTGATGAATGATGCCATAGGGATTGCAAAAATAATTTGAACTTGTGATTTGACATATTCAGTGTCATTATTAGCTCTAAACAACTTAATTCTGGTATCACACTTGGTAGCTATCATTTTAGTGAAGCTATTGAATTCAGAAAAGGCATCTGTTTTAGTTTTTAAAGGATAAATTCTGGGGTATCTTGTAAATTCATCCATAAATTAAATGTAAGTATCTGAAATTTGTTAAAGGAAGCTACATGAGCCTTTGTGAACTATCATTAGATTGTTAGCTCATGCATACATAAGCATCCATGAGATTATAACAGCGACGATATAGCTTTAGACTTTAGACCATAATAAAACCATACCAAATGGTGTTTCTTTCTAGTCAAATTAGATATCTGGTCAAGATAACCACATTCTTGATGAACATGACATCCACAACAAGAAAGTCACACCAAATATACAGGAAGACGACAATCAATTTTAGCTTTATTTAGTTCCTTTTCAGGTGGGTGCATAACGTTTTAGCTTTGTTTACTTCTTTTTTAGGTGCCTGCACCACTCACGTTGTAGGCCCCGATGCTTTATATATCTTATCTCACCAGCATCTCGTTGCCAATATTTCACGATTATCAAAATAAATGTTACATCTAAAAGTATATCTATCCAACATCTAAACTCAGTGTCTAATATAATGGTGCGTGAGAACTCAATCTTGTTAAAAAGTCTGAGATTTTATTCTAAAACTAATTGGTGTCAAATGGAGTAACTTATGATCTTATAAGGTGATTTTAAAGTTTATGATTTTTCTATGTGGGACAAGTGTATATTTTAATACTTCCCCTCACATGTGACTTGATTTTAAGAGGAGTTATACGTGAAAGATTGAATTAAACACGTGAAAAGGCCAGCAGTAGAAGATTGAACATGCGTATGACACACGCGGAAGATGAATATGACTGGACCCATGGGCCTAACTCTAATACTATGTTAAAAGGCCTGGGATTTCATCCTAAAACTAATTGGTTCCAAATAGAGTAACTCAAGATCTTATAAAGTGGCATAGAGTTTATAATTTTCTATATGTGACAAGTGTATATTCTAACAACTCTAGGCTCACTTAAGCCCATTATTAATCAAAGCTGCATTCAATATAGGATCTCTTATCTTGACACGCTATAGCAAAGTTGTCTTGCAGAGCGTGAAATTCGACATATAATTGAAATGGGTGTTACTTTAATGTTTGAATCTTAATGCGGCCAATAAACTAGGTTAAGGCTTTTTTGTTGTTGTCTACTTAATTAGTTATTGTTTCCTGCTCCAACTTTACAAAATCATTCTCCTTAGGAGAACTTATTTGGTTATGTTCTTGACTATTCTTTTTTGCAGGTTTTTGGTTGTTTGTGTTATCCCGATCTTAACCCTTATAAACGTGACAAGTTAAGTCCTAATTCAATTCTCACCATGTGTGTTCCTGGGATATAGTACAGACCATCTTGCGTATCCGAACTATGTTGACTGCAATCTCTCTTTTATATCTGAACTTGGTGTTTCTACCTCCTCTCTTTCAACTCTCTAGTGTGATAATACATGTGCATTTTGAACAGGAAAATGTTGCTTCTGGGCCACTTATGGTTTGATTGATTAGCTTGCGGACTTCATGACTGAAGGGTTATTTATTACACATTTCCATATCCTTTTATTCAAGTTCATAGTTCATGACCCTAATTAGCTTTTAAATTAATTTATTGTAACTGTTTCTGCTTAATTTTCTCAAGGTAGTTATTTTTCATGCCTTATCATGATTAGGCTGTTGTAGAATGTTGTATTATTATAAATAGTGTGATGATGTAAAGTGTAAACTAATATTCATAGAGTGAAATATAATTATTCACCTTTCACGTACCAACTGCAGGGACATAGTTAAGATCACAATTATTGCAAAGATAGAACTCTCACTTTTTCGATAAAGAAAGTCTGATTTTTAGTGGGCCCCAATGAAAAGTTATTCTCTATATGTTCATAATATATTATTGAGGCTACGGTAAAAGCAAGAAATTGAAGTGAAAGAAGGGAGAAAGAGATGGAAACTCCCAGGTTTTTCTTCAAGTTGTTAGTTTCTTTGCTTCTTGTTATGGCTGTATGTGCTTTCAAACAAGCCTGGAACAACAGCTATATAACTGTAGCAACGGCAAAAATGACTGCATTTCTACTCCCTTAGCCCCCCAAGGACGAACTCTACCCACCGAAGATGGTAAGAAATATTAGCGAGTTCCTTCAAATTCTCAGTTTATGAGATGACGTTACGCGAGTGTGATAATTTAGTGAATGAATAATTATTTCCGTTTCTCATATTTGTTGAATGACGTTGCATGAGTGTGATCATTTTATAATAATTGAAGCTTTTAGGTGGGGTTGCTATTGATCAATTAATCCAGACTAATATTAATCTTCTTATATCGGATGGTCCCAAATAAATGTGGAACTCATTTTTTTTTTGTTACGCACTGATGTCAGTGCGAACTAATTGAAATTTTTTTCTTTAAGTGGACTAATACAAATCTAACATATCTCCGAGACATCTTATAATAATAACTTGATTTGCTAGTGGCTGCTGTGAATGCACTACTTAAGCTTGTGGATGACCAGCAGAAACGTAGCTTCTCTAAAGACTCCTGTGATGATAGAGACTATATGTCACATGTCACATGCGATTGAGGCCTAGAGAACAACAGATTTTGCCAAGTGACAAAACTGTAAGTTCTTTGTCTTATCCATCTCAGATTCTAATATTTTATTTCTTTTTTTTTTGTGATCTTCAATTGTTGATTGACCTTAAGGTGCATTTGCTAATTATAGGAACTAATTATCCGTAAATGGCTTGAATATTAAACGCAACGAGTGTTGATAATTCGAGATAAAAATGTAATGGACGGTTGAAGTGGAAGAATATCATCCATGGGAATTGCAAACTGTTATGACGAGTTTTGAGAATTTAAGAAGAAATAAGCTTTAACACACAAATGTACAAATCAACAATTGATCCAAAAGTTTGCTATTGGGTCTTGAGCCTATATATATTTATTAATAGCTCCTTATTCTCTTAGGCTATGTTTGACTTAACTTTTTACATTCAAAAGTATTACTTATGAGTTTAAAAGTTGAGACATACCTGTTTGATCCATTTTTAAAAGTATTTTTAGATAAAAGCGGTAACTGAAAAAAGCTAAAAAATAAAAAGGTCCAAATTAAAGCTTTTTAAAATAGGCTTTTACGAAACTGTTTTTACATAATGTAGTAAGTTATTTTCCTTTTCTTTTTTAGATATATCTCTTCATATTTTTTAAAGTCCAACAATGGCCTCAAATTTTCTAAAAGGTCAACATTTCCCAACATAGGCCAAACAATCAATGACTTTTATTCAACAATACTTCTGACCAAAGCTCTACAATTCAAAACTAAAATTTCACAACTAGACCAAACACAGCCTTAATATTTTCATGTGGGAGAATTACTTCTCTTTGCTCTTTAGTTACCATGTGAAACTTCTAACAAATCTCTCCCTTTTCACATATAAACTCTACATTGGGGCTCAACTGCCGATGGATCCATCTTTACCACTCTCACAAACTTTTAGATTTCTTTTGCACCTCAACTAACATGTTTGCTCTAGTAACTCTTTCTCGTGCACCTAAATCAACCATGCGGCATCATGATCTTAGTCTCGTATGAACCCACTTGGGATCACCTAGATCTATCATAAGGTACCGCGATCTTACTCTCGCATGAGCTCACTTGGGATCTCAACAACCAAGCCTTGCTATATTGCATTACCATAACCTCATATAATTCTTTGAGAGTATAGCCCAAAAAGTATGCTTATCGTGACTTTGCTCCATCATCCGAGCCCTGTTGTTGAGCTCCATTAAGATTCTATTATGATAGTATGTATAAGAGTGTAATTGTTGTAATGAAGTGTATGTATTATTAGCTTTGAGCATCATTTTATAGAAGCGATACATGGTAGTTTCTATGGTAAGTAATTGCATATGCTAAGGTTATGGGATATTATACAACAATTGCTTCTAAACTTTTGTGTTGACTTTAGATTGATCAGAATGTATGCTTGGGGAAGATCTTTCCTAATAGTATGACTACCATAATTTTTTGAGAGTTTGGGCCAAGATTTATAAACCATCGGCTTTGATACCAATTTGTTGTGGTGAGCTCTAAGAATTTGAGAAGAAATGGGCCTTAACAAACATGTGTACAACTCAACTATTTACCTAAAAGCTGAAGCTATTGGGTCTTGAGTTTACATATATTTATCGAGTAATGCTAGACGTCACCCTCTTTTTGTTATCTAATTATCACCTCCTAATTAGCATGATTAATTAGCATACCAACTAGATAATCTATTTTAATTCTCTCTCTTTTTTATTAATTTTGTTCTATTTCTCTCTCTTCTTTTATTAATTTTTTTTCTCTCTCTTCTTTAACTCTTTTTATCTCCCTTATTTAATGTCTTTTTGTCTTTCTTCCCTTATCACTATTATACATTTCTCTCTCCTACCATAGATATCCACATATAGCCATGTTCCTCTACATATAACTTTTGTCTTTTAGTCACATATATTCTCATAAGTAAATTCAGTATTATTAATATATGAAATCGCCAATGATATGAAATTAGGATCATGATAGATAATTGCAATGAAGAACATGATGTTAGTAAAAATGATAATTAGCTTCTTGTCGGATCATTAAATTATTTTATTGGGTTAGAATAGATTTCTATGTTGAACATCTGCTTGTATTACCTTTTTACATTCAAAAGTTGGGTCAAGTATTCAAAGGTTGTAAACTATGAATTTTGCCTCTGTTGTACCCACAAAAAAAAACTTTTACTACTTTTAAAAAAATATATATATAGATTGATTGACATAGTCCTTAATTAGATGATCCACATGAAAAGAAAACTCATAAAAAATACCATCAAATTCATGTGTTAAATCATCAACGTCTTATAACATGGAAACCATATAGAGTGAATATGTTGGATTTCTTGATCAGTTATTATGTTTTATGAAAAGTTTATGATACCTGTATTAATGAGAGAGTTTATGATTACATGAGGATATGTATGGTAGGAGAGAGAAATGTGCAATGGTGGTAAACAAAAGAAAGGAAAAAAATCATTGAGGGAGATAAAAAAGGAAAAACGAGGAGAGAGGACAAATAATAAAAGAAGAGAGAGAAAATTAATAAAAGAATAAAGAAATAAAATAGATTTATCTAGTTGTCATATCAATTAGACATATCAACTAAGAGGTGATAATTGAGTGATAAAAAGATGGTGATATCTAGCATTACTCATATTTATTAGTAGCTCATTATTCTCTTAATATTTACTTTCTAGTTCACTATGTGAAACTCCTAATACAAACAAATTTTGTAATTAATGGAATATTCAAAAGGACTAAAATAGTGTCGAATATTCAAAAAAAAAAAAATGCAATGTTGCACTTTCAAAAATAGGGAATCACTATGTACAACATGCTCAATATGTTAAAAGACAATGTTTATAATTTTCATTCTATTTTTACTATTAGTTGAATGGTATATTATGCAAATATAGCATTAGAAATTCTAATAATTTGTTGCCTCTTGAGTTACAGCGATTTCTCAGGTTGGAAAATGGAAGGTTCGATACCAGAAGAAATTGGATCCGTCTCAAATTTGACGATTCTGTAAGGATAATCACACCATATTTCCCGATTTGCATCACTGCTTTCAATTGGCTTGAAACTAGTACCATGAATTGTTAGTCAGCAATGTTTTTCTTTCGTATTTCATCAGTAGAAGTCAACAACCTAATGAATTGAATTTCATCGAAATAGGCATAACTTTTACAGATTTTTGAAGCTTTATTTTTGGGTGAAGCTAAAGACTTTAACGTCGTGAAATGTTTATTACATGAGTTAACCCATATCTGCTGGATTTACAAAGTACCACAAACAAGTTAGAGAGGCTTTGATCGTCGAGGACATTGTCAATCAAAATTCAAATACACTTTCATGTTTATGATCAGAAGAGTTGGTAATAATTAAGACTGTCTACAGTGTGGCAAAATATGTCATACGTATGAGTACTATTAACAGTAGCTAGATTGAAGATATGCGCACGCAAACAAAGGGCAGAACCAAGTTAAATTTGTGCATGTTTATGGTTTCTCTTATTTCATAAGTATAAGTGCACGATCCAATATTTTTAATATTTTTAAATGGGTAGCGATGAGTTTTGAACTCACGACCTTTTAGTACCTACACTGTAATACCATATTAAATAACCACATTATCTAAAAATTTAAACTATTTATTTATTATAGGGTAAATAGTATATCAGCCTTTGTGTTAGATTGAAAGTATGCATATAACCCTGTGTTATGAAAAGTAACAATTAACCCCTTATGTTTTACCCGAATGTTGCATATTATATCCCGTCATTTAAAAATTCGTTATAGTTAACGAAAATATAATACACGCGTGTGACTCTCGTCTATGATAGATTTGATGGACAAAATACCCTTGAGTGAAATATAGTTTACCCCTTGTATTTTGCGAAATGTACACAATAGACCCTGTGTTATGAAAAGTAGCATCAATCCCCCTGTGTTATAACAAAACGTTGCATACTCGCCCAAATTGATATGAATGAACAAAAATACCCTCCAAGGCACTTCATGTCACGCCCCAACCTGGCCTATAAGGTTAGACTAGGGTGTGACCTAAACGTTTAGGACCTGTCACATACTTAACCGTTTATGAAGAATTAACACTTATCGTTTTAGTCTAAACTCCAAAGTTTTTCAGAAAACCGGCAGCATAACGGCTGTAATTGGGCTCTTTGGTTTGACCTAATTCTCTAAACGCCTCAATTATTCCAATCATTAATCCAATTCCATTAAGGACTCCTATTTGTCACCAACCGATTGGCTAACTAGTTTATCTTGAAAGTCTCGTTTGGTTAATAAGCCTAACATGATAATTATGTCCTGTTTATTTGTCAATTTCCTATTATGCAAGTACCTATTATCCTTTAGTTTGCAAATGAGCACCTAAGTGAAATTAGATAGAATTAACTTAGTTGATTGTTCATCTAGTGGTTTGAATGCCTATGATAACTACTAATTAAGAAAACGAAAGCAAACAACCAAATAAAAGTTCGTCCGGTTATAGATAGTACAATCCCAGAATTAGACCCAAATTACAACGGGGTCATTTACATCAATAAACAACGAGCAACATAAAAGAAATAGTCTTCAAGTAGCATAGTTCACAAATAGCCAAAATCACGCAAAGCACACAAGACAGGCAATCACTCCAAGGAATCATCGTTAGGCACATCGTCCTCGAGTACCTGTTCTTGATCTTCTTCACCTGAGATGATAAAAGAGGGTGAGTCCTTATGAACTCAGCGAGGGGGAACGAGAAATAAGTTTTGAAACTCATGTTCGGGTTAAACTTATGAAAACCCCTTTTACAAACATGAATACAACAGAAATACAAGTACAGAAATACAAGTACAGAACAGGAATACCGGTCTTTCCTCCCCGAGGTTCTCTAGGATCCAAGCGGGAGTACTTATACACATAATAAAAAGGATACGGTGAGCATTAGCTCTCAGATCAGATCCACGGTCAGTTGTTGCGGCCGACTTCAAATCATCCCCCAAACACACCAGGTGGGTGTACTTCGGATGTACCCCAAAATCCTACGACCCAACTCTCCGAGGAAGTCTAGTCCCTAAGCGAGAGAGGGAATGGGACCATGGTGGTCACGGTAACACCGGCAAGCCCGATGCCGCCCGGCGTGCGTGATCGCTACCATGCCGACAGGAAAGGTTGCAACCTTGTATGCAATGCACATTTATGACAGGTAATATATCATAGTAGGAGGACAACAAAGTAGGTTGCCTCCAGACAGTCATAAGATTGCACATTGACCAAGTAAACAGGCAGGGCACGATAAAACATGAAAATTTCACTTGAAGGCATATAGAGTTATATGAAAATTAAACGGGCAGCCATGTAACACATGTAAAATAGGCCATATAACTCATTAAGAAGTCCACATGATCAAGTGATAAGATTATTCAACATGCAATGACATCAATCATGGGTTCGGGTGCAAGAAAAGCTTATTTGTCAACATGCAATGGTCAAAATCACATTTGAAGTTATAAGACATTAACGGGCAGCCCACTAAGCATATAATTTCCACACAATATCCAATTGATCAATACTTAGCAAAACTACCTAGTCATTAGGGTTTCCATTTCATGTATATTCGTGCAATTTGGGCCTCAACCCAACTCAAGGTCAATCTCAAACCATGCATAATTTAATTCAACATCCTCAAACATTCAAAACAGTCCACACAACATCCCGTAGCTACAATCCCAAGCATCTAATTCAACAAGAGGAGTCACAACAATATTTCCAAGCACAACATTAAGTGAAACCCTTACTGCAATAGGCTGTCTTCTCACAATCAATCGGATAAGCAAACAATCTCCAAATTCAGTGAATAAGATGTAAAATTAAAGCTTAAGAAGTTAACTAAAATCAGAAACAAACCTTGCATCAATTGGAGTTCGGGATCATTAGATATAGCCGAAACAGTGGAATAGCACAAAACTGTCCAGATTTGCACACTTTTCAGAAATTGACGTTTTTGAGGTCCTTAGGGTCAGTTTTAGCCTTGGTCCATTTCTGACAAAATTGTCCAGAACCGAAAAATATAGCAGCAAACCAAATTTCATGCATTTTGGACAACATTTACTAAGTCAAATATGGTTCGTTCCACAAGGTCAGTGCATCTGCCAAAACCTGCTTCATTTTTCCAGATTTCCAGATTTGGTCACATTTTAAAGATTTGCCATTTTGAGGACCTTAGAGTCAAAATTAGCTTCGGCCTATTTCTGGGAAAAATGTTCACAAATGTCCAAAATAGTCACCTACCAATTTTGAAGCATTTTCAACATCATTTTCCTATCTAAACTTACCTCGAACAGACTGGTCAGAGAGCTGTCAACAATTTCGACTTCACCTAGCATCATTTTCAAGCCAAGATCTTGCCATGCATGGTTGTTTAAGCTTATGAACGACCATATAGCTTAAGTACAGAAGCAAATACACACATTTATTAGCATGCATGTGGATTTTTGAAGAGTCTTCAAAAGGTTTTAGCCCTCACCTTAGCAATCAACCACAAAGATGCACAAAAACTTGTTGATGCTTCAAATCTCTTCTTCTTCTTGCTTAGCCGAGATTCCAACTTGGTTTCTCTATTTTTCCTAGCTTAGTGATCAATCTCTTAGCACATGCATGTAGTTAGGACTTGAAGAAAAGAAATGGAAGCTTAGTAACTCACCTAGGCCGAAAATGAAGCTTCAATGCACATGCATGAGTGATTTTCGAACTCTAGCTTGTTTGCTCGACTTTCTTGATGATTGCTTGACTTGGCTCAGCTAAGTTATGAAGAAGACAAGCCAAGGAGATAGAGAACTCAGCCAAGAACCGAAAATGGAGAGAGAGAATGAGAGGGAGAGAGAGAAGTTTGAGGAAAATGAGTGAAATGAAAAGAAAACAAAGCCTTGCAACTTGATGAAGCATGCTCGGCCTTAGGCAGCCAAAAATCTGATTTTTTGTGTCTTCAAGATGGAATTTAAAATGTTTAGCATGGGCATGCAAGGGCTGGTCGAAAATGGTGGAGATTTGAGGGGAATTGAGCAATTTTTTAATGCCTTTGTGTCATAGTTTGTCTAGGATTATGAATAAATTATGCAATGCTAGACTAAACGCACTTAGTGGTCAGCCAAGGGCTTGCAAATTGCTGAAATTTCAGATTCTATTTAACATATTATGGATTATAATAAGGGTGAAATTTGAGGTGCATTGGTTTTGGGTGAGAATAAAGAATAAAGAATGTTTAGGTGTTTGTGTAGATTGAATTGTTTATTGTTAGTAGATTTTGTAGAGATTTGAATTAGGATTATAATAATAGTTAGTGGATTGTGTAGGATTATTTTATTGTCTTGTGCTTTGTGTAGGATTCTTTATTGATTAGCATGGTGGCACGGATTCCTAGGTCTAGGGCACGAATTACGAGATAGACACAAACTACGAGGTAAGACACGAACTTCAAGACTAATGTACGTACTTCAAGATAAATGCACGGATTCTAATGCTAACACACGCAACCCTAGGTGAATGAACGTAGATCAAAATATGGCACGTAATTCAATGCAATGCACGTAATTCAAGACACGACTCTTAAACCTAGGTTAAAGCACGTGGTTCAAGGTTAATGCACACGAAACGAAGAGACATGCAAATCGAGGTCTCGCACGTAAATTAAGGTCATGGCATGTTTATCTAGATATCGCACGTATATTGAGAATTAGGGCACACAATTCTAGGTTAAGGCACGTATAACGAGGTATGCACGAAAACCAAGACAGGGCACGTAATCCAAGGTCGGTCGTACAGTTCTAGGTCTAAGGCAAGCAAATCGAGGTAAGGCACGTTATTCGGGGTCGGGCCTCACACTTCATAACTTCGTCTTGCCCCAACCTTGCACTCAAACATATCTTAAGCAAAAAAAATGTCATTCTTGAGCACTCAAATAAATCTGAAGCTTCGACCAAAAAAAAAAAAGAAGAGATCTGAAGCAAAAAAATCAACTCTCTTGCGCAAGCTTTTCAAGACTTCATGGTGAGTGTTTCAAATTTATTGCTCTTGTTATTTTTTTTGATTTCAAATTTATAGTTATGGTAATGGGTTATAAAATTTTTGTCAAGTTTGAGTAGTAGAAAAATGTTACAAAATGACCTATCTGATAATTTTAATTTAGCACATGCCCACCTATGAAAAACAAAATGGTGCAAATTACCCCCCGTGGGCATTATCGTCTTTTCTTATAAAATGTTAGTCAAAACTTACGGAGTTTGAATTTGGGCGAGTATGCAACGTTTTGTCATAACGCAGGGTTTATTGTACACATTTCACAAAACACAGGAGGTAAACTATATTTCACTCTTTATTATAATCAACAAAAAATCCTATTTATAGGAACCTCTTCCTAAACCTACTCTTATTAAGATTGAACATCTACTTATCTGCATAACAGAGCTTGTACTTGAGCCAAAAAGTCAACAAAGGTAATACAAGTCATTTAATTGTCATGAAAATTTCTAATGTTGAGATATGTCCAACGCGTTAAAAATGTAAAATATATGTGCCAGGCACGTGTAGCTAATCTTTTTCTCTGTTTTTTCTTGGACAAACTTTAATACTGTCCGGCATGGTTAGAAGGGTGCCTTTTGCGAGTATTTACATGGTTTTTAACATGAACACATCATTGTTAGAGGTTGGTGTTTCATAGCTTATGATTGCATTAATTTGTTAAGTTGATTCTGGACAGAAATTTGAAAGGTAATAGGCTTCAAGGAACAATTCCCAAATCATTTGCCAACCTATCAAAGCTTAGGCAGCTGTGAGTATTTCTATCCATTGCAAAATGTTACTCATTTGCCTTTATTTTTCGTAGCGAAATTTGAACCCATGATCAGTATAACATAGTTACTTTCTCAATTGTCTTTTGTTAAAAGTAGAATCAAAGTGGTTTCTAAGGTTTCGGATAGATCTATACATATTTATGAACAACAAAATTCAAAGTACGCAATGGAATGGGTAATGGAAAGCCGACCTCTTCAAAAGCAAAAGGATACTTTCTAAGTTCCACTTTCTACATAAGCCTCTATTAATAACGTTATTTTGAAACTTTTTACAAGAATAAATTCTAAATCTAATTAACTGAAAAATATCAGCAACAATGATAGAAAAGTTGTCTTGAAGCATGCGTGTAAAATAAAGTCAAATAATCTCTTTAAACAAACAGTCATAGTGATCTGAAACAATTATGACCAAAAAAAAAATCCCCAAACAAATTATAGCCTTAAAACATCCACAAGTGCCTTTCCACGGCCATCATATTTGTAGCATGCCAATACAAGTAACACTACTCATCTTGCATAAAAATCGCTCAAACTCTTCATTTGTTCCAAGTTGAGTTCGGCGATGATGAACTCAAATCTGGAGTATCAATTGATGAATTTGATGGAAATGGTGGCGAAGCTGACCGTGAACTACTCAAAACTAATTCATCATCAATTCCTAATACGTTTTAAAAGTTTCTAGTGATTTCTCTTTTCCTTCGAACATTTTTCTTTCCAATTCTAAAAAGCATTCTCATCAAATAATACGGTTTGCTTGGCAGTATTCTTGTTTTATGGTTTTGTTGTTTATGGAACAGTGTTTAGGAACAGTTTTGAAGAACAAAGAAATAAGAAAATTTGTTTTAATAGTTTTTTTTTTCTAAACAAGTTTTTGAAATGAATATATCATTAGAATTATATGAATAATTTGTTATAAAATAAATTAGTAGGTTAAATGATTAAGTTTAATAAATAATTAAAGTGATTATTAATTAATTTCTTCTTAAGAGCTTAATTGATTAATGATTTAATATTTATATAATTTTAATAATATTTAGCCACTGTAAACTCATTAATTGATTACAATTACTAATTTATTAATTAATTTTATTAGTTAAAATTATTAACTAGATGATTTAATTAATAAAAAATTAATTAATTATTTAATTAGTTACACAATTAATTTTAGAAAAATTAATTTATTATAAATAATATAATGAGTTAATTAAATTACAAAATTATCAATTTAAAATGAAATAATTATTCATTAATTATTATTTATTTAATAAAATTATTAGTGTAATAGTAAATTAATTTAATTAGTTAAAATTATTAAAATGAGCTTTGCTTCTTTGGGCGTTAAAATTATAAAAAGAGAGCTGCCGTTTATCAATGAACAACAGATTGACGGAGCTCTTGGTAATTATTCAATTACTTATTATTTATTAATTATATTTGTATCAATTATTAATTAAATTAATAAATTATTCATTAAAATTAAAATTAATTAATTTTAGTTATCAAATTTATGAATAATAATTAATTGAATATGAGTTTAGGGTTGTTGGGGGGGAGGGGGAGGGGTGAGGCTATCACACCCTAAGCCTAGAATTTCAAATTCGCAAGCGAGACTAGTGTTATAGACATAAGAAAATAACTACTTTGACCTTTTTTCTACTAGCCCAAAATGATTAACTTAAGTTATTCCTTATACCCGCAACACTTACTTATAAAATACATAATCATACTATATTCCACCAATGTGGAATATTACAGAGGGAGAACAAGAACACATGGAAACATCTAAAATTTGTTTTCATTTTCTTGTTCTTGAAAACATATTTCTCAAAACAATTTTCGCAAATAATCACAAAAACATCCCATGCTTACATTTTGGAAGATACATTCCTCATACTGAGAAAAATCGCAAACTCAAAGTCCACTAGATAAGATCCCGGGGTACTTCTCGTGGCATCAATTAATTTTATGATGAAATCACATGATTCTTAACATAGTATTAGACCTGTTATTCTACAAGTAGCCTGTATCATGGTTATATTGTATTTACTGACTCTGAATACCTTCATTTACGTGTTTAACTCATTACACCATTATCTATGACTTTTAGACCCTCATGTCATCCTTGGTCTCAATTTTTTTGTATTCAATTTTAGACCATCTAATTCTATCCATGGTGTTTGTTGTCGTGTACATCGTAGCTCTAGAAATTATATTAGCAACCACCATTTAGTTTTGTATACTTTGTGGCTCTCTAATCACTTGACTCTTATCCACTTTAAATCACTATTTACTTTGGAATAGACGTATCTCTTTATTTGCAACTTTTGAATTACATTCATCTCTTCATATCAACTTTTCCCAAAAAAGGCACGAACAACTCTTCCACTCACTTAACCAAGACTTTAACCGCGTAACCTTGCTACTTTCTCTCAGTTAATTAATTAGTGTGATTATTCATACGTGAGGTGCAATTAACATGACAACTTATTCATGTTCTTATAAGACTAAGAGTACTTAACCTCTCCTCAAATGCTAAGCTCCCATTTGTGAGAGGATTTAAAGGCAATACACAACAAGGAGGGTGGAGCTGGTGTGTTTGAATCTTGATAAACAATTTAACACTTATGGAAATCACTACTCTTGTTGGCCTTGATAGCGTCCGGAGTACAATAACGAGCTTTTTTATATTATTTTCCTCACTAATTACCAGCATATTCATATCATAGAACAGTTGTCCTTCGTATGAAAAAATTGTACTCATTGGCTTTTACAAGTCACTATTATCCGTACGTAGCATATCGTTCTTTGTATTAAGCTTTTCATGATTGTTGTAGATGATCTCACTGACGTTGTTATAATTGACAGCTATCTCAGAAATAACCGGTTGGAAGGGCATATACCATCTGTCCTTATAGAAATGCAGTCACTGATAGATATGTAAGTGATTGTGTTGTTGAATGATATGGGTGACTAACACTTTTTGCAATTTGAGATTTTAATGCATAATTTAGTTGCATCAACTCTAGTACCTACTCCAACACACACACATTTCAGAAGAAATGGAAAATGGAAAAAATTATAATCACATAATTATAAGTTAAAGATGTTATGATGGACAAGGATGGAGCCAAGAATTTGGCATTGAGGTGGTCAAGATTCAATCAAGAAAAATAACGATATTATATATCTTATATACAAACAAGTGCAGATATATCATTTAGCAAAAATAACATAAGATTATGCATACTTAAGCCTGAATTTTTTTTTAACATCAATTAGAATAAATAAATACATGAATAGTTAATTTAAACTTAATTAATCCTGTATATATCCAAAAAAATATAATATTTATGAGAAACCTCCCTTAAAATTGTGTTATACGAAGAACGGTAAGGTGTGGACTTAGATCTTGACTGATTTGGCAATTTGGGAGCTAAAGAAGAGGAGAAATGGAAGTAGATATCGAAGTTAAACTCCAAAACAAGTTTATGAACAAAATCGTAGAAATTCTCAATAAAAACCCAAGTACGTATGTGTGTCAATACTAAATAAAAATAAAAAATAAATGAAATTAATTATGAATAAATATCGACTAACTTGGATAAATAATTTTTACTTAATGAAGACTTGCAAGTGGCAAGAGAATGGAAGCAAGAAATGTTTGTGAATGAATTTTTGGACAGAAAAGTGCTCTAAACTTCAACAAATACTTTAGATATTTTTCTTCCAAAAAATTATATGAATAAAAGCAAATGTTAGATAATCGTTGCGTTGCAATCATATGGGTTAAAGTACGAAAGTCAAAAGTGGTGAGAAAGTAAAAAAGAAAGTCAAAAGGTTGTGGTGAAGTCAAAATGGTGGGAACGTGAATTTATTTTGTCTATTTGTCCCAAAAATCATGTAAAAAGGGGGGCTAGATTTCAATTTTCTAAAAATTTATATGCAAATATATATATATATATATATATATATATATATATATATATATATATATATATATATTTTTTTTTTTTTTTTTTATTATTATTATTATTATTATTATTTTTATTTTTTTTTTTTTTTTTTTTTTGGAAGTTGGGGGGCCGGCCCCTACTTGCGCTCCCTGCCATCCGTCATTGATGACGGCGCCCCTACTTGCGCTCCCTACCGTCCGTCATCGATGATGGAAAAATCTTCTCCACGTAATCCGACCGAATCCAGCTTTCTACATGGGATGCCATACATGTAGCCGGATGGACAAATGGTAGGCCCCAATGCTTTATATATCTTATCTCACAAGCATCATGATACACATCCACCCCTAACCTCTCAATAAGACTAACTAAATTTTTAGGGAGTGTCATCATGTCATCATGTAGTACGAAATTCCTTTTTTTTTGGACTAATATGGAGAAATATTTTCACTCAATCAATCTATAAGACATAGATCAAATTAATCACTATCTATTGACATCATATAGGATATGTTAGTTTTCTTTCATTGACCTAACGATTGAACGTGAATCAAAACCCTCAGTACAATACAAAACTCTTTCTTTGCGTATGATTTAGGGAAATATTGGAAGCACTATGAGTGCCTAGCATATAAACGAAAAAAATTAGACATATAAGAAGTTCCCACCAAAATCATAGAGCTGAAAGACTTGACTTTTTTTTTTTCCTCGCTATATATATGTATTAGTTAGGCAGAGGCAGTTGTCTGTGTCGATGATCAATTTAACTTATTCCCCCTATATAGTGGTTGCGGCTTGGGGTTTGATGTGCTACGTGAATGATTCCTCATTATAGGAGAAAACTCAGAAAAGAGTTGAACATATAGTTAAATGCCTTGCATTTCCATTTATATATATGGGGTTATGAGTTGCAACCAAGTAATTCAAAGTTCAAACCATCGAATGCAGACAATATTTCCTTTCTTTTTTTTACGTCCTTTCCTGCTAGTGGTGTCTTCAATTATTCAATTACGCACTTTTTTTGACATCCACATCTGCTTTTTAGAGGTTCTATCCAACTTTTTCGAATAAGAAACTTTACCATTCTTTTGCAATAGTAACTTAGTAGGTCCTTATGAGGATAATTGTGAACATTGATCTAGATCTCCCACATAGATTGTGGTAGTTGGGATCAAGTATATTATATAAGGTCATACTTGGGTTTGATAAATAATTTCATTAGTGGTTATACGTTAGTATATTTAACGACTAAAAAGTTCATCTCAATAAAATTTACATTCACTAATGGTAGATTTGATTATATGAAACCCCGATTAAGCTAATACCATTTCCAATGCAATTAAATTGAGTCGTAGATCAACATGGAACGTTACATTGACAAAGCATATTTACAATAAAATTGATTTTTAAAGGAAAAATTATACGAAATGAGTAATAAGTACTCGATGCCACTAATAATATTATTTGAAGGACGACGATATCTTGACTTAAACTTGCTCTAGTTCTGCACTTTTAGTCTTTTACAACTGAAGCCTATAGGAAAGAGAAAAAAAAAATGGATGTAATTTTTGGTAAATTTGGTGACCATTAATAATTTATATGAAATTGTATACCTGAAAAAGATATGGAAGAGTTGTAGAATTGTTCAATTTGATTCCTCTTTCTCCCTTTCTTTAATCATTTTGTCCCTTAATGTTAAATACTAAAAGAAAAGTTACAAAAACAAAGGGGGACATAATACCTAACCTTCTTGGGAGGATGAAGAATTTACTTGCCTTATCATCCTTTTACACTAAAAGGAGTACAAGCAAATAAAGTTAAAGTTAAGGATCTACACGAAGAAAAAAATCATCAATTATCAGAGGGCATACATATACACCCGTTGATAATATTTCTCTTTCATGAATTTCTCCCAAAGTTTAATGGTGGCCAAATCTGACTGCATGCGAAACATGCTTCTCAAATATTTTATTATACGTGGGCTGCAAAATTTAGATAATAATATATCAGAATTCCTAAAGAATACTGGTTATTTCATTTGTAAGTTGAAAAGCACATGGTTATATAATATATATTCCTTTTGGCAATTTATTTTGATTTCATTAATCAAAAGGAGACTTTAGAATTACGTAAATGAATCGACAGCTTTCCCTCTTTATACAAAACAAATCCAGCTTTAATTCACAAAGTTATACGCCTATACGAAAGATTCATGTCTCTGCGGCACAGATTTCTCCAATAATAATTGTTCTACGAACAATTTGCCCCATGACACAGATATAGTCCAATGAACTTACATATAATCCTATCAAGAATTGAATGATCATTTAGTGGTTCAATAACAATTACTAAGAATTTATGCAAGCCCCGAACCCTAATACACGCATGCACAGGCCTCTGGTGATTAGAGATTTGAAAGATTACCTCTATTGATAAGGGCATTTTGGATTTTTCACATGAAAAAAAATTATTTGTGGGGTGGATTTGTAATTTCCTAAAATTTCTGGATCAGAATCCATTGCTAAGAATTGAAGAGATCTGTGTCCACAACATGACCTCATTGCGTTGCATGCGGTGCGTGAGAGACATACGTCATATTAATTATTGGAAGCCTCTGTCATTGCCTTACAACACGACTGACACAAAAACCAGCTTTTTTTTTTTGAACCTTTTGTGCCCTCATTATTGGTGTATGACCGAACACTTTACCCCTCTCTCTTGAGCTGAAGCCACTCAAAACGACCAAGTTTTTTATAAAAGCTGGCTGTATCTTTTCGTATTAAAAAAAACAAAAAAAAGGAAGTTCCCGCTTTAAAGTTAAAGCAAGTTACATGACTTTTAATTTTGAGAAAGATATTTTGTTTTGTAAAGCGGTATTTTTTCTTAATTTGGTCTTTAATTGAAGTATATTATTATTAGTTATGTTTTATAAATTTAATAAGTTTTTCAAGGCAATTGAGTGATTGACAATATATAGACAAAAAGCAATAAAGTAAAACAATAAGGAAAGAACTTTTAAGTCATTGTGATACTATTGTTAATAGAATGCATTTTTCGTATAATTGACTATAATGAAAAGATAATGAGTGCCACAAAAAAAGGAAATTTAATAAATGTGACCTCAAAAGTTAAGGATAAAAAGTGGAATTAACTCTACGATTAACTATGTTATTCACTGTCATCTTAGTTTTAGAAATATACTAAACTACTTATCCACCACAAAATGATTAAAGCTTAAAAACAAGTACTTGTCCAGGTTTGAACCGCACATATAATCACAAAGTTGTATAAAAAATGTACCATGTCAAAAAAAAAAAACAATTTGGACCGATTGATTATTTAAAGAGAAAATACATTGATTGAAAAGCACATTAATTAGAGAAAATTGCAGGAAACGAGTGGGAAAACTTACTGCAACTCTTCCAAAATGTAATTGAAAAGACAATTACATAAACGTAATGTTTATGAAGGAGAAAAATGTGTTAATTAACTAGAGAGGGGTTTGTTGTTTTTATTTATTGTGTTACACATGTTCCAACATAAGCTAAATATATTTTATCAAAGTCTTATATGTGTATGTAATTTTATTAATAACTGATAGTAACTTTGAATTCAAAACCTTTTATTAACTACCTAAGCTTTAATACAATATTAAATCACCACATAATTAATCTAAAATTTTAAACTCTTAAAGTGAACTTTTATATTTATTTATTGTGTATGATTTCTATATGTATAAGCGTCTACCTAGCGTCTACTTACCAATTGCACGGACATAAACATGAAAATGACTAAAGACGAAACTATCACTTGTTCAATAGATAAAGCCTCAGCTCTGCTCTATATATGTTCCTCGAAACCTTGTTGGAGCTACGGTAAAAAAACAAGTTAAAGAGGGAAGAAAGAGATGGAAATACAGAAGTTTTTCTTTAAGTTGGCTGTTTCTTTGCTTCTTCTTCTGGCTGTTTACTTTCAAACAAGTCTGCAACAACAGCCATCAATTGCACCAGCGACCAGCGATGCACTTGGAGGACCACGTCTACCCAGCGAAGAAGGTAATAAATGTTAAGAGTCAACATAGACTCTGTCTCTCCAACATATTTCTTGATCACTCTAGAACAATCTTCAAACTGTAGCCTTTTTATTATTTTCGAAAAAAAAATATATATATATAGCTGTAAAGGGTTGCTAGAAAAATCCATAAAGTCGGCAATTGAGCAAACCGATAGTGAAAAATGGCTATATATAGGGGATTGCTCTCACTGGAAGGTGAGTGATGAGCACAGAAGCGTAGAGAAGTCATAAGTGCTTGTGCGTGAGTGCATCTATTGGTGTGTAATAGTTTAAGTGTCCCCATGTACAATTGAGAAAAGTTGAGATATTTAGTTTAGTAGTAAGAAAATCTAATCTAAAAGAACGACTAACGGTAAGGGATTAAAATGTCTCACTTTTAAAGATAAAAGACCAAAGTATCTATGAGGTCAAAAATAAATGACCAAAAATAGTATTAACCCGACAAGTAAATATTTACTTGTCGCAAAGCCACCCTCCATGGGATAGTTGTGGATGTGAGTATGAATGAAAGAGTGTTTTCTACATTGATTTATCTCTCCAAAAACTTATATCATGTATGAGGATTTTTGGTATTTTTGGTATTTCAGTAGAAAAAGTTCGCACAAATGTTTAGACCCTTTTTTTACATGAAGTCACATGAGTAAAGGTGTAAATTCTTTTTCCGTGTAAAAAATCATTGATGTATAACATTATTTACGACAATGAATTTTTTCAGTTTTTAATTATTAATGTTTATGTAGAGGGTCAATCATATTAAAAACACTATATGTTTCCACCCCTTGTGTGTGTCAACATCCTTGGTTCATAGTTTATGTTGATAGTGTGACTAGCCTGCAATTTTACCACTTATGAACATCTTGAAACTTACAATCTATATACCCACCTCGAAGCGTTTAGATGAATTGCAAATAATCTGACATGTTTTTACATCTTTTAAATGCATTTGCTAGTCTATGCTGTGACGAAACTATTTAACCGTATGGAGGACAAGCCAAAAGGTTACTTTTCTTCGACCTCATGTTACGATGAAGGATATTCAGATTTTATTACATGCGATTGTACTCTAAACAGCAGCAAAACTTGCGGAGTGACAGAACTGTAAGTTCTTTATTATCTCAGATTTTAATCCTTTATGTTTGAGTCTTCATTTGTTGGTTGACCAGCTTCATGCAAAATGCTTTTGCATACTTGTATTATTCCATAAATCACTTGAAAATTAAAGATGAGGAGGGTTGATACTTCAAGGGCAAAAGGTAATGGCTAGCTGGCTGGTTGAAGTAAAATACTAAGCTACTAGTTTTTTTTTTTAAAATAAAATAAAAAAAATAGCCTCATTCTATATATGTGTCTTAAGACTGTGAAAGGAATTTAATAAGGAAAGAACTTTTAAGTCACATGGTAGACATATAATCTTGTTTACCATTTGATTAAGTTCAAGCTTAATACATGGCAACTATGGGCGTTCCAAACATGTAAAAAGCTCAACAAATTGCTCAAATAGTTCTCAAGTTTTTGTTTAATTTCGATTTAATCCTCATATTTTTTTTTTTCTTTTTATTCCTTGAGATTATATATGTAAGTTGGTTCGAATTAATTCTATTTGTAACTTTCATTAAGAAAAACTTAATTATGGAAGCAATTAGGATCTTACTTACTAGAACCGGATATGTCAGTTTTGTCGGGATTCTAATGACTCAAAAATTGTTCAAAATCATAAAACAAAATAGAAAAACTAAATTGAGATTTTGATAAATTTTGGAACTATTTTAGTTTTTTTACTTGTAGTTTGGGTTCATGTAATATTTTTGATATCCAAATTGGATTTGTTAATAACTGATGTATATATCACTTTTATTGGGATTCTAAAAACTAGACAAATTATTCAAAATCATAAAACAAAATAGACGGGCCAAATTTAGATAACAATAAATGTTAGGGACACGTTTAGAATTTTAGTTTATGTAATTTTAGTCCATGGAATTTTGTTGAAAACCAAATTAGACATATGCTAATAATTGGTTACCCAATTTATTTTCTCTCCAGCGTAAAAGTTTTCAAACAAACATTTCTATTCTATCACGAGAACTAAATAAAAGAATAGACGGTCTGAGGTAATATTCATGAATGTGGGAATCTACATCAAAATATAAAGCCTACACGAATGAAGAGCTAAACACACAATATTTAACACTCCAATCCAAGTATTTTTTTTTCTACAACGGGAGTTAAAATCATTTTTTCTTGACTAAAAGTACCAAGGCTCCTTTTACTGCTTTTAGAATTATTTCCCACAAAGTAATGTTACTAAAAAATGTAATACACCTTGAAGCGTAAGTATATAAGCTCAACATCTTAAATGATTATGTCATCCTACTAAATACCAACATTTTCTGTAAAAGATCAGTGTCTTGCTCTTTGTAAAATATATGCTCACTCTTCGAAAATTAATTTCATCTTTCTCTTTCTGACTTAAACTTTTCAAAAAAGAATTCATTATAGTTATTTAGTATCTTCAAAAAAAAATCGTCTAAGGTGTCAGAACAATGATAATTACTGATCTGTGCAAACCGTTTCACTTTACGAAATATGATAAAATGCAAATACTTCTGGTGGTTAGCTGAAATATAAATGTAATAGATTGCTACGGTATTACAAAGTTTCACGCATAATTTCAATAAAATAATAGAAGAATGTTTTGCCTTTTACTCTAAAGAAATTAGCACGAAATTAACCATCTGAAGTAGAGACCCAAAGTCAACCAATCTTAAATGTCTTGAGAACATTTTTAGGTGGCAGAAGTAATATATATATATATATATATATATATATATTTCATTTTAAGGAAGGTTTAAATTTATTTTATAATACTTTCAAAAAATATTACATATTTCAAAAATCGATTTCGAAACTTCTCGAGCTGCAAGCGATTAATACAAGAGCAAATGCCCATGTGAGTAACACTCTAGTTTTTACTCACATGAGTTGGTCTTCACATGTGTGGGGACCTCTATGTTTTTAACAGTTATGTGAATAAAAATTCAGACTGACCGGTCAGTCAGACTTTTTGAAAAGTTTTTCTTGATTAAGCTCACTTCAAGCCCAGATCAGGTTGATCTCGAGTGCAACTTGGGCCCAGCATAAATTAAGCACAATTTGAGCTCACTTATAGAAGAAAATCTTTCACGGCAATTACATTTGTCAAAGGTTTAGAATCATTTTACATATTTTGAAGAACAAAAGTATGTAATTTGTCACTATTGTCAACATAAATTTATATTTTGATGTAAATTTTGAACTGTGACGCTTGTAAAATACATTTTATCTCAATACTCAAATGTCACAAACTATTTTAATTCTGAAGTGATTATTCTCCCATCACCACCGCCAAACCCACCACTGCCAAACCTACTACCACCACTAGTACCTGTACAAGGAACATAACAAAATGGAGAATGTTTACACTAGCTTTCATCAAGCGTTTATTAAATGTTTTATTTTTATATTTATATCACTAATATACTCATGTCTCATTAATTTGTAGTTTGTTATGTAATATTTTATTATTATATTAATTGCTAATATTATCAATCAACTTGTACACTGTCTCGTTAATAGTTAAATTAATTTTTTTTTTAAAATTAAGTTTAAATTTTATTTTTGAAATATTATTAATCCAACTATCCTATATATATATATATATATATATATATATATATACACACATTGGTGTTTGTATATGTATATGTGTTAGTATATATCTTATATATATTCATAATACATTAATCACAAGCAAAAAGGGACTAGCCCAATCCAACCTAGCCCAACTTGCGACTAGTGGTAGCGGGCTTATGGGCTGAACAGGGTTCTACATTTTGAGAAATGATCTCATTCCACCTCAGCCTACTAAATATATGTGCCAAACTGAATTCAGTTTTCTCTACTTATGATTTGACTAAGCCATGTCGGATTGGTGCATATGTCTGTGTTGTCTCATATTTGAAGCTCTAGTTTCCTTACTCCCACTTTTTTTTTTTTTTGGATCTTTCAAATCATTCTCAATGTTGCAAAAAACCAGAGTAAGTACTTACCACGAATAAGCATAGTCTACACTTTCTTGTCCTTTTCTTGGGGTGGGGCTGGGGGTGTTTGGAAGATAACTTTTTTTAAATTTTTTTTTTAATGTTCTTGTGGTTTTTGTTTTTTTCTTTTTCTTGGTCAAACATGTGAATTTTATTGAAACAAGGGCTTTTTGGTCCATTTATACTTTATTTAAAACTAAAAAAAATGTCAACTTACATCAGTAGTGCGTGACATACACGTTTAACGGAAAATGTAACACTAGGGGGGTTATGTGATCATTTTTAAAAACACAGGGGGTATCGTGATGGTTTTCAAATTATAAGGGAGACACTATGATAATTATGTGTACTACAAAAAAGTAAGGTGATATTTACTCTTATATTTTTTGGTCCAGTCAACACTGTCTTGTCTATGACCAAAAAAATTGTCTTGTTCAATCTCGTCTTTTGCGTAAGATGAAAAGGAATACGTTCGATGTTGATTCTTTTTCGCTTTGGTGAAAAATTAAGCATAAAAGAATTTGCATTCTGCCCCTTCTCTTTCCTCTTCAAATTGTTAACGAATAATAGCTGCAGATTACAGCCCATTGGAATATGGTTCCTTACAAATTCTTTACTATAATGGTTTTTTATAAATGATACGTCACAGTTAAAAACCATTGCAGTTACACTATAATTTTAAAATCATTTTGAAAAAGCAATCTTATAAGCGATTATTAATTAAAAATAACAATGTAAAATTAACCATTACAATTAAATAAAATAATTGGAAAAAAATTTAGCATATACAACGATTAAAAACCCACTATAATAAAACAGCTATACTAACAATTTTTTATTTTTAAATTTGACTGATGAGAAAAAAGAAAAACTAAAATATTCTGGTGCAATCTCACCTCATAATTGCCAGAAGTCACTCTTACTAAGAGAAAAGTTCCATACCCCCTAGTTATATTATCTGTTACATAAACATATTGAAAGGAGAAACATGTTTAACATTTTCATACCGTCTTTTCGCCATTAGTTCAATTGTATTTTGTGCAATTATAACTTTACAAATTCCTTTTTCTTACTAATTTATTGCCTTTTGAGTTACAGTGATCTCTCATATCAGGGAATTGAAGGTTCGATACCAAAGGAAATTGGATCTCTCTCATATTTGAAGACTCTGTAAGAAAAACTACATCACATTTCTTGATTTGCTTTGTTACTTTCCTGAGACTATAAATTAAAGCAATATCATGATTGGTAGTCAAACTGTGAAATTGCCAAAAGTATTATGCAAGATGAAATTTTCATTAAGCAATGTGCATATACATACAACACTGTTCCTTAATTCTAGGAGACAATCAAGCTATTAATAATAAAACTATGAGATGAATACGGTAATAATAAAATCTCGACACAAACTGTTCAACAAGGAGAAAAAAATAATTATTTAACAAGTAGAAAAGAATCTTCAAAATGTTCGGACTTGACTCCTCTATAATTCTTTTCTCTACAATTTCACGCAATATCCATTCTGATTAATGTCATATGTCACTAAATATGATCTATAGATTATATTTTTCTTGCTAAACTAGATTTTCAACCATGGTTAGAAAATATTAAATACCAACATCTAACTACCATATTTAGTTAGCTAAACAAATATGGAAGTACATGATCCTAAAAATAAAATAAAAAACACTATTCGTGCACAAGAAGAACTATTCCAAAAAGAAAATATTACTCATCATCATTTGTGAGCTCTAAGAGAAGAGAAGTTTCATCTATTATATTGCATAAAAAATTCTGGAGAAACTTCCAATACATTGTAGAGAATTTTAATGAATTATAATAATTTATTATTTAATTTTTGAGATATTGTGTTTCTGTTTATGATCCCTAATTTTTTGTTCTCTCAAATTTCTACTATGGTGTTTAGTGATGTTGAAGTCAAATTGTAATTTACAAAACTTGCAAATTCCCATCCTGATTCACTAAAATTTAAGATAATTACAATTAAAGTTACTAACTCTACATCACCAATATGAGTTGGCTCAAACAAAAGCAAAATAAATAAACTAAGAGTTTGAAACTTTATAAAGAATACTAGAGCAAGAGCAAAAATAGTTGCTTTATAGTGTTTAAGTGTGTTTTGATTAAAAAAACAAAAAAGAATGTTAATGGTTAAACGATATATTAATATAATTTTTTTTTTTTGTTCTTTATTACTTTCTCTCTGAAATGATGAGTCAGAATCGTAAAGCTTTATGAAGCTTCATTAGACAAGTTGGAGCAAATATCATATGTCTATTTTTTTTTCGGTTGGAGCAAAATTCTAATGACTGCATTTTTTGTTTTGTCCAACTTTCTTGAGACTTTAAAGACTATTGCCCTAAAACGTGACTTCAAACGTGGCTTCATTTTTTTTCACACTAGACACCAAATTAATTTCCACAAAATGTGGACAACTAAAATTTCTTGGCACAAAAAATGTATGAGTTGGAAAGCATAATGCAGCTAGTCATTAATTTCAGAAGAGATTAGATTAGATTTTGCTAACTAAATATGGTAGTTAGATTTTGATATTTTGATGCTTTATAACCATGGTTGAAAATCTAATTTAGCAAGATTAATATAATCCGTAGATCATATTTAGTGACATGTGGCATTAATCGGAATGAATATTGCATGAAATTGTAAAGAAAGGAATTGTAGAGGAGCTAAATCCCAAATGTTCAGGGTACAAAGTTAATTTTTCTTTCATATATTAAAAAAATGTCAAATGTTTATAGAACATTTATACCTTTTTCTTATCTTTTGCATTTGCATCATAAATATTTCAATACTCATCGACTAATCTAAAGAATAGATGCATTTTCTCACACATCATATTTATATTCCCATACACCTTTCTTTAAAAAAATGAAAAACATATTTTTCTTTGTTGATCCACTATACGAGCTTCCATTAACAACTACAACAACAACAACGACATAAATAATACAATCATATTTACATTTTTCTATTATTTATTCTTATCTGTCCCATATAAAAAGTACCTTGTTTCGACGTGCAATGCATTCTCATTTCTCTTGTTGAGTAGATAATGAGAAATTGAAGTAAGTATTGTAAGGACTTTATTACTGGATATTTTAAATGCCCCAAAGTCAGTATCTTCAATTTGGTTACATATTTTTAATGCACGATGTAAAAAGAAATGAATGTACACAAATATATATTCATAGGAAAACACATAATTTCTGCTCCTTGCTATCTTTGATTCCTCGTAGTCCTTCATGTTTCACCAATAGTGATGAATTGTCCATGCAGTAAGGATGAAATTTATTACACAATTTAATAGTCCTTCATGTCTCATATATATATGATTTGAGAGGATATAAATCTATTTCATTCCCCTTTCTTTTTCTTTTTTCTTCATGTTCTTTCCTTGTTTTTCCATTTTTCTCCTTTCCCCTTTCTATACCTACTCTTCCTACCTACTTTTACCATTGGATACGTATGTTACTATTGGAGCAATGAACATATAGATCCAGAGTCCTTTAGTTTGTCTCCTTGTAGTCAAATTTTTACCTTTTCCACTCGCTTATTTCCACCAACATTGTTGAGACAATTGTCCATGTCTAGTCTACGGATTTTCACCCAACAATCCCTCTTTCTTTCTCTCGTCTTTTTCTTCATTCATATTCTTTCACTTCCTTTTGATGGCATTAATTTGTTTAGTTATTTTTGCCCTCTCATTTCCAAATACACTTTTTGAGACAGTTGATCCTTACAAAGGATATTTTATTGCCCTTTTACTAGCCAATCCCTCTTTCTTTCTTCTTCTCCTCTTCTCTTTTTTTTCTTCATCTTAATTTATGACATATACTGTATGGACACAAATAATGTGTCAAGAAAATGGCAGATGATAATTCTTTAAATAAAAATAGGAGACAACACGACTAAAACTCATTATTATGTTGAATAAATATTAAGAAAAGAATATGTATGCTAAATAAATAAAGTATGTTGAAAAAAATATTCTTTAAAAATAGGACACAACACCACGATGACTCATTATTAAAATTATTAAAAAAAATATGTGTATTGATTAAATATAGTAAGTAACCATTATTATGTTAAAATTTGGTGAAAGTAAACAGATTTCTCCAGAATGAAAGTAAATATTATATTGAAGTCATCTTAGGGGCATGATATATCTTGAAATATACATTTTAATAGAAAGTTATGTTTCATAAAAAGTGATATTGATGTCATATTTGGTCATATAATCCATTTAGTCCTGAAAATTACTAATCTTGAGTATGTCCAACACATCAAAAAAAAATATAGCATATGTGCAGGCCAGGTGTGGCCAATTTGTTTATGTGTTTCATAATTTCTTGGACATATTATCTTTTAGGACATTTTTCACAATAACACATCATTAATGTTAAAATTTGTTCGTGTTTTATAGCTTATGATTGCATTAATTTGTCATGTTTACTGTGAACAGAGATTTGGCCAACAATAAACTTTCTGGAACAATCCCTGAATCATTTGTCAATCTGTCAAAACTTGAGGAGATGTGAGTACTTCTATTCACTTTAAAATGTTATTCATTTCCCATTATTTTTGCTAGCATGGCATTTCAACCCACAAGCTTTAAATATATTTACATTCTCAATGTTGTTAAAAAGTTATCTTGAAGTGGTGGAGGCCTACATATCTATTAATAAGAAACTCAAAGTATACATAAGATTGAGTGGAACATAGAAGCTTACTTCCACAAAACAAGAGTATCACATTCAAAGATAGTAACAACGATCCTATCTAGCCTACGCAAATCTCTAAAAGAGGGAGGTATTGAGGAAAAGGAGTCCCAATTTATGCCCTTGAAGCCAAATGATTTGCAGCCTGTTGCTTTCAGCAATTTTGTGTATGACTCGAAGACAGTTGAATATGGTTGATAATGGAGTTATTAAAATCATAATATTAGGGAATACATTATGATACAAAATTTTAATCACATTAAACACACAGCGGAACTTATATCACATATCCCGTTCACGCCTAATTACATAGTTAATATCACATGTGTATAATAATGAATCATTAAATATATACGTGAGAAGTTTAGAGAGGTTACCCTTATAGCGCATAAATCAATATAATTGATTGATGTAGATTCAAGCTTCTCAATTATGAAGCCTCTAAGAGTACCCACATAAAATTCACCCAAAGCCTCTAAACAAGAAAATAATAATGCAAGAACACATCAGAATTATGTGGTTCGATTGTGCCCAAGTCCATGGAGAAACTAAATAAATTTAATAATGCAAAGGAGGAAGAGATTAAAATATCTTTGTGAAAGAAAATTGCCCAAAAGCTATGCTAAATCTCTCTCAACTATAATGCAATGAGATTGTAATATTGCATAGCTACTCTCTCTCTCTCTCTCAAAAACTACAAAAGGAGATAAATATTTATGGAAGAAAAACTAATCCTAATATGATTAGGATAAGAAATCAAGGTTAATGTTAATCCCATGAAGATTGGAATTCTCATGTTTTACTCACATTAGACTTGTTTTCCTAACTAGCTTAGAAAATACAAGTCACTTCAACACTCAATATTCTTGGAAATTTTGAACAATTTTTTTAAAAATGTCCTTAACACAAAAAGACAAAAATATTGGAGGAGGTCGTGGTGGAGATGGTGGAGGTGGTGATGATGGTTGTGGAGGAGGTGGAGGTGGTGGTAGAAGTAGTGGTGATGAGATCTAGCGTTAAAGTAATGTGTGTTGTGTGTATATCTTTTTAGTATATATACAAGGCGGTGTATGGGTATTTTTCTCTCTTCATTTTCTCCAAAACATTCTCACAACATGAAAAAATTAGATTCTTACACCCTAACATGAGAATATAAATTGAAAAATTTATGAGAATATCGTATTTTTCCGAATATAATTGCTTAGGAATTTCTTTTTATTTTAGGAACCAAACATAAGAATATCACATTAATTACATCACTTTTCTAGGAATCCTGTAAGATTCTATAAACCGAACACCACCTAAGTCTGCATCTCTAACTAATAAGTATGAGAAAAATTAACTTGCAGATAGACATTCTTTTGTTTGTCCCGCACAACTTTGGCATAATAAGTCTTACCAATGTTTATAGCAATTGATTGCTTCATGTTGAACATATCCATGAAATGATGTAAAATTCTTCACTTTCAACTCGGTGAAATTTTGTGCTTTTATGGAACTCAGTTTAGATTCAAATCCATGAACGACAACCTACAATTGACACCTTGAGCAAAATTCTTTGCGCTTTGAGATCAAATTATCTAATTAGTCTCATCAAATTAAACATTAATAACCTTAGATAAATTACTACTTCAAGAAATGATCAACCTTAAAGACAATCACCACTATTCCTGGTTAAAACTAGTCAAAAATTACTCAGACAGACTCGTTATGCAACCCTAGTCTTGCACACAAACACTCGTACGAAGCTCAACCACTACTAAGTTAAGTGAAATCAACCTTTCCCTTTTCAATTCTCCAATGTGGTGGCGATTGGATACTGGAATTGACAGATAATGAAATGACAGTGCGTACTTTACTCCAGACCTCACATTTGGTAAGAGTTAATCTCATTGCCAAGTAATCGGATTTCTCGAATTTGGGATTATCCATTTCAAATAGAACAATGGGATTAGTTCATTCCTATGTAACTCATTTGTCAAATGATCAAGATTCCTTTCCATAACATTATATATTATTGAAAATAGTCTTTAATATAAATTTTATTGTCTTAAGAATAATAATAAATATAATAAAAATAATGAATAATAATGATAATAATCTTAATTATTAATAACATAATATACAATAATAATCTAAATTATTGATAACATAATATATAATAAAAAAAGGTAATCATGTACGCTGACTAACAAACACAGGTTTGAAAACAATCTAATTATTCCTACCTTTATTCATAGAGCATACTAAGCATGACTTATTCTATCACATTCATTCCATTCTATAACAATCTTTAACTCATTCATTCATGTCCAAATGCAATTCAAGATACCAATCACAACCCTTTTTGTTTTTTGGTCGGTACGACCTAGTTCCAATAAAGATGATTGAACATGGATAGGAAAAGTAAGCCAAGGCAAGCCCAAATCCACCAAATCCATTGTCAAAGCTCAAAAGGCCAATCTCCAATCACAACCACAGCCATTCAAAAAGTTATAACAAGTATCTAGTAATAATAGATTTTTTTAGAGGTAAATCGTGAATTTAGGTCAGAGTTGACTAGATCACATTAATTTTTATGTAGTTTTCCTGCTTTATGTGTGTGGATCTGCCCATACTTTTATCTTTAATTACCAACATATTCATATCACTAAGACAATTGCTCTTCATGCTCAAAATTTGAACTCATTTTGACTCATAATTTTTAATCAGGAAAGTCGTGTTTTCCATGTAAAGTTACTATTGATTGTAAAGAATAAAATAACCATTAAAAAGATGACTATCAAGAGAAAATAAAGCGAGACAAGGAAATGGGAAGTACTTTTATGGATATGACAAGTAAAAGCCTGTGGGGCAAGTAGATATATGCAACATATCTTTCTCTTTATTAACCTTTTAATGGTCAATACAAATCTCACTAACGTTGTTACGATTGACAGCTCTCTCAAAAATAACCTGTTGGAATGGGGTATACCATCTGCTCTTCTCAAATTGAAGTCACTAAAAAAAATGTAAGTGATCATGTTGTTGAATGATAAATGACCAACACTTTTTGCTATTTGAAATTTTAATACATGAGATAGTCACATTAGCTCTAATGTCCACTACAAAACACAAAACTTCAAAAAGAAATAGAAAATGATGAAACTATAGCGACGGACTACAAGATAAAAAATTTCATGATTTCTGTGAAAATGTTAGTACTTTTAGCTTCTTAGCAACATTATTAAAACTGGAGTGACGATGTATAAAGGCTCAAGGTCCAATGTATGATGGATGATAAAAATCATTTTTTGCAACTATATGCATAAAGAATTACGAGAAAACTAATTACGACACATGGCATTTTTTGGCAACATTATTTAAAATATTGATAATCCAAGCAGGTAATTTTGAGTATTGGATCAACTTTTGTCCCATTTTTTATGCCTTTAACTTGCATTATGAGAAAACTATGTATTAGTTCTTCTTAAATGGTTCATAGTTTAAACCCAGTTTGACTGTTTGGCCCATTTTATGTTTTTTCTTTTACACCTTATAAGGTAAATTCTTGCATTAGTTCTTGGACTATTGCACGGGTACAAATTAATTCCTGGATCTAGTCTTTGGACTTATATTAGTGGAACACTGATATGAACAAATCAATTGATAACTAAGAATTGCAAAAAAAGAAAGCTAATAGAAAGAATAGAGATATGTTTTTTTATTAATTTGCTTCAACAACAACTGTTCACTATATATAGGTGCTCTACAGGCACCTCTTAGATGACCATTACATAATAGAATTTGGTTAGACAGTTGTCCACGCCATACGCTCCTCAAAATGCTCTTTAGTGATGTTAAACTATAAATTCTTCCAAGTAATTGGGCCTATGCCGGTTACGAGTTCCCCTCCTTGGTCCAATGTTCTCATTTTGGGCTGTATTGTCATCATTTTGGGCTGTATTGTCATCATTTGGACCATCTGGTGTAACAGATATAACATTACTCCCCTCTGCAAAACAAACATTGTCCTCAAGGTTCCATGATGGATAGGCTTCCCGAACCTCCCGCACGTCTAACCAAGTAGCCTCTTCTGGTGGAAATGGTGCCATTCGACCAATACTTGCTGTCGTGGTTGGCCTTGTTGCATTATAGTTCTAGTTGCAAGGATTCGGCGGGGCTCCAATTGCGGCAAAGTCGGGTACGGTGGAATGACAACAGGCTGCAGGTTGCTAGGAGTAAAACCAGTAAGCTTGCTTAAGCAAAGAAACATGAAAAACATTGTGAATTTTTACAGTTTCAGGCAACTGTACTCGGTACGCCACTGAACCGATTCTCTCCGTCACCAAGAAAGGTCCAAAATATTTCCTACTAAGTTTCTAATTACCATGACCCGGAATCGTAAGCTGTCGGTAAGGTTTTAGACGAACCAACACCCAATCACCAACTGTAAATTCTTTTTTAGTCCGCTTCTTATCAGCCTGTTGCTTCATACATTCTTGAGCTACTTGCAAGTTGTGTTTCAGCTGCGTTAATATCTAATCTCGTTGTTGAAGTGCACTATCAAGAACGGCATTTGCAGTTGAGTGTGGCAAATACTTGGCTAATGTTGGAGGCTCCCTGCCATAGACAACCAAGAATGGTATCATTCGAGCCGATGTGTGATACGATGTATTATACTAGTACTCGGCCCAAGGAAGATATCTTGCCCAAGATTTTGGTGTATCCATAACAAAACATCTCAAGTAAAGCTCCAATGTACGGTTAAGACTTTCAGTCTATCCATCTGATTGAGGGTGATAGGAACTGCTCATGTTTAGCGACGTACCATGTAATTTAAACAGCTCTCTCCAGAATGAACTAATGAACACTTTGTCTCGATCACTAGCAATTGGCCGTGGAATACCATGTAAACGAACCACCCCTGTCATAAAAATATCAGCAACTTTGGTACTTGTAGCGTTAGGGCCCAATGGTAAAAAATGTGTGTACTTGGACAAACGATCGACTATGACTAATATCTCCATATATCCCTTCGACATTGGCAGCCCTTATATAAAGTCTAAGGACACATCTTCCCAAACCTGTGATGGAATTGGAAGTGGTTGAAGTAGCCCTGCAGGGGCCAAATTACTAGTCTTAGTTTGCTGACAAATTAAACAACTCTCCACATGGCTCTTAACATTCTTCCGCATTTGTTTCCAGTAGCAATTGGCTGCTAGCCTCTGATATGTTCGTAAAAAGCCTGCATGGCCCCCAATTGGCGAATTGTGAAATTCATATAACACTTCCGCCTGTAATGACTATAGAATAACAAGCCTGCACTGATAATATAAGAGTCCATCTACGTAACTGTATCCCAGCAATTCGGAAGGATTTTTCATAATATTTTGCTGCAACTATAATAACTCTTGGTCGTGGGTGTTAGCCTCCTTCAATTGGTTCAAAAACTGAATATTGATTGTGGTCATTCATTAAGAGTTGCCTCAACTGGATTTCGAGATAGAGCATCAGCCATAATGTTTTCACAACCTGGTTTGTACACAATACTAAAGTCAAATCCCAGCAACTTCGTCAACTATTTTTGTTGATCTGGAGTATGAATTTTCTATTCAACGAGGGCTTTCAAACTCACTTGATCTGTTCGAATAATGAAGTGGAGGCCTAGGAGGTATTGCCGCCACTTAACAACTGCTGTCGTAATAGCCATTATTTTCCTTTGATAAGTTGATGCAGCCTGATAGCGAGGACATAACTGTTGGCTAAAATAAGCAATTGGCCTATTATCTTGTAATAATGCACCACCAATACCAAACCCTGAAGCATTCGTCTTTACCATAAATATTTTTGTGAAGTCAGGCAATGCTAAGATTGGAGCAGACACCAAAGCTTGTTGTAACTTATAAAAAGCTTCCGAAGCTGCCGGAGTCCATTTGAAGTTATTAGCTTTTAATAAATCCGTCAATGGCGCTGCCACCTTCGCGTACCTTATGATAAACCTGCGATAGTATCCTGAGAGTCCTAAAAACTCATGAAGGCTCTTAAGACTGTGAGGTAAAGGCCAATCCACCACGGCCTGCACATTCTTAGGATCAATTGATACACCTTCGTGCAATATTATATGGCCCAAATACTCCACCTGTATTTGTGCAAAGGTACACTTTGTTAATTTTGCATAAAAACAGTTGGTACGCAAGGTCTGGAGAACCAGTTCTAGATGCTTCAAGTGTTGAGCAAAATCTGCGCTATACACCAAAATGTCATCAAAGAAAACCAGTACAAATTTTCGCAAGAAAGGGCAAAAAGTGTCATTCACAATGGCTTGAAAGGTAGACAGAGCATTCGTTAACCCGAAGGGCATAACCAGAAATTCGTAGTGCCCTTCGTGAGTTCGGAATGTCGTCTTATGGATATCTTCAGCTCGGACTCTAATTTGGTGATAGCTTGAACGAAAGTCCAATTTTGAAAAATACTACGCCCCATGTAGTTCATCGAGTAGCTCGTCCACCGTCGGTATTAGGAAACGATCCTTCACGGTCACCGCATTGAGTGCGCGGTAATTAGTACAAAACCGCCACGTGCCGTCCTTCTTCTTAACCAATAACACGGGTGAAGAAAATGAACTATTGCTTGGCCTAATAATGCCTTCGTCTAACATCTCCTGTACTAAACGCTCCATTTCTGTTTTTTTAGAAATGGGAATACCGATATGGATTTACATTAACTGGTGCAACATTTGGGTGCAAATGAATAGTATGGTCCTAGCTATGAGTCGGTGGCAAGCCACAAGGTGGGACAAATATATTCGAATAGGTGTTCAAGAGTTTTTGAACATCGGCTCCTACTAGTTGCATATCATTTCCCAAATCAGTCACCGCCATCAAACTGAAAAATGCCGCGACAGACCCTGTGGAATTCATGTGTTTGATGCCCTTATACTGTGCTTCCAACAGAGACGAGCCAACTTTCCCTTGCAAACATATTTTAGCTCTGTTCATCATAAATCTCATAGTAAGATCCATATAATTGTGCACTACAGGCCCCAGGGTCGCAAGCCAAGAAACACCCAATACCACATCGGATCCTTCTAAAGGCAACACATATAAATCAGTTGTAATGGTATGACCTTGAATTTCAAGTTGAGCTTGACACACACATCCCCCACTCAGTAATTTTTGACCATTTTCGACTGTCACCGACAGTTTATTGGTAGACTCAATAGGCAAATTCAAAAATTTTGTGACACGAGTTTGTATAAAATTATACGTGCTTCTACCATCAATCAGCACTTACATAGACTAACCAACCAAATTTCCACGAAAACAAAGAGTGGTAGGAGAGTGATTACCTTCCAGAGCATTGAGAGAAATCTCGGGTGCTGCCCCGAACTCTGCAAGCTGTAATGCGTCGGTTAACTGTACATCTACTTCTTGAGCTTCGGTTTTCTCATTACCAACAACCAAGAAAAATTGAGGTTGCAATTTACAGCGATGACCTGGGACGTACTTCTCATCACAATAATTGCAGAGGCCCTTATCTCATCGGCTTAGCATTTCTTTGTTGGTTATTCGACGGGTGGTGTATGGGGAAAAAGCTGTGACTGTAGGTTGAAGTGTATGTGTTTGAGTGTTTAGGTTAGGTGATGAAGACAAAGTGTACGATTGGATATATTGTGTAGTAGTGGAATTATTTTGTCTGGGAGTGTATATGTGGTTAGGTATGTGGGTGGAATTGAGTTTGGGTTCTGGGATGGCATTAGGAGGTGGGTCGATCTATTTAGCCCGCTAGGTATATTTTCTTTGGTCATTGAGTTTGGCCTCTTGAAGCTTAGCCAGACATATTGCTTGTGTTAAAGTGGCGGGCCGTAAAGCCATAATCTCCGCCCGTATATCATTTCGCAGTCCGGCCATGAAACAACTAAGCAAAAACGCTAGTGGCAGCCCAATGGTGCGATTCGATAGGGCCTCGAATTGCGTTTGGTAATGCTCCACCGTAGAAGTCTGAATCAGCTTAGAGAAGGCCCCTTGATAATCCTCGAACTCCGACGGCCCGAACCGAGTCTCAAGGGCCCGTGTAAATTGATCCCCAGTCATAAATTGACAATTCTTCGCCATCCACTGAAACCATTGCAACGCCCGACCATCCATATGAAACAAGCTGATCATAAGTCGTTGATCATCAGGTGTTTGATGATATGCAAAGAAACGCTCAGCTTTGAAGATCCAGCCAACTGGATCCTCCCCATCGAAACGAGAAAAATCCAATTTCATCGGTCTAGCTTGCAACAAAGACGGACCATTCTGACCAAAAGAACTGACATGGCTTAAGGGGTTAGGATGACCCATTGAGCCTATGTGCCCAATCTGAAAAGAGCCCATTGACGAAGGAAATGGCATACCTGTAACGTTAACACCGTGCGGAGACCCAATAGAAGCTACCAATGGATGCATCATCGGCGGCAGATAAACAGGAGCTGAAAAAACAAATCCCGAGGTCAGAATAGCAATCGGATGAGGAATTGTCATCATCGCCAGATTACTCAAGAAATGAGGCACCACCACTGTGGGTGAGCTAGCCGACGACGAAGTTTGCTTATCCACCAACAACTTTAAGGTTTGGTCCAGTTTAGTATCCAATGCCGTCATCTTGGACATAAGATCGCCTATGGATTGTTGCTGCTCATCCAATCGCTGAGAATGTGAATCCGCAACCTCTTGCATTTTTTTAACTGTATCATCTATCGCTTTGAGTCGAGTTCCGTCAGCCATGGAAGCCAACGAGCTCAATGAAAGCACCAATTAATATGAATAAAGCAGTTGATAACTAAGAATTGCAGAAAAAGAAAGGTAATTGAGAGAATAGAGATATGTTTTTTCATTAATTTGCTTCAGCAACAACTGTTCACTATATATAGGTGCTCTACAGGCACTTCTTAGATGACCATTACATAACAGAATTTGGTTAGACAGCTGTCCACGCCATACGCTCCTCAACATGCTCTTTAGTGATGTTAAACTGTAAATTCTTCCAAGTAATTGGGCCTATGCCGGATACGAGTTCCCCTCCTTGGTCTAATGTTCTCATTTTGGGCTGTATTGTCATCATTTGGGCCATCTGGTGTAACAGATATAACAAACACCCCTATCCCCAACTCAAATCCCATCCATTTCTTAATAGATTTCACTCGCCATAAGCACATTGTCATAGGTCGATAGATGTCGAGGACCTAAGGGCCTTAGGGGAGGTCACTATCCACATGGGACGCACTTATACCTATTCTATGTTAATATGTGATATCCATAATAGAAATTGGTTGTCATCGACATTTCTGGATTGGTTATATTTGGCTTATTTACATGCTAATCTGATTGGTTAGTTGGCCATATCCCCTATCTCTAGAGGTTAGGTGTCACATGGTAGATTTATGCTTGGTGTGTGTAAAATGGTACCAAAGCTAGCACGTTAACTCATATAGTTAGGAGCAGAGAAGATGTCAATTAATTTGAGAGGTCTAGCATTACAAGTAAGGTAAGTTGTGTGTTTGTCTGTCATGTTTGCTCTTGTTGGGGGACCAGGAAATTAGTCTTAGGTGGTTAAAGTGTGTTAGGCTTAAAGTGTAGTTGACAAACATCACTAATTGAGTCAACCCAGGATCATTGGTGTTGTATGAGGATGGTATAACAAAGGTGTCACAACTATATGCCTTGTTTGTTGCACAAAGCTTAGGTCTGCTCTTATGTTAAAGAGTAGCAAGTAAATGATTTAAAGGTAAGCTTGTGTGGGGCGCAACGAGGACGGTTAGAGATTTGGTAGGGCAGTTTGTCACCATTAGTTGATCCCCAAGACCCAAGAGCCTAGTTGGGAGACCTTTTGTCACACGGAACGTACTTATGTCTACTATATACTAATATGTGATATCCATGATACAAATAATGAATGTTACTGATGTTACTGGATTAAATATATTTAGGTTGTTTATATTTATTGACCTAGTATAATTGGTTGGCCCTATCCACTACCTCTAAGGATTGGGCGCCACTGCATGAACAATTTTGCACTTCACACGTGTCGACTTGTAGTCCATAATACTCAAACTAGTAGGGAAAATTCGTAAGACAACCTTTTATCTTCTTTTCCTTTTTTCTTTTTGCTATGTAAGTTAGAAATTTCATTGAATGAAAAGAGATGTACATCACTATACAAAAGAGATAAGGAACTAAGTCCCGAAATTAGGATACTATGCAATATATTCCATTATCTACAAATCAGCCTATTAAGCATAGATCTCTTAAATTTTTTTCCAATCTACAAGTTATGTCTCACATCAAAAACAATTTGATTAACTCCTCAAAAGAGATTTTACTTTTATGAAGTCTCTTATTCTTTGGAGCTAAATATGGTAGATTCTTGCACAAAGGAAGAGTTTCAAGGAGACAACTCGAAGAGAACTATTGTTGCAATTGAGCAAAATCCAACCAATAATGCGTTCCCAATTCTACAAGAATATAGGGCCCTACGACATCAAGCAACCCCTTTGCCAAAGCGCTTGGTAAAACTACAAGTGAAGAATTTCTCGCTTTCAACTTTGTTCCAAATTACATTTTCACATACATAATATCACCTCGATTCTAACAAAATAGTATCATGAGTTAGGTGGGTGAGGAGTATGCGTCAACCTTTGCATGAAAAACTAGATATGAAAATATAAAAAAAATTAGACTACAATAGTGCGAAAAAATTGAGTTTCTAAAAAAGGCGTCAACAGGTCACTCCAAGTATATGGTCAAAATTATCTCAACATGGGAAGTGTAACCGTATTTGTGGTGTTGTCATTAAACATCGAATTTGGCCAAAAAATGAGCCCGAAGATGTTGAATCTTAAGAAGCTTCCATACATTTAATGAAGTGTCCAATTGTAGATTGAAGGGTATCATTGGAATTAGCATCCGAGACAAATCTAATCATTGTTGGCATGTAGCTCGAGGACCCTAGAGTAAAATATACCATTAAAGGTGAAGATAGCTCGTGAGTTTCAGGCAATTTTTCAATCCACCAATTTTTGCAACAAAAATTAGTGATAATATACATCAAAGGATTTGTCTCAACGCTAGGAATCTTTTGGTAGTGATTGTACAAGCTGAGAGTTTCTGAAAAGCCATCCAGGAAGAAGAATAGTCATAGGTCCCATCGGAGCTCTACCGTTGTCAATGCAACCTCGTGGAAAGTGAAGCATACCATTAGCTTCATCTTGGAGAGATGAACACGCTGGTAGTGTCAAAGTTGCATTTAGTGGTGAGACAATACTGAAATCGAGTAAAGAAAGTGAAGGGTCGAACTTGATTCGTGATAGTAGATTAGGTTGCAGACCTGGTTATTGAATTTCGATATTAAAAAAAATGAGTTGGTTGATCTGGGTTATTGGATTGGGTCGGATTATGGAGTGTATTATAATTTTGGCTTGGAGTAGTATTGGTCGGGTTTAGGGCTTAGTGGGTTTAGCATTTGGGTTGGGTCGAGTTTTTTGGTTTAGGTTTGGATCTTTTTTGAGTTTTATTAAAAAATGAAAAATGGAGCCAAGAGTTGTGATCCGGTGTCGTGTTCAAGGTTGCGTTTTTGTAGGCTTGATTGACTGTGTTGACAAAACTGTTGACCGGGGTTTGATGAAGTCGTTGACCATGCGTTGACTTTAATCGTTGACTTGATCAGGTTGACCAAAAGTTGACTAGTGTATTCTCAAGATTTTTGGACGTGCTAAATCCGAATTTGCACTTAGTTTTACCAAATTCTATTTGGAAGTATGTGTTTTAGGGCTGTGTTGACTAGAGATGTTAACTTTGACATTGACAAGAGTTGACAAAAGTTGACCGATAATGTCCTAAGGTTTTTCAATGTGGTGAATTTGAATTTGCAACCTGTTTTGTGAAAGTTCAGCTCAAAGTGTATGTTTTTGGGTGAACAAAGAAGGTTTTGACTTTTAGGAAGTTTGAGATTAAGAAATTTGACAGAAGGAATAGTTTTAGTGTTTGGAAGTCAAGTTCAAGTCATTCATGGTGATGCAAGGACTATGAAATACCGTTGAATGGAAAATTTTGAAAGAAACAAAGTCTGAGGAGAAGAATGAGTTACAAGCAAGAGTCATAAGCGTAATACACATGTATGTATCAAATGATATATTAATAAAGATTGCTAAAAAGACTAAAATAGTTGATGCATCCAAGTCTCTAACAAATAGTATTTACCTAAAGAAGAGATTTTAAATCTTAAAATAAAAAAAGCACGCCCATTAAAGAACATCTTGATGAGTACAATTCTATTGTTATATATTTGAAGAACATAAGAGTCAAAGTTGTAAGAAAAGACTAGGCTCTCATATTATATGTTCATTACAACCCTCATATGAGAATTTTGTTGACACTTTGTTATATGGAAGCGATAAAATTGGTTTGGATGATATGAATTCTACACTTAAATTCAAAGATCTTCAAATGGATTTTTTGGGGAATATATTAGAAATTGTTGAGGCAGGTTTAGTGAGTAAAAAGAAAACATAAGGGAGATGGAGATCTATTGGGAGGTGAAAATCAAAAGCATGAGAAAAATTACATTTTATGAGTGTGGGGAAATGGGTCGCTTGAAGAAGGATTATCTGAAGAGAGATAAAGGTAAGAGTAATTCAAAAAATATGGTGAATGCTGCAAAAGGAGAGAGTTCTAGTGATGCAGGAAAGGTTTTGCCTTTCAGTACAAGACAATGGAAGAATCAAAAGATTCTTGACACAAGTACATCGTTCTACATGTATCCTAGAAGGGACTATTCTTTGTCTTACTCTAAAAAGAATGAGAGGGTCTACTTAGGCAATAATATCACTTTGAAGATGCTTGTAACAAGTATTATGAATGTCAAGATGTTCGATAGCATTGTCAAATCTCTTGAGTGTTGGCATATCCTAAATTGAAGAAGTACCTGAATTTTCTTGGATGTTTGAATTCTCGAGGTAACAAATTTCATGGTGAGAATAGAGTTCTAAAGGTAACGAGGGCTCCTAAGGTACTCTTGAAATGAATTTTGACAAGGGGGCTCTATGTACTTTAAGAGAGTACGCTTGAAGGTGTTGGTGAAAGATGTGGATTCTAATGCATCCTAGGCATTTTTTGTAGTTTACATGTAATTTATAAACATAATATGGCAGCCATTAATCTACAAGTGGAATAAACACGTAATTATGTATTAAAACATCACTGAAATTGATATCTAGTACTAGAATATAGTATATGCAATTATTTACCTTTTGTGTTGGCTTAAGTACACAACACACACGACTTAAAGGAACTGACCAAGGCTGGAAAATGAGTGTAAGGCTCGAGAAAGTCCTCTGAGGCTCGATTCCTTCGAATCTTCTCCTCTATTCCACAATCCTTGCGAATGGTTGCGAAATATAGTGGAATTTTCTTTTTGCCTTTTCTTTTCTCTCTTGGCCATGTATGCTATGTATGAATGAGTTAGTATGTCGTACATATGTGTGTAAAGTCTAGGGTATAACCAAAAAATAGAGGAGAATGGAGAGAGAAAGAGTTCCAGTTAGTTTAGGAGATCCTATTTTGATTTTTTAAATGAATTATCTTCTTTATTCAATTATCAAAACCTTATCACTTGTTAACTAATCTCATCCACACGCCTACACATATCTACCACACGCAGGAGTGTGTCTGGTACACGCCGTCAAGACATCATCAGCTAGGACAAACATTCTTGTCTTAAGAGTGTCTCTTGTCCTGATGTCTTAAACTTCTTAATTGAGCTACTTGTTTCCAAATAGGAAACCATGCTCAATTAGCACATAAACGCCAAGTTAAGAAAGTTGCAGTTCACCATAAATAAAAGTGGCTAGGAAAGAGATCCAAAAACATAGTTACTATGGCTTTAAAATGACCAAAATACCCCTGCTAGACACTAGCAATGTTTGGACCATTTTAACTTTAACTCACTCCACTAAAGAGCTAGGGTTGCACTCCATGGCAACTAATAAACTTCTGATGAAAGTTTTCTGTCTTTGACCTACTAAGTAAAATGATCGAAATGCCCCTCTATGTTTCAACCGTAATCAAGAGCAGGTCCTACATTCACACTATCATCCTACTTTGATTAAATATATACCTTGGACCTTTATCTTTCATATAATCACCACCCAAATACTATGATGGATAGGGGTTTGATGAAGTCGTTGACCATGCGTTGACTTTAATCGTTGACTTGATCAGGTTGACCAAAAGTTGACTAGTGTATTCTCAAGATTTTTGGACGTGCTAAATCCGAATTTGCACTTAGTTTTACCAAATTCTATTTGGAAGTATGTGTTTTAGGGCTGTGTTGACTAGAGATGTTAACTTTGACATTGACAAGAGTTGACAAAAGTTGACCGATAATGTCCTAAGGTTTTTCAATGTGGTGAATTTGAATTTGCAACCTGTTTTGTGAAAGTTCAGCTCAAAGTGTATGTTTTTGGGTGAACAAAGAAGGTTTTGACTTTTAGGAAGTTTGAGATTAAGAAATTTGACAGAAGGAATAGTTTTAGTGTTTGGAAGTCAAGTTCAAGTCATTCATGGTGATGCAAGGACTATGAAATACCGTTGAATGGAAAATTTTGAAAGAAACAAAGTCTGAGGAGAAGAATGAGTTACAAGCAAGAGTCATAAGCGTAATACACATGTATGTATCAAATGATATATTAATAAAGATTGCTAAAAAGACTAAAATAGTTGATGCATCCAAGTCTCTAACAAATAGTATTTACCTAAAGAAGAGATTTTAAATCTTAAAATAAAAAAAGCACGCCCATTAAAGAACATCTTGATGAGTACAATTCTATTGTTATATATTTGAAGAACATAAGAGTCAAAGTTGTAAGAAAAGACTAGGCTCTCATATTATATGTTCATTACAACCCTCATATGAGAATTTTGTTGACACTTTGTTATATGGAAGAGATAAAATTGGTTTGGATGATATGAATTCTACACTTAAATTCAAAGATCTTCAAATGGATTTTTTGGGGAATATATTAGAAATTGTTGAGGCATGTTTAGTGAGTAAAAAGAAAACATAAGGGAGATGGAGATCTATTGGGAGGTGAAAATCAAAAGCATGAGAAAAATTACATTTTATGAGTGTGGGGAAATGGGTCGCTTGAAGAAGGATTATCTGAAGAGAGATAAAGGTAAGAGTAATTCAAAAAATATGGTGAATGCTGCAAAAGGAGAGAGTTCTAGTGATGCAGGAAAGGTTTTGCCTTTCAGTACAAGACAATGGAAGAATCAAAAGATTCTTGACACAAGTACATCGTTCTACATGTATCCTAGAAGGGACTATTCTTTGTCTTACTCTAAAAAGAATGAGAGGGTCTACTTAGGCAATAATATCACTTTGAAGATGCTTGTAACAAGTATTATGAATGTCAAGATGTTCGATAGCATTGTCAAATCTCTTGAGTGTTGGCATATCCTAAATTGAAGAAGTACCTGAATTTTCTTGGATGTTTGAATTCTCGAGGTAACAAATTTCATGGTGAGAATAGAGTTCTAAAGGTAACGAGGGCTCCTAAGGTACTCTTGAAAGGAATTTTGACAAGGGGGCTCTATGTACTTTAAGAGAGTACGCTTGAAGGTGTTGGTGAAAGATGTGGATTCTAATGCATCCTAGGCATTTTTTGTAGTTTACATGTAATTTATAAACATAATATGGCAGCCATTAATCTACAAGTGGAATAAACACGTAATTATGTATTAAAACATCACTGAAATTGATATCTAGTACTAGAATATAGTATATGCAATTATTTACCTTTTGTGTTGGCTTAAGTACACAACACACACGACTTAAAGGAACTGACCAAGGCTGGAAAATGAGTGTAAGGCTCGAGAAAGTCCTCTGAGGCTCGATTCCTTCGAATCTTCTCCTCTATTCCACAATCCTTGCGAATGGTTGCGAAATATAGTGGAATTTTCTTTTTGCCTTTTCTTTTCTCTCTTGGCCATGTATGCTATGTATGAATGAGTTAGTATGTCGTACATATGTGTGTAAAGTCTAGGGTATAACCAAAAAATAGAGGAGAATGGAGAGAGAAAGAGTTCCAGTTAGTTTAGGAGATCCTATTTTGATTTTTTAAATGAATTATCTTCTTTATTCAATTATCAAAACCTTATCACTTGTTAACTAATCTCATCCACACGCCTACACATATCTACCACACGCAGGAGTGTGTCTGGTACACGCCGTCAAGACATCATCAGCTAGGACAAACATTCTTGTCTTAAGAGTGTCTCTTGTCCTGATGTCTTAAACTTCTTAATTGAGCTACTTGTTTCCAAATAGGAAACCATGCTCAATTAGCACATAAACGCCAAGTTAAGAAAGTTGCAGTTCACCATAAATAAAAGTGGCTAGGAAAGAGATCCAAAAACATAGTTACTATGGCTTTAAAATGACCAAAATACCCCTGCTAGACACTAGCAATGTTTGGACCATTTTAACTTTAACTCACTCCACTAAAGAGCTAGGGTTGCACTCCATGGCAACTAATAAACTTCTGATGAAAGTTTTCTGTCTTTGACCTACTAAGTAAAATGATCGAAATGCCCCTCTATGTTTCAACCGTAATCAAGAGCAGGTCCTACATTCACACTATCATCCTACTTTGATTAAATATATACCTTGGACCTTTATCTTTCATATAATCACCACCCAAATACTATGATGGATAGGGGTTTGATGAAGTCGTTGACCATGCGTTGACTTTAATCGTTGACTTGATCAGGTTGACCAAAAGTTGACTAGTGTATTCTCAAGATTTTTGGACGTGCTAAATCCGAATTTGCACTTAGTTTTACCAAATTCTATTTGGAAGTATGTGTTTTAGGGCTGTGTTGACTAGAGATGTTAACTTTGACATTGACAAGAGTTGACAAAAGTTGACCGATAATGTCCTAAGGTTTTTCAATGTGGTGAATTTGAATTTGCAACCTGTTTTGTGAAAGTTCAGCTCAAAGTGTATGTTTTTGGGTGAACAAAGAAGGTTTTGACTTTTAGGAAGTTTGAGATTAAGAAATTTGACAGAAGGAATAGTTTTAGTGTTTGGAAGTCAAGTTCAAGTCATTCATGGTGATGCAAGGACTATGAAATACCGTTGAATGGAAAATTTTGAAAGAAACAAAGTCTGAGGAGAAGAATGAGTTACAAGCAAGAGTCATAAGCGTAATACACATGTATGTATCAAATGATATATTAATAAAGATTGCTAAAAAGACTAAAATAGTTGATGCATCCAAGTCTCTAACAAATAGTAATTACCTAAAGAAGAGATTTTAAATCTTAAAATAAAAAAAGCACGCCCATTAAAGAACATCTTGATGAGTACAATTCTATTGTTATATATTTGAAGAACATAAGAGTCAAAGTTGTAAGAAAAGACTAGGCTCTCATATTATATGTTCATTACAACCCTCATATGAGAATTTTGTTGACACTTTGTTATATGGAAGCGATAAAATTGGTTTGGATGATATGAATTCTACACTTAAATTCAAAGATCTTCAAATGGATTTTTTGGGGAATATATTAGAAATTGTTGAGGCAGGTTTAGTGAGTAAAAAGAAAACATAAGGGAGATGGAGATCTATTGGGAGGTGAAAATCAAAAGCATGAGAAAAATTACATTTTATGAGTGTGGGGAAATGGGTCGCTTGAAGAAGGATTATCTGAAGAGAGATAAAGGTAAGAGTAATTCAAAAAATATGGTGAATGCTGCAAAAGGAGAGAGTTCTAGTGATGCAGGAAAGGTTTTGCCTTTCAGTACAAGACAATGGAAGAATCAAAAGATTCTTGACACAAGTACATCGTTCTACATGTATCCTAGAAGGGACTATTCTTTGTCTTACTCTAAAAAGAATGAGAGGGTCTACTTAGGCAATAATATCACTTTGAAGATGCTTGTAACAAGTATTATGAATGTCAAGATGTTCGATAGCATTGTCAAATCTCTTGAGTGTTGGCATATCCTAAATTGAAGAAGTACCTGAATTTTCTTGGATGTTTGAATTCTCGAGGTAACAAATTTCATGGTGAGAATAGAGTTCTAAAGGTAACGAGGGCTCCTAAGGTACTCTTGAAAGGAATTTTGACAAGGGGGCTCTATGTACTTTAAGAGAGTACGCTTGAAGGTGTTGGTGAAAGATGTGGATTCTAATGCATCCTAGGCATTTTTTGTAGTTTACATGTAATTTATAAACATAATATGGCAGCCATTAATCTACAAGTGGAATAAACACGTAATTATGTATTAAAACATCACTGAAATTGATATCTAGTACTAGAATATAGTATATTCAATTATTTACCTTTTGTGTTGGCTTAAGTACACAACACACACGACTTAAAGGAACTGACCAAGGCTGGAAAATGAGTATAAGGCTCGAGAAAGTCCTCTGAGGCTCGATTCCTTCGAATCTTCTCCTCTATTCCACAATCCTTGCGAATGGTTGCGAAATATAGTGGAATTTTCTTTTTGCCTTTTCTTTTCTCTCTTGGCCATGTATGCTATGTATGAATGAGTTAGTATGTCGTACATATGTGTGTAAAGTCTAGGGTATAACCAAAAAATAGAGGAGAATGGAGAGAGAAAGAGTTCCAGTTAGTTTAGGAGATCCTATTTTGATTTTTTAAATGAATTATCTTCTTTATTCAATTATCAAAACCTTATCACTTGTTAACTAATCTCATCCACACGCCTACACATATCTACCACACGCAGGAGTGTGTCTGGTACACGCCGTCAAGACATCATCAGCTAGGACAAACATTCTTGTCTTAAGAGTGTCTCTTGTCCTGATGTCTTAAACTTCTTAATTGAGCTACTTGTTTCCAAATAGGAAACCATGCTCAATTAGCACATAAACGCCAAGTTAAGAAAGTTGCAGTTCACCATAAATAAAAGTGGCTAGGAAAGAGATCCAAAAACATAGTTACTATGGCTTTAAAATGACCAAAATACCCCTGCTAGACACTAGCAATGTTTGGACCATTTTAACTTTAACTCACTCCACTAAAGAGCTAGGGTTGCACTCCATGGCAACTAATAAACTTCTGATGAAAGTTTTCTGTCTTTGACCTACTAAGTAAAATGATCGAAATGCCCCTCTATGTTTCAACCGTAATCAAGAGCAGGTCCTACATTCACACTATCATCCTACTTTGATTAAATATATACCTTGGACCTTTATCTTTCATATAATCACCACCCAAATACTATTCCCTTGTTCCTGGGAGTGACCCACAAGTTTAGTATCCAATATAGCCCGAGCTATATTACTAAGTGCTTAGATTTGCATGATTACAAAGATAATTCCAAACGAGTAGTTAACTATCATTTAAGATAACATAGAATTATGACTCATATGCATGCCATCTAATGGATCTAGTCCATATGTTCAAAACACCGAGCTGTTGACCCCATTATAAGATCTCACCCATAGTCAATCAAAACACATGTTTTAGGATCCACTGATATATCCACATATGCTCATGATATAGAGCATTGGTCACTTAGTAGCTTAAGATGCTTTTAGTCCTTGACAATAATAGTAATGCCACTTAGATTGCATCTATTGTAGTCCCGTTCAATACATTCACATGTACTAATGAGAGAAGTCTGGAAAGCCCTTCCAATGACTAAGGTAGGTCACCCTACCAAATAAAAGACCATCTCATTATAACCTTACCAGAGTGAAGTACTCAACTTCAATATTCGGTTATGAACCTATAGTTCTGATCCAAAGCTCATAGCATAGACCTTCTGTGCAGACCACCATACACCTATGCTATTCACTTGTATCAAGGAACCTTTTTGTATACAAATATATCAAATAATATGAGAGAAGTAAACATGCTCATAATGAATGCATTGATTTATTAACTGGTCAATATCCATTATACTGAGATGTCTTAATGCTAGTGGTCTTTAGGGCATCCAAATCCCAACAGTTAGAGCAGCAGTTGTTAGTTCAAACTACAATGTCAGGGAATAAGTAGAGCTAGGTGATACAGATTCAAGAGTTTCAGGTTGTGACAAACATAAAAGTTAAGTTCAACTGAGATACATGAACAATTTATATCTCAAGGTGCATAGTGTAGTTTTAAGAAGCAAGAAGGAGATGGTGAAGAATCTTAAGGAGCTGGGGATGCCGATTTGATGGCTTATGCTTTGTCTGTTGCAAAAATGGGTTTGCTTGAGCCGGGGTCCCAAGGTGATGTTGGTTATCTAGGTATATCTCAGTGGCTTCGTACTACAGATGAAGTGAAATTTTTTCACAAAGGTTTATCTAAGGACGAGATGAAGCATTTGTCGTATGTTCCGTATTTTAATGTTAGTAGCATTGGAGGTGCTATAGGCTATACTCAAGCTGATGTTCCACAAGTAGTCAGTGTTGGTAGCGGAGACATGGCTCTTCGGGGAGAATTAGAATGTTATGAATGAGTTCTTCAAATCTCTACAAGGTATTGTAAGTGTTGGTTCGCTCTTTGTGAATACCAAGGTAATACCGATAAGCAAGTTCAGGCGGTGTGGCCGGACTTGAAGTGGTATGTGCAATGCAGAGCAATAAGCCCTCATGAAGGGGCTAATTCTCGATGAGGTTGTTTGGACAGGGAAGGAGAATAGATGATTTTCTTTATGATAATGGAGCAAATACAGTCCAAAGTGGGGATTTGTTGGACTATAGCATGTATTTATAGATAATGCATAATTGGATTGTAAGCCCAACACTTAGAACCCTAGAGTTACTTATAAATAAGGCTTATGACTATTGTAACACATGTGGCATAAAGAATGAGATGTAATACTTTGTAAGAGTGTTTTTGTAACGGTTTTATCATATAGTGAATTATTCTCCTGCTGCCCATAGATATAAGCTTTAGACCAAACTACATAAAACCTGTGTGTCACTTTCTTGCTTTTATCTTTATTCTAAATCACATTTTTATACACATGATATCACATTGATTCTAATAATAACAACAAAAAATTTAGGAGTAGTTATGCAATTGTAGGTCCATATTATGAACTTGTCAGGAAAATTAAAAGTTGTGACAGTTTTAGGGATGGAATCCCAATTCATGGTATCATATGCCTTCCTCAAATCCACCTTGATAGTAGATCTGGGAATAAAGCCAGCCCTTTTATAACCTCTCCAACAGTTCTTGGCTAATAAAGATATTGTCCAAGATATTTTGACCCTTGATAAAGACAATTTGAGTCTTAGAGACAAGATCCTCTATGTGCATTTGTAACTAGTTGTAAAATTTTTTCGATATGCACTTATACAGTGTATTACAACAAGATATAGGGCAAAAATCATTCATGGAAGAAGGGTTGGTTACCTTAAAAATCAAAGCAATAATTGTTATGTTGAGCTCTTTCAACATCATAGAAGAGTAAAAAAATGACTGAATAGCTTCTACCACATCAAACCCACGACATCCCAGACACTTTGTAAAATTCTGCAGTAAAATTGTCAAGGTCTGGGCTCTTGTTGCTATCAATAAGAAAAGAGTAGATTTAATTTGTTTCGGAGACACAGGACGAACAAGATCCAAAGCGCCATCATTAGATAATTGAGAATTAAGAAGATATTTAAGATCCTAAGCTTCATAAGAATGACAAACTCCAGACCAACCAAAAAGATCCTAAAATAATAGTAAGGGTGGTTCTCCAACTCTCAATTTTCCCTCAGCTTTGGACACAAATGATTGAATGGCCTGAGAAACGTTATCATCATCACTAAGAAGAGCTAAAAAGTGGTTCGCATAACCACCACAACCTTTAGGAGAGATGAACCCAAAAATAGATTTATCTTGCTTTTTAAAAAGGAGACGAGTATGCCACTTTCAAGGGGTTGTTCGAGAGAACTTTAGATTTCACCATATGCCACTCAAACTATTTTTCAAAAATAGTGATAACCTAAGAAGAATCTTTAGGCCTAGAGCTTTGACTATGAGATGGTATGTCATTAGCCACTGAACTAATATCAACAACAACGTTAGCATGTTGTTTTTTTGGGCACTTTGAGTTGGAATAACCAAACACCTTATAATGGGTGCATGTTTGTACACGCCAAGTGTATTCCATATCAATCATCACAATCTTGTCCTCGCCCACCTCAAAAGCATCAGGGAGCTCATTCTCTAAATTAACTTCAATAAAAACTCGACCATAACTTAGCTTTGTTTAAAGCTCTGTTGCAGCATCCGTCTTAATAGGATAACCGATGCCCTTGCTAAATAGCTCAAGCCTTTCTTAGTAAAATACTCTACAAGAGCATTCATAATTTAATCCACAGTAGAATTTTATCAATCCTAAAATTTGGAAGTCCAATACCTGGCTTCCACTTCCTTAGTAACAAAGGACGATTGTTTACATGCCAATGTTGCTCCAAGACTTGGTGGCACGCTTGAGCATTTTCAAACTTAAATAGGAAAAGGTCTTCAGAGTTGATTTAGTCTTTTTTTTTTCTTTCTTTCTTGTTTTTTTAGTTTACATTCCTTTGTTAATTTTCTCCATCTCCCCACAATAATTATGAACTCATATAGATCTATACTTATACATATAAATGCATACATATTTAATCGATGGATCTCTGGCTATCCAACACCACTATACCCTCTACACTCTCATCGCACAACAAATACACTGGTGGTTTTTTATTAGCGATACAACTTTTGGCCACCGTCAACTTTCATAAGCCCCACATGCAGACTTCAACCTCTAATGATAGCAAAAAATATTTCTTTTCTTGTAACGTGACCAACACCAAAATGCTTCTCCCAGTCAAACAGTTGAACTAACATGCTTGGTTAGCTCTAGCATTGACAAAATCACGGATGAACAAATTGGATCTTCACATTCGTTTCTAACCAAGTTCCATTGACAACTCCTCTCTCTTTCTCTGGTAAACACATGGCTACCAAGGAATATTACATGTGTGCTCCTTGTTATACCGACATTGAAACTTTATTTAAAGGAACACGTTGGCTAAGCTCAAACAGAATTGGAAGACCTAAATGGCAATGATTCTATGTGAAATTGAAGATGAAGATGGCCAATGACATTCTCAATCATGCAAAAATCAACTCCAGTTTGTAATGCCTCCTATTGAGGACAGTTAACCTGGTTGGGCTCGAATGACAAATTGGGCATGGATTTCTCAACTGTGCTAATCTCCGGACCTGCAAGACAAAAGACCAAGTGTTGGGCTTGGGTCCTCCTCTAATGCTTAAGTCAGTTATGAGGACCAAAGAATGCTTGTACATAGCAAATAAGTAAATAGTAGGTACTGATTAAGAAATCATTTATCTTTTTAAGCTATTAAACTCAAGTATTTAGGTAGCGATTAGTATACTGGAATGGATTTGGACATAAATGGAATGAGCCAAGGAATGAAATGAAATTGAGAATGGAATGAATTGGGGAATGCGAATAACATGTTTGGTATGTTCTATGAATGAAGAGTAGTAATGAAAATGCCTTATATAGTATGACAAAATTACCCTTTTATTATTACAGTATTAAAAATATGACAAGATTGCTATTTTATTGTTGTTGTTATTATTATTATTATTATTATTATTATTATTATTATTTCAATCACTATTATTATTTTGTTATTTTAATTTTATTAATTATTATTATTATCATTATTACTTTTATTTTATTTTTAGTTTTTGCTATTATTATTATTATTATTTCAATCACTAGTATTATTTTGTTATTTTAATTTTATTGATTATTATTATTATTATTACTTTTATTTTATTTTATTTTTATTTTTTGATTTTATATTTATTTTTATAATAATAATAATAATAATAATAATAATTATTATTATTATTATTATTATTATTATATTTTTAATTATTATTATTATTATTTTTATTATTATTTTTGTTATTATTATTATTATTATTGAATATGAGGGTATGATAGTCAAGTTCATTCCCAAATATATGGAAATAGCCCATTCCCATGGGTTTGCTCTGGAATGGCTATTTCCATATACGTGAGAATGTGATTATCTTGGGAATGAAATTTTCAAGTTCATTCCTTTATATCAAGCATGGGAATAAAAAATAATTGGGAATGTCATTCCATTCTAAAACTCATTCTAATATATCAATCGGTACCTTATAGTTGCATATGAAGGCTTCCACCCGTTGTAGGGAGCTCCAATTTGTAGGTGGTGGTTATACTTTAGTGGGGATATAATCCCTGAAATTGTGGAGCAACTTGTGACCCATGATCTTTGGTGTTAATTGACATTTAGTTGAATGGGTCAATGCCCATTTGGCATTGTTTGGGCCGTAGGCTGGGCCCTTGGACTGTAGTTGTTAGTCTGCGGTCTTGGCCCAATCTCTTTATTATTTTAGCCCATTTTCTAGGCCCAATATTTTATGGCATGTCACCTCCATGAATTTGTTTTTCCTTAACCTTGCTATTCTACCCAAATAATTCACCAAATAAATTTCAAACTACAGTTATAAAATCTTTGTTGTAAGCTTTCACACCATTGTGAAGTGGCGGTGGTGTCGATGAACCTGGTGGGGGCCAATCGCAGTGGTGCTCATGAAATTTCATACATTACATTCGCGCTGGTGTTGGTGAAGTTCAATGGGATTTTACTTTTGTCCCATTATTGGTAAATGATGTTCATATGCATGTGTTAAAATTAGTTATATAGATTAAATCCCTGAATTTTGTGCTAAATTAATTGGTACTAGTGTTAGGCATTTGTGGTGTTTGTTGAAAGTGACTCGTATGCTAATAAGAGTAAAAGATAAGAATCCCACTCGTTGTAGGATTATTTTTAATTTTAATTTTCTACCTATTATATTAGGATTAGCATTAATTTTTCTTCTATAAATAGCCTTTCCTTTTCCAATTTTTGAGAGAGATAGAGAGTAGTTTTGTAATATTGCAATCTCATTGCATTATAGTTAGAGAGATTTAGCATAGGTTTTGGGAGATTTTCCTTTGCAAAGATATTTTAATCTCTATCTCCTTTGCATTAGTAAGTTTATTCAGTTCCTTCAAAGACGTAGGCATAATCGAAATACATAATTCTTATGTGTTCTTGCACTGTTATATTCTTATTATTATTATTATTTTCTATATCTCTATTGCATTCAACATTTGAGTAATTATCAATTACTCAACCCAATGGTACAACAGTGTTAAGGAGTCGCATTATGTTGGTGGGGGTGCGACAAGAAGATTGAGGCGGGTGATGACACTGGGTATGATAGGAGTTGTGGAGGAGGAAGGAAAAGAAAATGAAAAGGAAAAGTAAAGGGAAAGAGAAAAGTACAATAGAAAAAATATTCATCTGAGGAATGTGAGAAAAGTAGAATAGAAAAATATTCATTTGATTTTCCTATTTTGCCCCTCATTGGGACTAATCTGTCTCCCGCGCTATAGTCCAGGACGAATGAAAGGATTTATTAGAAGATATTTCTTGTGTTGTCATTACAAGGGCTACTGTAGTTTAGTTCCAGCTTGGAGCTTCTCTTTCGTACGTTGTATTATTCTCATTTTGGTTAGTGGATTTTTTCTAACTGTTCCGTAGTTTTCTCTCTTTATCGGAGAATTTTCACGTTAGATCCTTCTGTTCCTTATTGATGGTTGTACGGGTGCTGCTCACTTAATTTCTCTCATTCTTTCTCTCTCTCTTTGAATCTACTCTATCTTTAGAATAGTACTCACAGAGGAAAACGTAGAATGTCCTTTTCTTCAGTCTAGCAAATTCAAAAGGCTATAGTGTTGTTAGGAAATGCAAACCAAATCCCAAAGTGCCTCTTTGACACTTGGAATTTTGGAAAGAAGATCAAAGTTCATGGTATTTGGCATTTCTAAAGTGCATTAATTGCAAATACATTTTGAAACCTTGTGAAGCCATGAACACAGACAAATGTCGTTTAGCATTTTCTATATAACTATTAATAACTCTAGTGTATTCTATTACTGGTATAATAAATAGGTGTTCTTTAATGGTGTTTTGAGAAAAGGAAAATAAGAGAAAAAAAATGATAGTAAAAAAGAAAATGAGTGTCCTATTTTGTAAAAGCAGCAGTCTATTATTGTGAGTTTATCTTTCTTGAGCAATATTAATATAGTTTTAGGAAAATATTATTTGAACTTCCTTGTGCTCTCTCATTAAGGATTTGCAAATTCAAAAAAATAGGGTCCATGTGCTGATACACCGCTGAAACTTTTGTTACATGTGCAGAGATCTCGCCATTAATTTCTTTAACGGTACAATTCCGTCTCCATTGGATGCACTTCCATCCCTTCAAATTCTGTGAGTGTACTGCCTTCTTGTTATCAGGACGAGCTTTCTAAGAATACCAAGATTAGAAAAGATAGGTAAAATTCATATGGTAGTTTATCTGATTTCTTCTTCTGTCTACAGGTACTTGGACAATAATCTATTATCAGGAGAGATCCCAAAAGAACTCGGAAACATTTTTGGCCTTCAATCCTTGTACCAGCTATACAAAACCCATCTACTTTGTTTGCTTTAGAATTCATTATTACCGGTCCTCATTATATTGCATAAACTTAGTAATTTGTGCGTAGCCTAACCTGTATATAACTGCAATGAAGGTACTTGCCTGAGAATAAGCTGAGAGGTCAAATTCCAGATGAGCTTGGAAACCTTAGTAATCTTATCTACCTGTAAGTGTATATTTTATATATGTTGAGGATATTGAAAAGTCTCCTTCTTTTTTGCTGGACTAAGGGCACAATAAACCCATGAAGTTCGTCTCATTTCTCAATTCATTATAAGCTCCTCCTCCCTAAGTCTTATTCAAAACTTCATGTTTACCATGTTCCAGCAATACATACCTAAAATTTCGGTCGTAGATTCCCGCTGAGTAACCTACTCAACTGTTGTTGGGTTTCAGCTCAAAGCTCGACCAAATCCATTAAAACAAGTAGAAGTAGAGTTTTAATTCAGTCAAACCAGTTTTATGAGTGATGACATTTGCAAATGATGTCAGGGGCCTGTCGAACAATCAATTCAGTGGCTCATTGCCTCGTAGCTTTGGAAAATTGAAGAGCCTGAATTATTTGTGAGTGATTTTATTTCTTCAAGAATCAGAATTCTAACAATAATTAAGTTTTGTAGATTGAGAATGATATTCGTCTTATAGTAATGTCCAAGGAAATAACTTGAGTGGAAAGTTTCCAGACGCCGAATTCAGCTGGCCGCAGCTACTCAGATCTTTGTAAGCCTCCTGATTAATCTTTCTAAACTTGTTATTTGTGCAACTAATGAAGCTAGCATGTCTATAATTGTCAGTCACACTTGACTTTTTAAATCTTGGCAGATCGCTGATTGGGAACAATTTTGAAGCACCTTTACCTGATAAATTCCAGGCTTGGGAGTACATTCGTACCCTGTAATATTTTGTTCTTTGTTAAATGCTTTTATTGCTGGTTTTTTTTTTATCATGGAGGTGAAAGTAATCTCTTCTAAAGTCCAAATATGTTCTTGTTATCAAGGATGTATAAAGACAGTGCGTAAGAACAAAAGGTAGATACGAACTTAAAAGAATGCTTTTAAGGGATAGGAAGGATTGCAGATACGATTTCAAGGGATTCTAAAGGATGTCCTTGCAATTTTCCTTATCATTTAATTTCCTCTATAAATTCTTCTTCTGTGTATGTTTGTCCAGGCACATTACCGACTTAACTAGAGGAAGAAACCAAGATTCCAAGTTCCCTGACGTCTCAAAACTCTCCTATTTAAGATCTCTGTAAGCTTTCTAGAATGAATTTCCATTGTGTTCAAGTTTTCCATAATACAACTTCTATGAAAGGTATTTTTCATCTTTTATCTTTCAGGACGTTGAGGAATTGTTTACTAGTTGGTCGAATCCACCCTAGTCTATGGACACTACACTATTTAAACTACTTGTAAGAAAATTCTGATCTCACCCATTTAATTTCTCATTCATACACCAATAAGATTAGTTAACATTTATTTTTACATGTATGTTCTTTCATACATAAATATATCAATTTGATTCCTTGTTTATGTAATCTAGGGACTTGAGTTTCAACAAATTGAGTGGTGGAGTTCCGCTAAACATTCACATGCCATCTTTAAATTACCTGTAAGGGCGCACATGTCCAAATATTATCGCAGAATCTACACATTCTGTCATTTATGCTCTTATGTGATCATAATATGCTCTGGTGAACAAGAAATATATTACTTTAATTTGCTCTCTTTTTCTCATTGCATTTAGAACAAATCAACTTCTTATGTATTTTCTTTTCATCCTTATGAATGAAAAATCAATTTTCTAATATTTATATGAGAACAAACAAAAAGATTCTTTTATTCTCCAAATGGTACTCCCTTGAATGTGAGCCTTAGGTTTGCTTGATTAATCAAGCATACGTGGCCAACGCGATTCAGTAATCATATTGTATATAATTAAACTTTCTTCTTGTTCACCTCTACCTTAGATTAATGTGGATCTGATTTGGCCTAACTTATTTATAATCGGGATCTTGTCGAAATTGAAAATGCAAAGTTCAAATATAAGTTGCATATGAAATTGCACGTTACACCTTTGGAGTTAAGCTTTCTAAGTTAGTGGTGGTGGTTTTCAGTTATCTCAGGAGCAATGAATTCAACGAGTCCTTGCCGACGTGGCTGACAGATAAGAGCATTAGACATGTGTAAGTGTTCATATTTTATGTGAAGTGAACCATTGCAAAAGAAAACAAGAAAAGAATAAGTAGTCATATAAGAAAGATTGTCTTAGTAATATAGTTATATTGCCGAATCAGGTTTAAGTATTATATATCTGGTTTTTTCGAGTTATTTAGATTTTTATTATGAACCTAATGCCTGACTTGTCCTATATCAACAAGAAATAGTTTGTGAATAAATTACATGAGAGGTCTAATTTCTTAATTTTTCTATGTAAACCTTTAGTTCCTCCCTTTTTATCAACTTATATTTGTATAGCTTTAGTTTCCAAAAATTAGATAAGAAAATATCCTAATAAACTCATATAGCACATCTACTATTTAATCAAATAGCTTTTGTGGTTTCCAACCAGTATACTAGTCTTCTTTGACATGTCTGCCTTTAACTAGATCCATGTTACTTGTGCAGTGGGGTTCATAGAGTGTTTAGTTATTGGCTAACCTATCGTGTTATAAAGACTACTTGAAACTCTTCTAGTCAAATAAAAAGCATTTTTCTTAGGTTTTAGATATTAATTGATAAGCTAATTGTCACTGGTAAGGTAAAGTTTTGGATAATAGGCTGGAAAAGGCTCATCGACCTATTAAGAGCTTGGTTGAGCTTGCCGACCTATTCACTTGTAAAACAAAGGGCCTTGGGTTGTCCCCAGGATCGTCTTCCAACACTCAAGTCAGTTATATAAGATCCATAAAGTGCTTAAGAGTAAGGTGGAAGGAAAGTGTTTTGGCTTTAGATGAGTTACCTGTCATTATTGGAGTAACAGGGTATTTACACTTGTCGAATGCTTGAGTTGAGAAGGGTAGATCCCTCCATATCTAGGGCTTACGAGTTATTTCCTTCTACAAAAGACTTCTTCCTCTTATAGGACTCTCTTCCTGCTTATCCTTAGCTGACCTTTGCAAGTCTGGGCTCTGATCCTCCCTGAGCGTGGTCACGAGGCCATGTAAAAAGAGCTTGAGCTAAAATTATCACCCACTGGGTGAGGTAAGCAAGATCGGCACCTATCCCAGTTCGTTCTCTGGACCTTTTTAAGGACTTCATGTTTATGAGCTCGGGTCGGTTTATCTTGGTGACGTCACTTACCCCCTGATCTCTCGACCTCTGAAAGTGGTTGAGTGATCGTGCAACTTTAATGATGAGTCTGCCATGTTAGTTCGTTTCCCGGCAATTGTCACTGCCCACACTTACGATTTGTTTGGATTCAAGGGGGAGAGTTTAATAAATGAGAGGAAATGAGAGAATCATAAAAGAAAAGAGATGAGTTGATTAAATCATGTTTGGATTAGATAATTTTATAAAAGAGATAGTCATAAAGGATTATGAATTTCTTTTGTTTGAATTAGAAAGAAAATAGAAGGGGATTGATATATTTTATGTGTAAAATGTCTTTATGGAAGGGTTAGAGTCTCCGTCTCCTCTATTTTACCCAAATTAGGGGGAAAAAAGTGAGCTTGGGAGAAGTTACTTTGGCCCCTTCAGTTTCTTCCACCTTGGAAGACTTCCAAAACAAACAAGGAAGAGATTTCAATGTTTCCCCTTATCTCCCTTTCCTCCCATTCCTTTCAATCCAAACAAACTGTTAGTGAAGCGCATGCCACCTTCCCACATTCTGCTAATGGAAAGCCTTCACTTGGCCAGGTCCTATCATGGGTTTTTTGAACCCCATGGGCTTCCCGCCAATTTCCTCTATAAATAGAGTTTCTCTTCTTATTTTATCATTTTCCATCCTCCTCTCTTGTCGTTTGCTTATTTTTGCAATTGAGTACTCTGCCATCCGCAAGCTCCTTAACTTCCTTTCACTTTTCTGAGCTCATAGATACGTGCCTTTTCTTTGCCCTAATCACCATGTTTCAACATGATCTGCGAACCTTAGATAAACTTCATAGTGTTGTAGATCATACATGGCTTTGATATGGGGATGTGTTCCTTAGGAATATGGACTTTGTAGGTTCTGATGAGGTCTCATGAGGGGTGGTTTAGAGGTATTTCCCTTTACGTTTGAGCCAATTAGGGCGGACCCTATTTCTAGCTTTAGACCTAACGCCGTTGCCCCTTCCTCTTCCCGCCTAGAGTCTACACCCTTGAGCCATCCTCCTAGCTCTAGAACTAGGTCAACTAACAGTCCTCATGAATGTTCCTCTAGTCCGTTCGAAACTACTATTTATTTTTCCATAGGTCAGAGACTTTCCTCCTTGATTCTGAGTGTATCATTGAGCTAGCACGAGAGGGAGTTTTCCCTTAGGGCTTTGAGTACCGTCTCCCTAATTATAACCATTCTACCATAGTTCTAGGAGCTAGGGAAGTGACTTTTTATGATGATATCTTTGAATTTTTTGCTTGTCGATCCCTTCTTTTATAGAGGATATCCATAATTACTACTAGCTCTCCCCTGGTTAGGTCGTTCCCAATAGTTGTTGGCTCATGGTAGGTTCTTGTATGCTTCTTAGGTCCTTATCCCTTGAGCCAACCTCTAATTTGTTCTGATTCTTTTTACCTTAAGCCTTGCAATAAGTCAGGGGCGTGGCACTACTTTATAGCCCATTCTGGGCGTCTTCCTTTGAAAGAGCTACCAGACTCATCCAAGGGGTGGCATAATTCAATTACTTTTCTTTTTTGGAACTCATAAAAATATAGGGTCATTACACTAACTATTATCTTGTCTTTCTTATGTTGTATAGTACTGATCTAATACTTAAAATTTAAAAGCAAAGAATTCAGACAAGAGAAAATGTGAAAAGATGGAGAGAGATTATCATTAGGAGGAGTAACATTACTGGGGGCTCTAGAAGAGACGGACTGATAATCTTACATATCAAATGAGTATTGTCAAAGATGGGGAGATGATCAATATGAAGAAAGGGAAGATAATCTCCAACTAACAAAAGGTTTTAGGTTCTAGTCATGTCGCTACTGGTTTAAAATAATATGTCCATGTGCAAGGCTCAATACAACGAACGTCAAGGAGCGTGTTGATTATTATAAATAAAAATAGTCCACTTTGAGCATTTTAAGTTTTTCGATGAGTTGGTTAATTATAGTTTGATGCATCCCATAATTACTTACTTTATTTATTTTTTATTTGTTTTATTTGTTGTATTCCTAAAGTCAAATGACCATCTTCTTCATTGTTGATTTCAAGCATTTTTGTATATTGTTGCTGGGATATTTCTGAAAATAAGTTCGAAAACGACATAAGCATACTAACTGACAAAATTTCTCACAAGATGTAAGCAAGCTAATCCTCACATGTCAGCTTCTCTATTTATTTATTAGGGTGTGTGAGATATATAAGTCTATATCCCTAAGTTGATTTTTGTATTATTTTCATTCTAGAAACTTGTTTGCTTGCTGCTCAGGCTCAAACATAAGCGACAAGTAAGTTATGTTATTTCACTTCTTAATGTTTTTGGCTTTCTTTCCATTTCTTCTTCCTTGAAAATGCCAACTGTAATGGTGGGAGATATAGTTTATGCACTATTTCTTCAAAATTACAGGCTTGAAAAATGGATATATGATGCTCATTACTGTCCCAATGAAACATCCAGGGGTAAGCACATAATACTTTTGCTATGATATATTTCCACGGCATAAACTACAAGAGGCATGTCTGTTGCCCCCTGAGATACACACGATAGGATTGCAACCAATCTTCATTCTATTATCTTTACTAATATCTTTGCAGATGATAATTTGTTTATTAACTGTGGTGGAGACTCGGCAAATATCAATGGAAGTTATAAATATGACGCTGATTTGCAACAAGAGGGAGGGTCAACTTTCTTTCTGAGCAGTAGTAAACGTTGGGGCTACAGTAGCATGGGAACATTCTCTGGAACATACAATGACCTTTATATATTCAACAGAACATGCAATCTTACTATGGCTGATGCACAATTGTACCAGAATGCTCGCATAGCCCCAATATCCTTAAAGTATTTTGGATTTTGTTTGAAAAGAGGAGAATACATTGTGAAACTTCATTTTGCTGAAATAGCATTGGATGAAAATCAAGTTTCTGGTGTCAAAAATCGGCGTGTTTTTTATGTGAAAATCCAAGTAAGTACCTATCCATAGAACAGCCGGCTAATAATTTGTAAAACGGGGACTGAAAAAGGCTACAACTACAGGGCACGACGTGACTAAGAAACTTCAACATAGAAGCAGCAGCAGGGGGTGTCAATTTAAATGTAACCAAGGAATTTAAAGTTGAAGTAAATGGCACACTAGAGATTCATTTATATTGGTCAGGAAACGGCTCAAATTATTGGCCAACGGTATACTATGGTCCTCTCATTTCTGCAATTTCTGTATCTCCTGGTATGCTTCGTCTACTTTATGTTAATTCCTTTTGTTACCATATCATGTGTATGTACTTTATTTACATGGTATTTTCCCCTGAATCAGTTCCAAAAAAACATAAGAAGAAACTGTCTAGTTTGGCTATTGCTGGAATTGGAGGATCTGCATCTCTTTTTATCATACTTATTGTGGTTCTCTTTTGCTGGTTGGGTTGGTTTGGTGGAAAGAAACGGCAATGCGAAGGTAATGTTTGACTAATTACACGATTGATGTCATGATCTGCACCCAATTTCTCACACTCATAGTGTAATAGAATGTCTGTTGCTGTTAAATTTTCTCCTCTTTCAAGGTTTACATGTTGTAAAACAGAACTTAAAGCCATTGAGTTATATCCTGGAGGATTTTTCAACTTCAGACAAATAAAGGCTGCGACACAAAATTTTGATGCTTCAAACAAGCTCGGTGAAGGAGGTTTTGGCGCTGTTTATAAGGTGCCTTTGTTGCAGTTTATTGTGAATAATTATCCTAAACAATCATGGTCTTAACTCCTACACAGATTTCATATCATAAATTTCAATTAAGGAATATTTGGTTCATGGGTATTATTCCCCTACTTTTAGAATATGAAATACTTAGAAAAATTTTGTCACATCCTCATCGTGGTCCTGGCCTATATGCAATCAATAGCAATCAGTAAATTATTACAACATGTTATTTTTAGTATAATTCCTGCACCATAGTTTATGCTGCACTAGGACTTCTTTTATTTCATTAGCTCGAATAAGATGATTGAAAATTTTATATAGTAGTACATTTTTCTTCCACACAATGTAGGGTGTGCTTCCAAATGGCATTGAAATAGCAGTTAAACAACTTTCAACAAGATCGAGACAAGGAATTCGTGAGTTTGTAAATGAAATTGGCACCATCTCAGCTCTACAACATCCGAATCTTGTCAGACTAATGGGATGTTGTGTTGAAGACAATCAACTCCTACTTATCTATGAGTACATGGAGAATAATTCCCTCAAACATGCATTATTTGGTAAAAATCTCCCTCCCTGGCTAGACTAACTACGTTTTCTTCTCGAACATGCATTATTTGGTAAACGGGACAAATTATTTTTTTTTTCCTGTAGCGACTCCTAGTTTCAGTCGTTTTCCAATTGTAGAATTTCTCAAATATATATTTTTCAGGTGCCAGGAAAATGAAAATCAGACTGAATTGGGAAACAAGGGTGAAAATATGCCTTGGCATTGCAAAGGGTCTAGCTTTCCTTCATGAAGAGAGCAAACTCAAAATCATTCACCGAGATATTAAGCCAACAAATATATTACTCGATAAGGATCTCAATCCAAAGATATCTGATTTTGGATTTGCTAAGCTTTTTGAAGAGGAGAAAACTCATGTAATCACCCGAATAGCTGGAACGACGTAAGTGAATAAATTTAATTAGGGAACTTTTCTTTCACATATGTATTCATTTTGGCATGGTCTCTAACCATGTAATTAAGCTTCTTGTAGAGGATATATGGCACCTGTGTATGCCATGCGAGGACACTTAACAACCAAAGCAGATGTTTACAGCTTTGGAGTTGTGATGCTTGAAATTGTTAGCGGAAAGGACAGTGCCAGCTACAAGCCAGATGATCAGACGGTTTTCCTTCTGGATTTGGTGAGTCAAAGTTAAATTTGTATCCACTAAATGTAGAAGAAGTTCCAAGAGATGATATAATCTATATATGTTATGCATAGAGCAAATCATATGATCTCTATCATACAATTGCAGGCATACGTTTTACAAGAGAAGGGAAGTCTTTCAGCACTAATTGATCCAGATCTAGAGTCTGAGTACTCTTGGAAACAAGCTACTACTGTTTTGGATTTGGCGATGTTATGCACTAATCCATCCCCAACACTTAGGCCAACAATGTCTGAAGTTGTAAAAATTCTCGAGGGAAAGAGTAAGATTAAGACTACATCTACTAGTGTGCCTTATTCAGTGGACAATTTCACATTGGCCAAGGCTGTAGCTGCCCTTTCTCAATCCTCACCATCTGGGAGCAATTCACAGGGAGAGGCATCAAGCACCAACATTTCTCATTCTGTCAGCAAAGAAATTGAAGAGTCCAGCTTCTCTGCTGAAAATTCGGATAAGACGATCATGTGACAGTAATGAGAAATCTTGAAATGAATCAGGATTTGTTTGGCGATCATCCAACCGAATGAAAAAGCAACAACTATCACATTGTAATATTTACTTGTATCTTCAGGCTTGTTATGTCATGTTTATGCATTTGTGAACTTCTTTTCTGAAGTGGAGTTGTGTATTCTGTCTGTTACACTTCAACTCTATCTCACATGAGCGAAAGAGGGTTATTTGTATGTCATATAAGAGCTAGGCTAACTTGGTTCTTGTGTACAACTTGAGGAATTCTTTCTAGCAATGGATTAGACAATGTTAACATGGAGTAGTTGTATCAGAGCAAGGAACATCTAGAATCGTAGGAGCTATTGTGAAGAATATCATACTACATTGTGGGAATATAGACATGGTCGAGCCAGAAACCCAAGGTTAGGGGTACACTCGTACAATGAGAGAGATAAGGGGTGCACTTGTACAGTAAATGTGTTCAATATAATAGTCTTAACAAAAATAAAATAAATCTATTTTTCAAGTGGTAGAGTTCATATCTTGAAGCCTTGAAGGCACTTCTTAGGGTCGTGCACTTATGGGTTAGATCCTAGGTTATAAAAACGGGGCAATGAAGATCACATATTTGATAGGAGATAAAAGTAACACCACATATTTGATAGGAGATAAAAGTAACACCCCAATTCTGTCCTGGACAAATTTGTGTATATATATAAGGGGCTACATTAGTTACTATATGCAATTTCAGGGATTTAGCCAACTCAAAGGTGCACAAGGGGCTCATGTGCCAACAATGATTTGGCGAGCTTGGTGTGTTACAATTGGTTAAAGTCACGAGGTGTCTCTACACTTGAAAGTATGAGATTAATCTCCACTTAGGATTCGAGGATGTCTCGATGTGCGTTACAATTAAGGGAAAATATCACGTTACCCCCTTGTGATATGCTAAAGTATTACTCTACCCCACTATATTCATAAAACTTCCAGAAAGGTCATTGTATTATTAAAAAGTCATCATATTACCTTATTCATGTCTTTTTTAAGCTGTTAAATGTCATTTTTACCCTTTTATATTACATATATTTTTTTTTCTTTTCTTTCCTTCATTTTTAACTATTTACCACTAAATAAATTTTTTTTTTTTTTAAAACATCATCTTCCCCAACCACCCCCCACCTATCCCCACCCTTATCTCCACCCTCGTCAGCCACCATTCTCACCCCCACCCCCCACCTTCCCCTTCCCCACCCTCTACTACTCCGTCGAAGCAGCAGAGCTCACTGCTGCAGCCATGTTGCGGCGACGAGCAACAGCAGCGTAGTACAGGGGGTAAGGGTGGGGGAATGGGTGGTGGCTGATGGGGGTGGTGGTGGTGGTGGTGGTGGTGGGGGGTGGGTATAGGTGGGGGTAGTTGGGGAAGATGAATTTTTTTTGTTATTATTTTTTAATTTTTTAATTTAGTGATAAATAGTTAAAAATGAAATAAAGAAAAGAAAAAAAAATATGTATTATAAAAAGATAAAAATGACATTTAATTGATTAAAAAAGATATGAAGGGAGTAGTATGATGACTTTTTAATAATACAGGGGTCTTTCTTGAAGTTTTACGAACACAGAGGGTAGAGTGATATTTTCGCATATCACAAGGGGATAATGTGATATTTTTCCTACAATTAATATATGAGCAAGAACCAACGAAAAATATAGGAGTTGTGTTGTTTGGAAAGTGCTAGACCACGAAAACAAGATGAGAGTCGCCATTTTGAGCTTATATTAGTCATCTCATATGTTACATTTGTGTGGTTGTATACTAGGTTATGGTTCTAACACGACATATCATCGAGCAAGGAGGTTAACTCAAATGCGCACGTAAGATTCAAAGGCCAGCCAAAATCTAGCAAGTCTAGGCATTATAAGTGGAAACAAATCTAGACTCTAGTACGTCTGTGTAAAGGTTTCGATCAAACTACTAATCAATCAATAAATTTGATAATAGTAAAAAACTCAAGTCCTTAAAAATTTTAAAAATTACAATTGTTTGCAGTGTTAGAATATACATTCCTATAATATAGATAAAAATCACAAGCTCAATGATCATCTTATAAGATCCAGAGTTACCTCACCTAATATTAATTAGTTTAGGATGAAAATTCATAATTCTTAGCATTGTATCAATCTCCTCAATATCATGTAAGAGGATGTTGGAATTTATATATAATGAAACCTCGTAATTCCCAAGCTACTCTTTTTGGGTCATCTAATTTTGCTCTTTTAGTTGTTCACAAACATAGGTTCTTACTTTTACTCTCCACTTATTCCTTGCCCCTTTGGCCACTTTGACTAGGTTTTAATTTAACCATTATTCTTTGAATTGCAATAGTTTTATGATATAAACTAATATAAATACAACAAAAAGACATAAATTATATTTCCGTCTTTTGCTTAGCTATATCTGACGAAAATAATTAGCCTAATTCATATTTCATTAGGTGGCCTTTTCCATCCGTTTTTAATTATATGGACAGAGGAAAAGAGCTAATACAGTTAATAGAGGTAATAGAGTTTTTGTTCTAGTAGTATGTTCCTCAATATAAGCGCTGACATCTTTTAATATGTCTTATTTAGCTTAGGCCTCCTTTGAATGAAATAAAATATTTAAAAAATGCAACAAATTTTGTTGTATTATGTCAAAGTTGCATGTCACATGACAATAATGCAATTAATAATCCCGCGATTTATGGTAGTGTGACTCTTTGGCTACTGTGTCCAATATATAATAATCAGAGATTTCTTTTCATATTCTTATAAACTACAAAGGTTTTTAGATTATTATAACGCCAAAAAGTTTGACACGCAAATTTAACAAAATACAACCTATTTTTTTAATTTAGTCGTTTAAATCCAACGTTCTAATTTTAGGACGTTTAATTGCCCTAATTCTCAAATCTTATGTCCTGTCTTTTGGCATCTCCTATGTCATATAGTTTGTTAAGCTCTCTACATAAGAAAATTGACCAGTTTGATCTTTGCTTCACTCCAAGCGGTAATGTGATGCGTCAGACTTAATTCCTGACGGAGAGGTCTCAACTCAATGAAGGGTTGGCCTTTTTTTTTTCTTTTTTTCTAAATACGCAAGTTATTCTTGTAATTTTCAAAGACTGTACAAAAGAATCAAAAAGACATACACTCAAGAGATGAGAGATCCTATTCTGTCTTCCAAGCTATATAAATAGGCTGTTACAAAAAATTCTACTGCACTTTAAACTAATTATTTGTAGACTGTTCTTAATGCGAGCAAAAATTTGTTCTTTCGTAGAGGCTGCATTGTTGAATATTCTATGATTCCTTTTAGTCCAAACGAAGTAAATAGTAGCGCCCAGTATAAGCAAACACATGGAATTTTTTTTTTTTTTTGGCAATAAACACATGGAATTGGAATCCTGGTAATTGGAGACCCAAGAACAAAAATTATCCCATTCCCTCAAGTTTGTAGGTAGCTTAGAGCAAGGCATGCCTTTTCCAAATCCTTTGAGAGAATCTACATTCAAAGAATAAGTGATTGTGATATTCAACATAAGATCTGCAAAGGCTGCACGAAAAATTATAGTTTGCTCAGGAGTTGAAAATTACATAGAATTGATCAATCACTAGATGATCAAACAACATCTGAATATTGCTATACCATCATAATATCTTGCAAATTCGGGAAATTCTCGCACAGTCTTTCTAGAGCACGCAATAAGAAAATGATCATTCTACTCACTCTTTCTTTTATAGGAATAGAACTGATCTGATTCTCTAAACAATCAGAATTTTGTACTTCTGTTTGATTCTCCCCATCTCCTGATCGAACTTGTGTAGGTAGATGTTACCCGGTAGGGCCAATGTTAATATGTGAGTTGTAAACTCACTTGCGGTGAGGTAAAAAAGAGACAAATATGGAGATGATAGACAAAGTCACTTTTGTCATCTGTTGACAAAAGTGATTTTACTTAGCTGTATTGATGCAGTAAATTTTGACAAGCATGCAAAAGCAGCAGACAAAGTAGGATGAAAAGAAAGGAAAAGGCAGCATGAAAGAAAATTTAGCCAAAGAACAGCGCACCTAGAAATTGAACAAGCGGCACATGCATTTTAAGTCTGTTGCACACTGCGCGAGGAAGAACTTTGCATGTGGAGTTTTGGATTTTGCAGAGGAATGAGCCTATAAATAGAAGCCTCATTCCTCAGGCTTTGGCATCCCAATTTGAGAGAGAAATAAAGGGATAGAGCAAAATAAAGGGATTAGTGTGAGTCCCTCTGATCAGAGTAATCTTCTTTGATCAGAGAGGAACGTTCTAAATTTAGAGGGAAAAAATGTAGGTTCCTCCTAAGAGATAGAGAGAGTAGTCCCAAACTCATAGAGAAAAATAAAGGTTCCTCTTGAGGTATAGAGAGTTTGATCCCAGACTCAAAGAGGATAAATATAGGTTCCTTCTGAGGCTCAGATAGAATAATGATAGGTTTCTCTTGAGGGTTTCTGCTCTTTCCTTATTGTCTTTATTTTATGAGTGAGGGTGAGTTTCTTCTATTGTAAGAGATAGTGTAATAGTTCTCTCCTTGTATTAGAGAGAAGGTGGGCTAGTTTTTCCTATAATAAGAGAAAGTGTTAGGTCTCTCCTTATATTAGAGAGAATGTATTGTAAAATACTCCACATCATAGTGAAATCCTCCTATTCTTGCCCGTGGTTTTTCCCTTAATTTGTTTGGGGGTTTTCCACGTAAATCTGGTGTCTCAATTATTCATTGTTCTCAATCTTATTTTTGTGTGATACTGCTTAGCCTTGATCATTCCGTTGCGTCACCACCTAACAGTGGTATCAGAGCCACTGGTTATGGAGTCACTGGTATACGTACGGGAATACTGTTCATGATTACTATTCATAAATACAGTAGAGTATTATTCATGTATACGGACAAGGTACTATTCACGTATATGGTTACAGTACTATTCCCGTATATGGTTTTGGTACTATTCATAGTAAAATATTTGAAGTTGAAGCTGATCATTATGAACATCGTAACGGTAAAATAAGAAATGAGATGTTCAACGAGAGTGATTTCTTAGACGGAAATTGAGGATGATAGGCAGAGAAAGGCAATTGTTTGGCGACAATTCAAGACCTATAAAGAGGATGGTCGACAACAAGAAGAGAGAGGGATAACGATGTTATTGCCAATGGGGATTTAGCATTGGCAAGGTATCAAGCCGGAGCCAGCAAAGAAATTTGGGATGTGCTGACTAAAGTCAAGCCACTTCACGGAAAGATCTTCTTACAGTGAAGACTTTATACTCTTTGAATTAGTAGTTCCATATCAGTGTAACAAATGCTATTTTTGGAAGTCAATGTGTTGGATTGTGAAATAGCAGATTTGAACGTGCGGTGTTTCAGATTTTGAAGACTATCAAATTTGTATGGTTAACTCACTATCAGTTGTTCGAGTAATGGTCTTTTTAGCGATCTAGTCTTCGGTGATGTTGCAGCTGTTGCTCTAAAAGATGTTTTTTGGCGCAACAACAGGGAAGACAGATTGTAAAGTTCAGAATGAGTACAAACATAGTCAATAGTGAGAGGTAGATCAACGTGACATGGCTCGAGTGGGAGTCACAATCATCGAAGCTCAAAGTCAAGAAGCAGAGAATGTCTTAAATGCTGCAGTGTGGCAAATAAGGGCATGTCAAAAGGATTGCTAGCGCAACAGGTCAACTCCCAAGGTAACAAATTCTCAGGGATGTGTTGCGGGTACATCCGATGATGGAGGTATATTACACAGCGAAACAACAACTATTGTGTCTAAAGGCAAAAAGAAGCTCACTGATGATGTATTATTGATCGGGAGCAATATGGCACAAGGCCTCTTATCAAGAACAGTTGTGAACATATAAAACTATCTGTAGAGGACTTGTGTAATGGTCATGCCTTAAGGATCGCTAGTATTGGTACCATCAATATGAAAATGTACAATAGTATAGTTTGCACCATTCAAGGAAGATGTCGAGTGAAGGGTTTGGAGAAAAAGTTATTGTCTCTTGGACAATAAGATGACCTTGGTTGAAAGACCCATGTGAAGAATGGGGTCGTGAAGGTCATAGTCGTGCTTGTAGTGGAAAAGATAAAGATCATGATAAATCTATACATCCTTTGGGGAGATATATGTTGGAGGAAGTAGATGCGTCAATTACATCAGGCAATCAAGAATAATCAACAATAATGTGGCATATGGGTCACATATCAGAACGAGGTTCGGAGATTTTCTTGGAATGTAATATTTTGCTCAAGATCTAATGGTGTAAGCACCGTGTTATTAGTAAGCAGCAGATATTGGAATGGTAGATCTATTGCCTAAAGAAATCTGGACTTGATGAATGAGAATTTCCAGTTTTATCCCTAGGAGTGGAAAAATACTATGCATCATTTGTTGATGGTTACTCCAGGAGATTGTGGGCATACTTAATTAAGATCAAGCCACATGTGTTTCCAGTAGAAGACTACAAAGTGCGGGTGAAACAAAAATCCAAGAAATACAGGTTATTGGGATGTATTGATGATGTTTTAGGGTATCACCTGTGGGTTCCCACTATCCACAAGGTTATCGTCAGTAGGGATGTGAAATTTGCAAGAAACAGTCTGCAAAGTGAAGATGACAGCACTTCGAAGGAGACTACTACAAGTTAAAACAAGGAGATGTTTCTTCTAAAGTTACACCAGAGCACAAGGAACAAGGACCATATGGGGTTGAGGCTATAGAAGTCTGGCGTTGTTATGGCGAGCAATGTTGCATATTATCTTCTAACAGAGGACGGAAAGTCGTTAACTTTCCATAAGGAGTAAGTAGCCTTGGTGTTCTACAGATAACAATAACGTAGGAAAAAATTGAAGCTCTCCATAAAAATTGAATAAAGAGACTTGTTCCATTACCACCCAGAAGGAAAGCCGTTGGTAACAAATCGATCTACAAGATTAGATAGCAATGGATAGGTGGAGGAAATGTGCAAGACTGGTGGGGAGAAAAAAATACGCTCAGAAAGAAAGTAGTGACTCCAATGATGTCTTGTTCTCTTGTTAAGTAGTCTTGGTTATGTGTGCTAGGTTTACATCTAGAACAGTTAGATATAAAGATGACTTTTCTTCATGGTATGGTTGAAGAAAAAGTTTGTATGCTCCTACCAGAAGGATGTGTAGAAAAGGAAACTTCATTTGCAGAGTTTACCAAATCTCTGTACTATTTGAAGTAGGATCCAAGGTGTTAGTACAAGAGATTTGATTCCTTCATTAGTCTCGGGTACAACAGACAGTGAAAACCATTGTGAGTATTACAATAGGTTTGGAGATAGTTATGGTGCTGTTGTAAGGGGATGACATGCTGGTAGCAGGCCCCAGCTAAGATCGAATCCAATAATCGAAGGCGTAGTTGGCTAAGATGTTTGAAATAAAGAACGGAGGGCCAGCAAACAAGATTTCGGGGATGCAAATTTACCGAGACAAAAAAGTTAGGAAAAAGTGGATTTCCAGAAGAGTTACTTCCACGGAATCTTGCAGTGCTTCAATATGCAAAGATTGTAAAGAAATCCTGACCCCACATCCTGACAGTTATCCTCAGGTATATGTCCTAACAAGAAGCAGTGAGAATGGTAAAGTCTTGAGTACGGTGTATATCAACAATATGAGGTCCTATGTTCACTGTGGTATGTACAAGACCAGATCTTGCAATCAAAAAGTCCATTGGTACATGGCGAGGTCTGGTGGAGAGCATGGAGTTGTTTAAGGGGATCCTGAGATAAAGAAAGGATCATGAGGTATAGGTACCTCAGATGTTGCATTACGTGGTGAAGAAGATTCTCTTGTGGCCTAACAAGGACATAAGCAACATGAGATTTGCAAGACTGGATAGATTTCGAAGATCACCAAAAGTGAGTTTAAATGGAAGAATGTGAGTCGTAAACTCACTTGTGGTGAGTTCAAAAAGAGACAAATATGGAGATGATAGGCAAAGCTACTTTTGTCATCTATTGACAAAAGTGATCTTACGGCAGCAAAGTACTACTTCGCAACTTTCGCATACACCTAGAGAAATATGTTCCTGAAATGCAAATAGAACAAAATAAGAAAATGACTAACAAAATAAAATAAACTCCAAAGTAAAATTAAAGTTATTTGGTATCGATATTAATAATTGACACAGTCCCCGACAACGACCCAAAAACTTGTTGTGTGATTTCTAACGCAAGTGCACGTATCGCAACAAGTAATAAAATAATGACTAAAGATCGTTCCCACAAAGACTATGATTATTAACTACCGAAATTAATCTAACTCTAACCTTATTCGGACAATCAAAATCTAAGAAATTGTAGATAAAAACTAAAGAATTAATTAAACTTATAAAACTAGCAACTAACACAATTATGAGATTTAGGAAAAAGGTAATTCAATAATTAAGAGGCTCTAGAGATTCCGATTTCACCAAGATTAATCCTATTTGAAACTATTGATATAAATCAATTGACGCCTATTCTTTACGTTGCCAGCAATTTCGCTAATGTGGTTATTAATCTTTCTCAAGTATTAATAACTTATTTTGCTAAGCAAGTTACCTACATCTCTATGATAACTGTGAATTTAGGAAACTCATTAAGCCCTAGAAATTCATGTGCTACACTAGATCTCATAACTATCTCTAGCTTATGACAATTTAATAGTATTTCACATGTGGTCTAATTTAGTTATCGCTTCTCAGTCTCAAACCAAACCACGAATCATGCAATTGTTGATCAGGCAATCACAAGCATTAAATTTAGCATGAAATACTCAACACATACATGGAATAATTCATCAATCAATCAAAACCAAAAGTATCAAATATTCATAATCTGGCTACATCATAGCCCTAGAAAATTAACTTAGAACATCATAAAGAAATTAAATAAAATCCAAGATATAGTATAATTCATGATGACAGAGATAAAAAAAATTAGGATTTGGAAAAGAATCGTGGTAGAGTCTGTCTTCGGATTATTCTCCGTTTTCAACTCGTGAATCATCTGTTTTCTCTATTCTCTGGAACGTTTCTTGCTTCCCAAAAGAAGCCGCCTCCAAAAGCTCTTTTTTTATAACGTGTATTTTTTTCATTTTATGCTAGGGTTTGCTTCTTTTTGAGCTATTTTACAAGATTGCCCTTAAATTTCTTGCGATGCTGTGCAGGTGCGCTATGACTGCGCTACTTGTGATTTCTCTTCAATTTCTTCACACGCCGCATGAAATCTTGCCCTTAGCCATTCTTCTTCAATTGTGCCTCAAAACTTAGACTTTCTTAGGAAAATCACCTACGTCGCAAATCAAACACAAAATCAATCAAATTACTCATAAATTACTCAAGAACTAACAAAATTTAAATGAAAATGTGCTAAAATAATATATCAATAATATACCCAACAATAAATGACTTGAAGATTAAACGCAATTAATGAGTGTTGATAATTCGAGAGGCAAAATATAATGGACGGTTGAAATGGAATAATATCATCCATGGGATCAGTTGCAAACAAATTTCTTAATTAACGGAAAAATAATAAAGGACTAACGGTGTCACATATTTAAAAGATAAAAGACTGCAATGTTGTACCACGCTAAAGATAAATGACTAAGTTGGGTATTAACCCTATATTTAATTACTGAAAGAGAACAAAGGATATCATTTATAAATTGGGTGAAGTTCTTCTAAGTCTTTGTAATATCACAATTTTATAAGAAAAATAAAAAAGTTAAAGTTCAACTGTAACTATACATGTATAATTGAATTCCAATATACATGATTTTACAGCACAGTTCTCAAATATATATAGTAGCAGAATACATATCTGTTTGAGCCATAATAAAAGCAGCTTGTAATCGTTACCCAATCACTGATGTAGGTCTTCATATTCCTTGCTCTATTTAGGAACAACTAACGTTTATAGGAACAATGAGTTTAGGGTTAGAGAAGGATAGAGGACCTAGTCATATATTTATAATTATTCTAACAAGCCCTCCCATAAAAAGTTTAGTCAGAATATAAGGCCTACACACAATTAACCGTATATGGATTTATGAGGTGGGTTTAAAAATAATATGATCACAACCCAATCTCAATGAATTAGATATCCAGCCTATTTTTTATAAAACCAAAAATAAGTAACGGTAGCCCACATAATGGAGAAATATTTCAACAGTCTCCCACTTAGGCAACGTTAATTGTTTTATTTATTACTAAAAAAAATTTGAAAACATTTATTAGGCTGAATAAGTAAACTTAATGTTGCCACAATTTTGAAAACACTGATTCATAGAACAACATCTCGAACACAATCCTGTCCAACAAGATTATCAAACATCGAATCATGACGATCGTAGTGTTCCATATTGACACAGGACCTTCTATGGTTACAAATAGCAACAACCCCATTGACATGAATTAATATACGACAGTGTAGCAAGAAAGTAGCACCAACATGTGATCAAATATGCCCTTTCTTTGTCAGTCCTCAACATGATTTTTCCAAAACTGGTGGTTGATATTCCAAGGAAATCAACCATTCATATCCTCCCAAAATGGCAGTTAATAAGGCAAAGGAAAGAATGCATATCTCCGATCAAAATGGTGTCCTTATAGAGATATTTAAACTCAATAGATGATCTTATCAATATGGACACCAAACCAAGACCTTCAATATACATATGAATGTTCACAAAATAATCAAGCATGTTATAAAACACAAACAATATGTTATTCCACAAATGCACAAAAGTACGAAATAAAAACAAACAATAATAGGAGTATTCAACAATGCATTAAAATGCAAAACTCCCACTAGTCAATAGCATCAAAAGACAGTAGAACCCTCATATGTAAAACCAATACAAAGCCTAGTGTGCACTTGAACATACATCAAGCTCTCAATAACACTAGCATATGGTACATGTCTCATGGATCTCTTTATGTCATGGACTCCATAATACCCATATCTCATCATGCTATTTAAACATTATGGTCTCAAACCTTTAATTAGAATATCAACAAGCATTGAGTTTGTTTTAGATTCTTAGTAATAATGTTTCCCTTTTCTCGTCAAATCCATGATTGTTTGTTCTTAAGTGAAACCAAAATAGAATTTGGGTAATTACAATAGCTCACAATAGAAACAAATATATCTAAGACCCAAGTACATCATGATAATCTCTCATTTGAGTAAAGGGTACAACATGTTATAATTATCTCAATCATGAAGGTGAATAAGAGAAATACACAACATTCAAGAAGTTAATCACCTTTAGGCAGATAAATCCCTCTAGGGCATACATTCTCTCAAACTAGTAGAACATGTCACAAGCTCATAAATAAAACTCCTTTGGGTAAATAAATTTCTTTGGCTATATATCTTCACTACCATAATTCGTCCACCCTAAAACAATACACACAATAATCCTCTTTGGGTAGGCTATTGCATGTATTAATTTGGACAATACAAGGAACATATATCGAGTCTTATTTCCTTCCATAAACTATTGGAGATCCATTTAGAAATAAAACTCACATACTGAATTATAACTTCAATAGCATTTATACTGGAATACCTTGATTATGCTTCCAAATAATATTCATATTATATCCTCTAGATGGAAACCCCATGAAAATACTTTACAAAAGATATTATAAGGCCTACAATTTTCCATATTAAATCACTTAAGAACTCGATCAATATAAATCTTTTGTTATAGATCCAAAAGCCCACGAGACCTATCTTGGTGTATCTGGATACCAACAGTGAAAGAGACCTCTCCAAAATCTTTCATTATGAAAGTCTTCAAAAATACTAAACTCATAAAATTTCAAGAAAATAAACTTACTCCCACTAATTTTGAGGTAGATACACTGATAAACCACAACATGTTTATCTATACTAAGATGACCCCAAATTTGAAAATAATTTAAGCTAGGTTTTCTCCCAAATCAAGGTTCAATAGCAGTTTTATGAGCAGATTTGCTAGTAACACGGCTAAGAGTATAGGAAGTTGTTCTAATGCCTTCATCCCAAAAGGTATATTAGGCTAGTGACATTCATCATGCTCCTCATCATATCCTTAAAGGTGTGATTTTGCTTCTCAGCCAAACCATTATGTCTAGGGCTAAAAGGTATAGTACGTTGGGCAACAATCTCACAATCCTATAAGTACATCACAAACGGTCCTATATGCTACCAGTGACTCAATGTCTACCAAAGTACTTATCTCCCCGATTAGACTTTACAATACATTTGGATTTCTCTTTAATTAAATAAAGGTATCCATAACAAGAGAAGTCATCAATAAATGTAACAAAACTTGTTACCACACAATGTAACATAATAAGGTTCACTAATATATGTATTACTTCTAAAAGGTCAGAGTTATGGGTAGGCTATTCTGACTTAATATTAGTGAGCTTACCCTTTATGCATCCAATACAAGTTTCAACATCAAAATTTAGAGAAAGAAAAATATCCATTCTAATGAGTTGTTCAACCCTTCCTTTGAAAAAAATATATGGCTCAATCATTTATGTCATAATAAGAAAGAAGTTTCATTAAGCAATATTTTCTGAAAAAAATAGTCATAGAAATTTTCTATGCGTAAAGACAACTGATATAAACTATTAGAAAAATACTCCTCAACAATTTTGAATTAGAAAACCAATTTACTTTGCCATTTCCAAAGTTAAAAACATAAGAAATTTTAAACTTGTCAAACAAAAACACAAATTAAATTTCAGCTAAAGAACGGTACATAAAAAATATTTTTACAAAACAAGTTCAAAAACTAATTTCTAAAAGTAAAGTAATAGACCTTATGAGTTCAATTTCAATGGCAAAATTATTTCTAACTCTGATTCCAGACTCTAATTCACTTGGCCTAAGTTTGTTTTCGAACCTTTGCAATGAAATGACAACATAAAGGGTTGCTTCACTATCAAACCACCAAATATTTAATGGACCATCAACTAAAAGGTATTCTAAACAAACATAAGTTAGTGAATTGTTTTCTTCAACTTTATTTTCTCTAACCATGATTTGTACTTAGCATAATGAGCTCTTTTATGACTTTTTCACTTACAGAAGTAACACTTCTTTTCAAATGCAACAGACTTGGGACTTCTTACATTGTGATTTCTCTTTTGATTCTGACCCTTACCACCCTTTTTAGAACCCTGACCTTTCTTAGGAGCATGACCTTTAAATTTTGAGGTACTAGCCTTATTAGAAGTCTTTAAGGTTGGAAAGAAGCAGTGTAACCTTACGATTTTACTCTTAATTTGCTCAGCAACACACTGATTAATCAAGTCTAATAAAGTCTTATCATATTTTACAATCATAAGTTCACCCATTAGATCCTAACACATATAACATTTGCGTTTCCCTCATAACTATTTTAATTAGTTAAAGCAGTAAGTGCATCAGAATGCTAAGTCAAGGTCAACTATCCCTATGATCAACTTCATATGTACCTTCAACTTATTAAAATTTTGCCTATTCAAGAACTAAAGTAGTGGTCACATCATTCAATATAAAATAAATTGTTCAAGGAAAGAATGCAATGTCAACAAACAATAGGCATACATGTTTCATTATAAAATAAACACTTAAAGCAAAAGAGCCCAGGCAAATCATTACATTCCCCATCTTTGGGTAGGAAACATAACATGTAAATAGGTACCCTTTTAACTTAAACTGTCGATGAGATCATCTTACTAAAAGAAAAGGTCAATCACCTTTGGGCAATTGAACTCCCTAACAATAGTATAATCTCGACCCATACTTTATGTTTGTGCTACCTGGCTAAAGTCATATAATGACCTCCTTTGGGTGATCATTGAGCATTTTACCATGGTAGTTTCCCAACCAATATGAGAAAAGTCATAGATTTAATTAGACTCATCACTTTGGTGAATTTCGCCCAATCAAACCTATGTTGTCAACTCACTGGGAAAAACTAATGCTTAACATAAATGAAACTGTCATGCATGTAATTGATTAGACAATATGAAACACTTCAATGTATGTGTCTCTACGATTACTATAAAATTGCATTCTATAATAAACTTGAAAAAATTATATATATATAATTAGTAGAGCACATCTGATGCACATAAAATATAAATTGAAGAAGTACATAAAATTTCAAGTTGAATTGAGGAATATCACAAATTTTTATTAAATTCAGAGGCCCAAAATGATTTAAAATCAATCCCAATTTATTTGGCCACAATTTAGTAGTACCATTGAAAATTATGTGCACAATATAATATTTCAATAAGGAAAGAAAACAATTAAGCTTATTTTCAAGAAAAAGTGATAAGGGCTTTGTTTGGTATGTGTAAAAGGTTACACTATTAAAATTTTAGTAAATATCCTCTAACCAAACATGTCTTTTCCCACTTAAAATAAGATGTTGTTTGGTTTCACAACTTTCACATAATTTAGTTTGCAATAAAATTACTTTAATTAGCCAAATAAGACATTTCCTTTTAGAACTAAGGACTCTGTTTGGTTGTCCAAATTAATTTCAAAAGCTAGAAAACATATTAAACCGGATGCCAAACTCGGCCATTCTTTTGTAACAAAAGGTAAAAGATACAGTACACTTTAGGGGATGCAAGGTTTTGAACCTATGACCACTCGGTTCCATATTTAAGCACTAAACCAGCAATCCAAATTTTATTGTCAAGATGATAGGAATTGTCTTTATATGATTTCCAACAATATCAGAAATTGACCTAATAAAATGTAAAGTGCTTTTATGGCCGTCCATGTTTTACTACGAAGTAACATAAGAAAATAATAACATTTATGCACCTAGCAAGTTTTGAACTCATGCAAAACTAGACCCTGTGCATGACTTTAATCAGCCAAGCTAGAGAATTTATTTCAAATACAACAGAATTTTATTGCATAAATATGGTGATTCCAATAGTAGTTGAATGAAAAATAAAACTAATTTAAAACCTACGTAGTTTTGAACCCACGTCGCCATAGTACACATACATGAGATAAAATTGAACTAAATTAATAAATTCAATTTCATAGTTCAGTTTAGTGGCTAGTGCACAGAAGGAAAAATCATAGGTGAGTCTAAGAAGATTTGAACAAAGTCTTTAACCGTTACCAACAGTAACTAAACCAAAAATATAAGCCAACAATGCACGCCTCTATTGTGATTTGAACACGCCACCTCCAAGAACTGAACCCACAAAACAAGATTCTTCTGCACATGTTAACCAGCTATGCTAGCTTGACTTTCGCATTAACAACAGCTATTTAATATATATGACCGTTTGTCTGTGTACCAACTAAAACAAAAAGAATTAAGACTTACACGCCTAACAAGATTCAAACCCATAACCTACATAGAATTATTATTGTCATTAACTAGCAGCACCAGGACACCTCGTGCGACACAATTGGACTAAACTTTCTATATAGCGTATATCTATTTGGTTCGGTTCACTGCTAAAACCAAAAATAAAAATGCCAGTGTCCCTAATATGGATCGAACCCAATACCTCAGAGTCATATTGCTTGCATCCAACCACTACGCCGATCACAAGTTTTCGTACAAATTATGAGCATATTAAATATAAACCCTAAATGATAGAAATCGTCTTCAACCTCCAACCAGGTTGCTGAGGCCCGTTGAAGCCCGAAACTAAACCCAAAAAGTAAAAACCTCATAACTGATCTTTTTTTCACAATTAAACAGCCTAATCCTAGGTTTTTGATACTAAGGAATTCAAATTTGGCATTACTTTCATCAAAACATCAATAGATTGTACTGGATTATTTAGTTAGGCTACTTATTTAAATAAAAAAATTAGGGTCTTAAACCTTTACAACCATACAAATAATTTCCAGCAACAATCTTCAATTAGAGAACATATATGTTGCTAAATAAATTTGAATCAGTGAGCATATATGATCAATCATGCAATATACTCAAGAAAATTTGAAAAACTAATACAAAATATTTCAAACTCATAGAACAACATACTAATAACAATAAATAGCATGTTATGCATTAAAATAACATGTTATACATCAAAAGAGCAAGTAGAAAGTGATCTACGAAAGCCCTCAATCAATTTCATGAAACAATAAAAGGATAATCATGAATTAAATTAAGAACTTTCATAACTTATACAAAGCCAAACAAGTATTACAAAATTATTTTAATTTAATGGTTGAAAATCATGCATAATTGGCTCTGATACCACATGTAACCATACATGTATAATTGAATTCCAATATACATGATTTTACAACACAGTTCTCGAATATATGTAGTAGCGGAATACATACCTGTTTGAACCATAACAAAAGTAGCTTGTAATCGTTACCCGATCACTGACGTAAGTCTTCTTCTTCCTTGCTCTATCCAGGAACAACTAACGTTTATGGGAATAATTAGTTTAGGGTTAGAGCAGGAGAGGGGACCAAGCTATATATTTATAATTATTCTAACAGACCCTCCTATAAAAGGCTTAGTTAGAATATAAGACTTACACACAATTAACCGTATATGGATTTATGAGGTGGGTTTAAAAACAATATGATCACAACCCAATCTCTATGAATCAGATATCTAGCCTATGTTTTGTAAAACCAAAAATAATTAACGATAGCTCACATAATGGAGAAATATTCCAACATCAACATCTAACATCAGGTTGAAAAATATATTAAAAGACAATGTATAGCATTTTCATTCTATTTTTACCATTAGTTGAATGGTATATTATGCAAATATAGCATTATAAATTCTAATAATTTATAATGGTTTTCTGTTGCCTCGAGTTACAACGATTTCTCAGATTGGAAAATGGAAGGTTCGTTACCAGAAGAAATTGGAGATCTCTCATATTTGACGACTCTGTAAGGATAATTACATCATATTTCTCGATTTGCATCACAGCTTTTCATTATCTTGAAAGTAGTACCTAAATTGGTGGTAAACAATAATTTTTCTCGACCAAAAAAAAAAAATTCTTCCTTATTTCATCTTTAGAAGTCAACAACCTAATAAATAGAATTTCATCGAAATAGGCATAACTTTTACAGATTCTTGAAGCTTTATTTTTGGGTGAAGCTAAAGACTTTAACGTCGTGAAGTATTTATTACATGAGTTGACCCATACCAGCTAGATTTACAACGTACCACAAACAAGTTAGAAAGGATTTCTTTGAGGACATTGTCTTCTTTTCAAGTTTATTTGATAATATAACTTTTATGTTTATGATGAGAAGAGTTGGTAATATGAGAACAGTTGGTAATAATACTGTCTATAGTGTTAGTGGTGTTGCCTAGCACCCAAGCTCAAAGTATGTACTCATGCAATAAGAGAGGTCAGAGTGTGCACTCATATAATGAAAGCGTTCAATATAATGGTTTTTTGAAAAACAAAACCAAAAAATATATATATATATATTTTTTTTGTTTCAAGTTGAGGGTGTGCTTATTTTCCATTGAGCTCCGCCACTATAGTGTGGCAAAATAGGTCATAGGTATGAGTACTAATAGTAGCTAGAATGAAGATATGCACACACAGGCACACGACAGAACCAAGTTAGTGTTGTTTGTGTTTATTGTTTCTCTTATTTCATGAGTGTGTATTCACGATCCAATTCCCAAAAAACCCGTTAACCTTCGTGTCAGATGATGAACAAAGTGTTAGGTTTTTCACATGGTGAACTAAAGAGCAAAAGAGAAGGATTTCTTCCACATGGAAAGATTAGAAAAAGAACGAGTTATTAATAAACATGTGTAGACTCAAGATTCAATTGTTTAAACTTTTGGGTCAATAGTTGAGTTTTACACATGGGTGTTAAGGCCCATGTGTTCTCAAACTCTCATGGCCCGCTACAACAAATTGCTATGATTCTTGGTGGAGCTAGGCAACAGGGCTCGGATGATGGAGTAAGGTCACGATAAGCAAAATACTTGGGCTTGGACAATGAAGTAAGGTCACGATAAGCATAATATTGGAGAGTTCACATATGAAAATGGGGAGATTTGTTTGGAGTTTCACACAGTGAACTAAAGAACAAAAGAGAAGGATTTCTCCCACATGAAAAGATTAGGAGAAGAATGAGCTATTAATAAACATGTGTAAATTCAAGACTCACTAGGTTAGATTTTCGGGTCAATAGTTGAGTTCTACACATGGGTATTAAGGCTCATTTGTTATTAGACTCTCAGGATTTGCCACAACACACATTGATGGTCTCCAATCTATGATCTAGTCAACGGTGGCCGGTGTGGTAAGTACCAACCAGCTCTTCCTCTACACCTTGCAAATCCAACGATACCTCCTAATTTCTATTGGGTGTTCAGAATGCGGCAGATTGAGCTCCTCTTGATGTGAATCTTTCTTAGCTAACATGTACTTTTCGGACAGATAACACGTTATAAGAAAGTTCTCTCACTCTTAGGTCACCCTCCCACAACCCCGAAAAGATGTGGCCTAGTAAAAAATTAGAAGTTAAAAAGTTCTATTTATAGTAACCTCTTCCTAAACTTACTCTTATTAATATTGGATTTCAACAGGCTTGGGTGTGTATTTGATCCAAAAAGTCAACAAAAGTAACGTCAAATTAGGTAATAAGTCTTTTTGTCATGAAAAGTTCTAATGTTGAGATATGTCCAACGCGTTAAAAATGTATAATATATGTGCCAGCCACATATAGCTAATCTTTTTCTCTATTTTATAATTTCTTGGACAAATTTTAATACTGTCCGGTATGGGTACAAAAGGGTGCCTTTTGCAAGTATTTACATGATTTTAACATGAACACATCATTGTTAGAGGTCCGTGTTTCATAGCTAATGATTACATTAATTTGTTAAGTTTATTGTGGACAGAGATTTGAGAGGTAATGTGTTTCAAGGAACAATTCCCGAATCATTTACCAAGCTATCAAAGCTTGAGAAGCTGTGAGTAATTCTATCCATTGCAGAATATTACTCATTTGCCTTTATTTTTCGCAGCGAAATTTGAACCCTGATCAGTGTAAATCATAGTTACTTTCTCAATTTTCTTCTGTTAAAAGTTAAAGATGCATGCCTTTGAAGCCAAATAATTTGCAGCCCTGTCGCTTTTCACGAGATACTTCGTGAAGAAGACTCAAAGAAGATTTAATTTGCTTAATAAATGAAAGAGTGAACGACTTAACACAGAAGTATTTAACTACGTTTTTAAAACGCAGAAAATAATCAATTTATTTATAAAATACAAGGTGTATTATGTACTTTTAGCATCACATATGGAGGTGTTACGTCATTTACCCCAAATGAAATTGTCGAAAACATAGCCCGTGGTACTGAAAAGTTGCGTTGAAGCATGTTTGTCTCTTTGAACAAATAGTCATCGCTCAAACTCTTCATTTGTTCGAAGTTGAGTTCGGTGATGATGAACTCAAATCTGATGGATTTGATGGAGATGGCGGCGAAGCTGACCGTGAAGTAGTCAAGACTATAATTCATCATTAATTCCTAATACTTTTTAAAAGTTTCTAGTGACTTCTCTTTTCTTTCGAACATTTTTCTTTTCAATTCTAAAAAGCATTCTCATCAAATGATATGGTTTGCTTGGAAGTATTCTTGCTTTATAGTTTTATTGTTTTATAGGATAGTTTTTAAGAACAGTTTTGAAGAACAAAGAAGTAAGAAAATTTGTTTTAGTAGCTTTTTTTTTTCTAAACAAGTTTTTGAAATGAATATATGCTTAGAATTATATGAATAATTTGTTATAAAATTAATTAGTAATTGATTAAATTATTAAGTTTAATAATTAATTAAAGTTATTATTAATTAATTAATATTTATATAAATTACTATTAAAGTAATAGTTTAATAAAATTAGTAATAATTATCCATTATTAACTCATTAATTGATTAAAATTATTAATTTATTAATTAATGTTTTTAGTTAAAATTATTGACTAATTGATTTAATTAATAATTAATAAAAATTAATTTATAAAATTATCAATTTAAAATGAAATAATTATTCATTAATTATTATTTATTTAATAAAATTATTAGTTTAATAGTAAATTAATTTAATCAGTTAAAATTATTAAAATGAGCTTTGTCCTCTAGGCACCAGGCGCTCCCACAGAATTTGCGAGAAGGAAAATTGACTCATCCTTTATTGTATCTGACACGAGATGATAAAAAGAGAGCTTTGTTTATCGATGAACAACAGATTGATGGAGCTCTTGGTAATTATTCAATTACTTGTTATTTATTAATTATATTTGTATCAATTATTAATTAAATTAATAAATTATTCATAAATTGAAATTAATTAATTTTTAATTATCAAATTTTTTAATAATAATTAATTGAATATGAGTTCAGGGGTATTGGGGTTGGGGGGAAGGAGAACAAGAACACATGAAAATATTTAAAATGTGCTTTTGTTTTCTTGTTCTTGAAAATATATTTCTCAAAAACAATTTTGCAAATAATTACAAAAACACCCTGTGCCTACGTTTTGGAAGATACATTCTTTTTACATAGAAAAATTGCAAATCCAAAGTCCACTAGATAAAATCCAGGGGTACTCCTCGTGGCATTAATTGATTTTAAAATGGAATTTCATGATTTTTAATATAATATTAGACCTACCATCCTTACAAGTAGTCTATGTCATGGTCATTACTGTATTTACAACTCTGAATACCTTCATTTATGCGTTTAACTCATTATACCATTATCTATGGTTTTTAGATCCTCATGTCGTCTTTGGTCTCAGTTTTTTTGTATTCAGTTTTAGACAATCTAATTCTATCTATGGTCTCTATTGTCATGTACATCGTGGCTCTAGAAACTATATTAGCAATTACCATTTATATTTGTAATCTTTGTGGTTCTACTAATCACTTGACTTTTACCCATTTTTATCACTATTTACTTACTGTTGAAATAGCTGTATCCTCTTTATTTGCAATTTTGAATACCTTCATCATCCCACCTTTTCCCAAACAAGGCACGGATAACTCTTCCACTCACTTACAACCAAGACTTCAACCACGTAACCCAGCTACTCTCTCTCAGTTAATTAATTAGTGTGATTATTCATACCGTGGGGAGAAAACCCGAAATTAAAACACAAATCAGATAAATAACAACAAATGCATAGTGGAAAAACACCTCTCACATTGTGTAAATCTTTTAGGAAGCAACAAATAGAGTCAAACACACAATGCACAAAACTGAAAATTCCAGAAAATAGAACAATACCAAGATTTTAACGTGAAAAACCTCCCAATATGGAGAGTAAAAATCACGGGACCGAAGTCCATCCAAAAACTTCCACTATCAACAAATAATAGATACAAGAGAGTCTTTTCTAGCTATAACTAGAGGTATGCACAATACATTTACAAAAATAACATATTCTTACAAACATTACATTAACAAAAGAGATTAAACCAAGAAGTAGGAGAAAACTCATCAAAATCCCGTAGTTACTGTTTACGTCAGAAAAACGGCCTGTAAAGACTTTCAAATCAAATTCTGACCGTACCGATTCAAGAATCACAAGTTGTGAACATGCACACAAAATTTTAACTCAATCGCACCACAAATAGCCTTCCGATCTTGAGCTTCATCAAAACTGTGTAGCAGAATTTTTCTCTATTCTCCTTCTTTCTCTCTCTGTTTTCCCACTCTGTTTCTCTCACGTTTTTCTCTCTCTTTTTTCACACTCAAAGTGACAGACCAGTTTTGACTGGCTTGTCCACTCCATTCCTTTTGTTTTTTGTTTTTTTTTGGTGAAAAAACAAAATATACTCATTACCAACCACATGGGTTGGTTCCCTAACATATATGTGAGTTGTAATTAACATGACAACTTATTCATGTTCTTATAAGAGTACTTAACCTCTCCCAAATGCTAAGCTCACATTTGTGAGAGAATTTAAAGGCAATACACAGGAAGGAGGGTGGAGCTGGTGTGTTTGAATCTTGATAATTAACAATTTAATAATTATGGAAATCACTAGTCTTGTTGGCTTTGGAGGCTTTTCGGGTAAAATAACAAGCTTTTTATATTATTTTCCTCACTAATTACTAGCATATTCATATCATAGAACAATTGTCCTTCATATTAAAAAGTTGAACTCATTGGCTTTTTGCAAGTCACTATTATCCGTAGCATATCGTTCTTTGTATTAAGCTTTCCGTGATTGTTGTAGATCTCACTGACGTTATGATTGACAGCTATCTCGGAAGTAACCAACTGGAAGGGCATATACCATATTTCCTTGTAGAAATGCAGTCACTGAGACATATGTAAGTGATCGTGTTGTTGAATGATAGGATGACTAATAACCCTTTTTGCAATTTGAGATTTTAATGCATAATTTAGTTGCATCAACACACACACACACACACACATACATACTTCAGAAGAAATGGAAAATGAGAAAATTATAATCACATAATTATAAGGTAAAGATGTCAGGATGGAAAAATCTTTTGCACGACATCCGACCCAATCCGGCTTTCTACATGGGGTGCCATACGTGCAGCTGGATGGGCTGATGATGTATGAAAGAGTTTCTAGTTCATGATTTCGGCAGTTTCAGTACTTTTAGCCTTTAACAACACTATTACAACTGGATTAAAAGTAGATAATTAAAGCAGTCTGGATTTTGGAAATTATTGGGTAATTATTTTCATAAAGAAATACTATAAAACCGATTATGACATAACCACTTATAGGAAACATTTTTCAAACATTAATAATCCAAACAAGTACACAAAGCTGGAATGAGAGAGGAAGATTCATGACTCAATTAATGTATCTATTGAGGAACAGATCGTTCAGAAGATTCTTATTGATGTTAGAGGGAACAGATTTGCTCTCTATTAAGGTAGAACTCATATGTTGTACACGTAATCATACATGTTTTGTGAAGAATTTAATACAAAATACGAATTTTTATAAAACGAATAAAAAAATTATACTAACCTCATAGTAATGCGAAATAACTTGCAGGAATTTGTCACGTTAGTTCCACCGTTTAAAAGTCGCGAATCGAAATTCAGAGTACGGATTGGACTTTGAATTATTGGCCACAACTTAAGAACCCCTTTGATTTAATTGTTTACACACAGTAAACTGACGGAAAGAGTTTTTTGAAAGAGAATAGAAGACAATTCTTCTATTTCTAACGTCTAAAGAAAAAGACATTTCTTTTTCTTTTTAATTAGTTATGGAAATAAGTTCTCATAACTTCTATTGACCCATACAAAATGGGTCAGGTCGGGTCAACCCATATTGGGCGACCTAACCTCAAAATCCAACATTTTGTGAAGTGAAACAAAACGATTACTTACTTTTTCAAAAAAAAAAACAAAAAGTACATACACTAGAAGACTTAAATATCCATTTTTACTGTTTATTTATTTATTTATTTAACCAACGAGCCAAGCAATATATTCAAATTTGATATCCATTTACATCAGAAATGAAAGATAATAAGAAAAATCAGGAGAATGGACCACCAGCCTTTGATCTATTGGTGTATTTTTTCCTGTGAGTACAAGAGATCTCAAGATCAATTCTCGTACGTGATACTTTTTGATATGTATTATATAATTTAAGTCTCCCTTAAATCAAAAAAGAAAAGAAAAAAATCAGGAGAATGGGAGGCAAAAAACAGTCATCAACTATGAGCTTTGATTGTCTTGTTCATAGATTTGAGATATGTATTTCATTTAGTATCTTTCTTCCATGTGCAGAGATCTATCCAATAATTTCTTTAACGGTACAATTCCGTCTCAATTGGGTGCACTTCGGTTCCTTGAGCATCTGTGAGTGACATGAGTGTGTTTTTTCTTTTTTCATCTATATTATATATATATATATATATTGATAGATAGATAGATAGATAGATAGATTGATAGATAGATAGATATATAGAAATGTCAATTGGATGCACTTCTTATCAGGATGAACTTTCTAAGAATATAATTATTACAAAGGATTGGTAAGTTTATATGGAATTATCTCTGATTTCTTCTCCTTCTCTTTTTTCTTCTTCCTTGTTTCTTTGTTATATTACAGGGACTTGGACAATAATCTATTAACAAGAGAGATCCAAAAGAACTCGAAAACATTTCTAGCCTTTCCACATTGTACAAGCTTTATAAAATCCATGCATCTATTTTATTTAAATTGCTTTAGAATTCATACTTACTACTCTTCTTGTATTACATGGACATAGTAATTTTCTTCGTTGCATAACCTATTTATTAATTCCAATGAAGGTCTTTGTCTGACAACATGCTATAGGGTCAGCTTCTGTGAAACCCCACTTTCCTGCTTATCTCATTTTACGTGCTATACCTCATTTTACGTGCATATGATCTGTTTATGTGCTATAGGACCTAGAAAGTTATAATTTTGATGTCAATACTCCTAATACGTGCTAAATGTGCATTCATGAAATTTTTATCAAAAACGGAGTCAAAAATTTTATCGTCGATTTTCAGTGAATAGTGTTTTTGAAACACGTCCACTAAAATTTTGAAATTGGTCTTTTTAACCCTTGTAGACTTATTCCACGGACTTTAATAGACTTGTGTTTGATTAAAACGGTTTTAAAATCGGCTTAAGAATTTATTAGGGTTTTTACACTGACTTTTGTGAAAATCGAGTTTTAAGCCGACTCGGGTGAAATTGTTCGATTGTAAAACTTCTTGTCACCTAAAAATAATTTACTTGAGATATCTTGGGGGTTGCATAATTATTTTGAGATTGGTGAGCAATAAAATGAGTTTAAAGTCATTAAAACACAAAAATACTAACTTAAACTACTTTGACTTTGCATTTTTTTTAATTGACTAAGCTTTTAATTATATATTGTCATCAACACACACTCAACACAACACAAAACACCACCACAAACACACACAAGGCCGAGAGAAAGAAGAGAGAAAAAGAAAAGAGATTTCAAAGCTTTTCAATCCAATTTTTCAAAGAAAAACCTAGTTTTTGTCCGTAGAACTTCGCACCGACTTGGATTCTGCTTGTTGGGCACGCATAGCACGCATTCCTAGGCTTATATCGCATCAAAGGTGAGAGAAAAATTCTAGATCTCAAAATGTCATTTTTATGTTTTTGCTCATAAATGAAAATTTAACCGTTAGAATTGAAATCTGATGATAGATTATTGCTCCTTGCATGCTAGGGATCGTTATATGCTAATACTACGAATTTCTGTCGGATGTAGCATAATTTTTATTTTTCGGGTATTTAATTTTGATTAAAATGTTCAAAGTTGAATTAAATGAGTTGTGTTGATCGAAATCGATTGCCGTCGATTTCTAAATACTTGATAATTACGTGTTAGCGCTGTTGTAATGCCGAATTTTTGATTACATTGTTCGTGTGAAAATCTGGAAAATCCAGCCATGACATCCTACAGTTTTAGGGTTATCGGGCATGAATTGGAGGTGTTATGGTGGATTTCTGAGAGGGCTAATATAGTAGGGTGAAGGGGGGAGTGATAGAAACTGATTTGGGAATGTTTGGATTTGTAGATTGTAAGTTATGAATTTTAGAAGTTTAGGTTGTCATTCTTTAATTTCTTGAACGATGCCTTTAGATGGTTGGGTAGTGTTCGAGTGTTGAATGGTGAGTTGTTGATGAGTAATTTAGGGTTTAATTGTGTATATTATGCATGTCCGGTTAGATGGCCTACTTTGTCATCTAACTAAGTTATTGATTGATTATTATTGAGTTCGGGAATCGGGCACTTTTGTTGCTGATCTCCCATATTATTGATTGATTATTATTGAGTTCGGGAATCGGGCACTTTCGTTGCTGATCTCCCAATTGATTGATTGATTGATGATTGATGATTATGGAGTCTTGGTATGTGTGTGCCACATCTCGGGCAGCGTTGGGCTGTCGGGTTGATAACGGCATGACTGCCATAGGCTACCCCCAGCTCGCATGACGGAGGTGTCATGGAGGGAGGGGCTAGTGAGGTACCTCGGGTGCGTGAGTAATGGGGAGTTATAAGAAGAACGGTTGAGATCGTGATGGCGTTTAGAGCTACACCAAATAGAGTATCCTTTATTGATTGGTTATATAGTTATGTGATGATAGCATTATTTATGTTGTTGTGTGTTTACTTGCTCAAAGGACTAAATCCAAGGAGCGTAGTGAATACTGTCGAGATCTATCGGATCCTCACTGAGCTTATGTATGTAAGCTCACTCTCTATTATTGCATGCTTACAGGTGTTGCAGAGCCGGATTACGGGTACGTGCCTCCTGAGGAGGAAAATGTGCCTTACGTGGACGAGTCATATGTTCCTGAGTCTTATCCATAATTATATGTTGTTTAATGTCATGTATATTAGCTTAATAGACTTTTATATGCTTTGTGGTTCTTATTGTAATAGATGTTGAAAGATGATGATCCAAACGATGTTAACTTAGTGGCTTTCTTTTGTCTATGGTTAAGTTGTAGTTGTGTCTCAACTTATTTTTTTGAAATGTATGATAAGGTTGAGGTATTGTATGTTATGTTGGAACGGAGGCGTATAACGAGGATGGTTTATTGTATAATATGGTTGTGTTGTATGTTGTTGTTTGAATTGAGGAGTTGCTGGATGTATGATGTTTAATGAGGTTGGTTTAGAACCTCGGTATCCTATTTACTGTCGTTATACTGCCGAAATTCCGTTGCGTCCTGACTGATCGTAGGAGGGGTCGAGTTGGGGCGTGACAGTTTAAGTGGTATCAGAGCGCATGTTAGTTGTCAGCCGGGGTATTCTCGGAATGTGGGTAATGGTCTTAGCATGAAATATGTATGAAAAGAAAGAAAAGTGAAATATGTATTGGTATGATTAAATGATTATGTGATTATGTAATTTAAGTGCTTATGTGATTATGTGATCAATTTGTTTATGTGATTGAAACTTATGTGATCTATGTGCTTTATATGAGTTTGTTGTTTATGTGTTAAAAGTTATATATAATCTGTTTATGTGCTATAACCTGTGCTAACTCTTTGATTAGTACGATGGCCGGTAGACCGAGGACTCGTGGTAGGCCCGAGATTGTAGATGAGGTCCCTGGTAATGTGGCACAGGGCAGTGATAGGGGTGATGGCAGGTTAGGGTCAGCAATGGATCGGATTGCAGATTTGATGGCTGGGCAGGCCCAGTTGTTAGCAGGTCAGGCTGTTCAGACTTAGGCGTTGCAGGCTCAGATACAGAATGTACAGGGAGGTAATCACGGTCGAGGTACTATGAAGGAGTTTCTGGGGTACTATCCTCCTAGATTTCAGGGAGAGCCTGATGATAGGAAGGCCGAGTCGTGGATTAGTAAGTTAGAGAAAAAATTTGATTCTCTCGGGTACACTGATGAGAGGAAGGTGACTTGTGTTGTCTATTTGCTTGATGATGAGGCCGAGGAATGGTGGCGCACTGTGAGAGCCAGTTGGGAGACCCGGGGTGTTCCGTATGTTTGGGATACCTTTCTGACTGCTTTTAGGGATAAGTATGTCCCGAGGGTTGCACGAGAGAGGAGAGAGGCTGAGTTCTTGTCTTTGGTACAGGGGGATTCTACTGTGGCTCAGTATGAGGCTACATTCACTAGGTTGTCCCGGTATGCACCGGAGTTTGTAGCTGTGGAGGAGAGGAAGACCCGTAGATTTATGTTGGGATTGAGGCCCGAGATTCAGGATGCAATGGCTCTGAATCGCTATGATATCTTCACTGAGGCTTTTGATGCAGCTTCTAGGTTAGAGAAGAGGAAAGGGGATCAGATTGTCTCCAGTCAGCCTAGTAAGAGGCCGTATCAACCACAGCGCCAACAGGTTATATATAGTCCTCCAGTACAGCAGGTTGTATACAAGCCACCAGCCCAGCAGGGTCCTTATAGGCCACAGGGTCAGCATAGTTACTATCGGCCTCAGTTTCAGCAGAGGCCATATCAGGTTCAGACTCAGTATAGGCCAGCCCAATCTCAGGGTCAGTACAGGCCTAGTGTGGTGAGACCTCAGCAGCAGGCTGTATCAGCTGCTTCATCAGCTTCTGGTTCTTCTAGGGGCAGTGTTAGTGCCACATCATCGCAGTGTAATTACTGCAAGCGCCCAAGGCATGTGGAGTCCGACTGCAGGGTAAAGGCAGGGATATGTTTGGGTTGTGGTAGCATCGAGCATAGGGCGAAAGATTGTCCTAGATATGCGAGGACTGAGGGACGGGCAGTGACTCAGGGTTACCAGGGTAGACCTACAGGCAGTGTACCACAACAGCAGCGGGTTCAGGCTCGGGCTTATGCAGTTGATATGGAGGAGACTGCAGTGGTGGAAGGTAACTTCCTTATACTTGATCAACTTGTTAAAGTGTTGATTGATTCTGGTGCTACGCATTCTTTCATTACTCCTGCTTGTGTGCAACGTGTTAAATTGCAACCTGAAAGATTGCCTTATATGGTTGAGATTAGTACCTCTTTGACTGATAAGTATGTTACTGGCTTAGTATGTAAGGATTGTATAATACATGTTAAGGGGCATAATTTTCCTTCGGACCTTATTTTATTTCCTATCCGGGGGTATGATGTTATTCTGGGTATGGATTGGCTTTCTAAGTATGATGCCCAGTTGAACTGTAGAACCAAGGTAGTACAGTTTCGTTTGCCAGATCAGCCAGTAGTAGAAGTAGCGGGTAACCGGGGTGCTAAGACGAGTTTTGTTATCTCAGCAACTAAAGCCGTTAAGTTGGTGAGTAAGGGGTGTTCGGGTTATCTAGCTTATTTGATCAACAAGCCATCTGATAAGCTACAGCTAGAGGAAGTCCCTATTATCCGGGAATATCCTAATGTATTTCCCGAGGAGTTGCCAGGATTGCCGCCAGAAAGGGATATAGAGTTTGTGATTAATCTTGTTCCCGGTACTCAACCTATTTCTAAATCGGCGTACCGGATGGCACCAGCTGAGTTGAAGGAGTTGAAGACTCAGTTACAGGAGTTATTGAAGAAAGGATTCATTCAGCAGAGTTCTTCACCTTGGGGAGCTCCAGTCTTATTTGTGAAGAAGAAGGATGGTACTTTGAGATTGTGTATTGATTATCGTGGTTTGAATCAGGTGACCATCAAGAATAAATATCCTTTGCCACTGATTGATGAGTTGTTTGATCAACTTCAGGGAGCCAAAGTCTATTCTAAATTTGATTTGAGGCAGGGGTATTATCAGCTTCGGATTCGTACGGAGGATGTTCCGAAGTCTGCCTTTAGGACTCGGTACGGGCATTATGAGTTTGTTGTTATGCCCTTTGGTTTGACTAATGCACTGGCAGCATTCATGGATCTTATGCATCGAGTCTTTCAGCCGTACTTGGACCAGTTCGTGGTGATTTTTATTGATGATATCTTGGTCTATTCTAAATCTGAATCGGAGCACGAGCAACATCTACGGCTTGTATTAGAGAAGTTGCAGGAGCATCAGTTGTTTGCCAAGTTCAGCAAATGTGAATTTTGGCTGCAACGGATTTCTTTTCTTGGCCATGTTATTACACAGAGCGGTATTTCCGTAGATCCCACTAAGATTGAATCGGTGATGTCTTGGAAGCGGCCAGAGAGTGTTACTGATGTCCGTAGCTTTCTTGGCTTGGCGGGTTATTACCGTAGGTTTGTCAAGGACTTCTCGAAGATTGCGGGGCCACTATCTAAGTTGACTCAGAAACGGACTATCTTTAATTGGGATGAGAAGTGTGAGAGTGGATTTCAGGAGTTGAAAAAGAGGTTAACTACCGCACCAGTACTTGCTCTACCAGAGGGGACCGATAATATGGTCATTTATAGCGATGCATCCAAGGAGGGCTTGGGATGTGTTCTTATGCAGGATGGCCGAGTTATTGCCTATGCTTCTCGAAAGTTGAAGCCTTATGAAGAAAATTATCCGACTCATGATCTTGAGTTGGCAGCAGTTGTCTTTGCACTCAAGAAGTGGCATCATTATTTGTAGGGAAGTAAGTTTGAAATTTTCACTGATCATAAGAGTCTGAAGTACTTGTTCTCATAGAAGGAGTTGAATATGCGCCAGCGGAGGTGGATGGAGCTTCTTGGAGATTATAATTGTTCTATCAATTATCTGCCTGGAAAGGCAAATGTTGTGGCAGATGCTCTCAGCCGGAAGGCTAGTATTTCTTGTTTGGCTGTCAAGAAGTGGGAGGTTCTTAAAGAGTTTAGTTATTGGAGACCAGAGTTGACTCAGGTTGGGGTGATGTGTTCACATCTCCGTATTCAGCCTTTATTATTGTCTCAGATCAGGGAAGCTCAGCAACTTGATGTTAAACTTCAGAAGATCAAGGATCAGATCACGGGTGATCAGTCTGACTTCAAACTGCATGAGGACGGTATTCTTCGGTTTCGGAACAGGGTTTGTGTTCCCGATGAACTGGGCTTGAGGCGAGGTAGTCTGGAGGAGGCTCGTAATTCTAAATATACTATTCATCCCGGTGGAACCAAGATGTATCGGGATTTGAAGCAACATTACTGGTGGAACAACATGAAGATGGAGGTTGCTCAGTTTGTGTCTAGATGTTTGACTTTTCAGAGAGTGAAAGCCGAGCATCAACGACCTGCAGGTTTGCTTCAGCCGTTGGCTATACCAGAGTGGAAATGGGAGCATATTACGATGGACTTCGTCACTGGATTGCCTAGATCACCGAGGGGTAATGATGCAGTTTGGGTTGTCGTGGATCGTTTGACGAAGACAGCTCATTTTATTGCAATGAAGATGGGAGATGAGGTTACAAAGTTGACGGACCTCTATCTGGATCAGATTGTTAGACTTCATGGTATTCCATCTAGTATTGTCTCTGATCGAGATCCTCGATTTACTTCTCGTTTGTGGGAGAAACTTCAGGAGACTTTGGGTACTCAGTTGAACTTCAGTACCGCGTATCATCCACAGACCGACGGTCAGTCTGAGCGGACTATTCAGATTCTGGAAGATATGCTTAGGGCTTGTGTTCTGGACTTCGGGAAGAACTGGGAGAAACATCTACCACTTGCCGAGTTTGCCTATAACAATAGTTATCAAGCTACTATTGGGATGGCGCCTTTCGCAGCTCTTTACGGTCGTAAGTGCCGTTCACCTTTATATTGGGACGAGGTAGGAGAGATGAAGACTGTTGATCCGACTATTATGCCAGAACTTCTTGAGAAGATTGAGAATGTTCAGTTAATCAGGCAGAGAATGCTTACGGCGCAGAGTAGATTCAAGAGTTATGCTGATAAGCGTCGTCGAGACTTGGAGTTTGCAGTTGGAGATCGGGTTTTCTTGAGATTGTCTCCTCGAAAGGGGTTTGCTCGTTATGGTAAAGGTGGAAAGCTGAGTCCGAGATTTGTTGGGCCATTTGAGATTACTGGCAGGGTTGGTAAGTTGGCATATCGGTTGGCTTTACCGGAGAACTTCTCTAATGTCCACGATGTATTTCACGTGTCTAATTTGCGGAAATATAATCCGAATCCTTCTCATATTCTTGAGCCAGAGCCGTTACAGCTTCGACAGCATTTGACTTATGACGACCGTCCGATTCGTATTCTAGATCAGATGGACTGAGAGTTGAGGTGGAAGAGGATTCCAATGGTTAAGGTGTTGTGGAAGCATCATGGCATTGAGGAAGCTACGTGGGAGAGACGAGATCAGATGCAGTAGCAATACCCAGATCTTTTCCGTACATCAAGTAAGAATTTCGAGGACGAAATTTCTATAAGGAGGGGAGAATGTGAAACCCCACTTTCTTGCTTATCTCGTTTTACGTGCTATACCTCGTTTTGCGTGCATATGATCTGTTTATGTGCTATAGGACCTAAAAAGTTATAATTTTGATGTCAATACTCCTAATACGTGCTAAATGTGCATTCATGAAATTTTCATAAAAAACGGAGTCAAAAATTTTATCGTCGATTTTTAGTGAATAGTGTTTTCGAAACACGTCCGCTAAAATTTTGAAACTGGTCTTTTTAACCCTTCTAGACCTAGTCAATGAACTTTAATAGACTTGTGTTTGATGAAAACGGTTTTAAAATCGGCTTAAGAATTTATTAGGGTTTTTACACCGACTTTTGTGAAAATCGAGTTTTAAGCCGACTCGGGTGAAATTGTTTGATTGTAAAAACTTTTTGTCACCTAAAAATAATCCACTTGAGATATCTTGGGGGTTGCATAATTATTTTGAGCTTGGTGAGCAATAAAATGAGTTTAAAGTCATTAAAACACAAAAATACTAACTTAAACTACTTTGACTTTGCATTTTTTTAATTGACTAAGCTTTTAATTATATATTGTCATCAACACACACTCAACACAACACAAAACACCACCACAAACACACACAAGGCCGAGAGAAAGAAGAGAGAAAAAGAAAAGAGATTTCAAAGCTTTTCAATCCAATTTTTCAAAGAAAAACCTAGTTTTTGTCCGTAGAACTTTGCACCGACTTGGATTCTGCTTGTTGGGCACGCATAGCACGCATTCCTAGGCTTATATCGCATCAAAGGTGAGAGAAAAATTCTAGATCTCAAAATGCCATTTTTATGTTTTTGCACATAAATGAAAATTTAACCGTTAGAATTGAAATCTGATGTTAGATTATTGCTCCTTGCATGCTAGGGATCGTTATATACTAATACTACGAATTTATGTCAGATGTCGCATAATTTTTATTTTCCGGGTATTTAATTTTGATTAAAATGTTCAAAGTTGAATTAAATGAGTTGTGTTGATCGAAATCGATTGCCGTCAATTTCTAAATACTTGATAATTACGTGTTAGCGCTGTTGTAATGCCGAATTTTCAATTACATTGTTCGTGTGAAAATTCAGAAAATCCAGCCATGACATCCTAGGGTTTTAGGGGTATCGGGCATGATTTGGAGGTGTTATGGTGGATTTCCAAGAGGGTTAATATAGTAGGTTGAATGGGTGAGTGATAGAAACTGATTTGGCAATGTTTGGATTTGTAGATTATAAGTTATGAATTTTAGAAGTTTAGGTTGTCATTCTTTAATTTCTTGAACGATGTCTTTAGATGGTTGGGTAGTGTTTGAGTGTTGAATGGTGAGTTGTTGATGAGTAATTTAGGGTTTAATTGTGTATATTATGCATGTCCGGTTAGATGGCCTACTTTGTCATCTAACTAAGTTATTGATTGATTATTATTGAGTTCGGGAATCGGGCACTTTTGTTACTGATCTCCCATATTATTGATTGATTATTATTGAGTTCGAGAATCGGGCACTTTCGTTGCTGATCTCCCAATTGATTGATTGATTGATGATTGATGATGATTATGGAGTCTTGGTATGTGTGTGCCACCTCTCGGGCAGCGTTAGGCTGTCGGGTTGATAACAGCATAACTGCCATAGGCTACCCCAGCTCGCATGACGGAGGTGTCATGGAGGGAGGGGCTAGTGAGGTACCTCGGGTGCGTGAGTAATGGGGAGTTATAAGAAGAACGGTTGAGATCGTGATGGCGTTTGGAGCTACACCAAATAGAGTATCCTTTATTGATTGGTTATATAGTTATGTGATGATAGCATTATTTATGTTGTTGTGTGTTTACTTGCTCAAAGGACTAAATCCAAGGAGCGTAGTGAATACTGTCGAGATCTATCGGATCCTCACTGAGCTTATGTATGTAAGCTCACTCTCTATTATTGCATGCTTACAGGTGTTGCAGAGCCGGATTACGGGTACGTGCCTCCTGAGGAGGAAAATGTGCCTTACGTGGACGAGTCATATGTTCCCGAGTCTTATCCATGATTATATGTTGTTTAATGTCATGTATATTAGCTTAATAGACTTTTATATGCTTTGTGGTTCTTATTGTAATAGATGTTGAAAGATGATGATCCAAACGATGTTAACTTAGTGGCTTTCTTTTGTCTATGGTTAAGTTGTAGTTGTGTCTCAACTTATTTTTGAAATGTATGATAAGGTTGATGTATTGTATGTTATGTTGGAACGGAGGCGTATAACGAGGATGGTTTATTGTATAATATGGTTGTGTTGTATGTTGTTGTTTGAATTGAGGAGTTGCTGGATGTATGATGTTTAATGAGGTTGGTTTAGAACCTCAGTATCCTATTTACTGTCGTTATACTGTCGAAATTCCGTTGCGTCCTGACTGATCGTAGGAGGGGTCGAGTTGGGGCGTGACAGCTTCCACAAGAACTATCAAATCTAAGAAATCTTTCATACCTGTAAGTATGTATATTTTTATATGTAAGTGTGAGAGGTAGCCAAATTAATTCTCATTGATGATATCATAATGCTTAAGCGTCTCTTAAATGAAAAAAGTATATAGAGTTTATATGTGGTGGAGGAATTGAAAAGTCAAAACGTTAGGCAAATAAGCTCTCAAAATTTGTCCCATTTTTCAAAGTTTTTGTTAATATATGTCAATATTCACCTCTTCATAATAAGTATCGTTAATTATATGATAGCATAAATTAATGATTCTGACTTAAACGTCGATGAGGTCAAAAGAGATCGCGATGGCTACAAGAAAGAAGTTCGAGAATTTGGAATTACCTAAGATGACGTCGGGATAATGCAATACTAAAGTTAGCCAATTTGACCAAAGGAAACTTCCTAGAAGTTGACTTGGATGCTAGCCACCCATGTGGTCAATTGTAGCCACTCATGTGATAAATATGGGTGGCTAATACTTTGAACATGGTTGGTAAAGCCAACCAAGATTGAAATGTTTGATAAGAAAGTCTCCAGTGGCGGGCTAGCTGAATTCTATAAATAGGCATGCATTAGTTCATCATTTTCATCCACAACATAACTCCAAACACAATCCTAAGTTAGTCTTTCTTTCTTGTATTCTTCTTGTAAGTCCAGAAGCCATTGAAGCTTTAATCTTAGAGCGCACGGTGGGACAATTATCTTGTAAGTGTTATATTGAATTGTTAACGAGCAATGTTGTCTTTCTACTTGATTGTTGTTAAGACGTTTCTGGAAAATTGGTTATATTCTTACATGGTATCAAGAGCTTAAGGGGCAACTTTCTCGCTTGTTTAGTAAAGCTTTACTGAGTTTACGAGGTGAAGGCGCGAAGGTCTTAACAACAATCTAGTCTAGTAAAGCTCAACAACTATGACTACTCAAGGTACTAGTTCTTCTTCTACCAGTTCTAGTTCCGGTTTAGTACCAATGATTCGTATCCATCCCCCTACCTTCACAGAAGGAAAGCTTGATGGCACGAACTATCTTTTGTGGAAGTTCAAAATCACTACAGTTCTGGACTCTTACGAACTCCTTGATACAGTGTTAGGCACAGATGCAGAACCAGTTGCAGTCCGTGCTGAAGATGACACAAAAAAGGTCACACCTCCAGATCCTCAGCTTGTCAAAGAATGGAGGAGACGAAATGCTGATGCACTTTGTGCAATTGTAACAAGTGTTCAAGATTCCGTCCTTACTCTAATTCAACACACAACCAAGGCAACTGAAGCTTGGAACATACTGAGAAATCAGTATGAAACAAGGAACCAGACTCGAATTCAGAACTTGGAGAATCAGTTAGCTGCTGAGAGATTAAGTGAAGATGAAGCAGCTGAGTCATTTATCAGTAGGATGAAAAACCTACGTGATCAAATGGCTGCAGTTGGTATTGCCAAATCAACCGAGGATCTAGCTCGAAGGTGAATTAAAGTGTTGCCTCTAAAATTTGACGGCATTGTGACAGTACTCAATACACAAGTTCGCATTCCTCATTTGACATTTGAAGAATTCACTGCCATGTTGATGGAGGAGGAGATGAGGCTGAGAAGCAGAGAAAATCAACTCGACTCTGCCTTTACAGCCAAGGCGAGGAATAGCCAAGAAGAAAAGAAGAAAGGAAAGAAGAAGACGTTCTCTGGATCGTGCTACTACTGCAATAAGAAAGGTCATGCTGTCAAAGATTGCAGGAAACGAATCCACGACGAGAAGAACGGAACTCTAAAGCCAAATTGGAGAAATAAAGAATCTGTTAATACGACTGAAACAGAAGTGCATCTGTTTACTGTAACAGATGTATCGGAGGAAAAGTGTACTAGCGCACATGTACATCAAACAAGTGCATGGGTGTTAGATAGTGGAGCTTCCCGACACAAAACCAGCAAGAAGGAGTTATATGACTCGATAAAACCTCTACAAGAACCAATGAATGTTGTCGTCGGGAATAACGCTAGGTATCCCGTTGAGGGCACTAGAACCATCTCGCTCGTGTCTAAAGATAGAGGAAGCAAGAAGCTGTCCAACGTACTCTTTGTACCCCAGATCACTAAAAATTTGCTATCTGTAGCTGCTATTACAGATAATGATCTAGAAGTGCGGTTCAAGAAGACGGAAGCTTTGATTCTTGACAAGGATCAAAACATCGTGAGTAAAGTTATTTGCAAAAATAATCTTTACGAAATCAGCTCTCTTTCTGCTGTCGTGGATGCCAAAACAAGTCAACTTTGGCATGAAAGGTTTGGGCACATTTCCTATCCTGTGTTAAAGGAAATGCAAAAGAAGAAGATGGTGGCCGACTTGCCTTCAATTGAAGAAATTCAAGGACCATGTGAAGCTTGTATGCTGGGCAAGCAACATAGACAGTCATTTCCCAAAGAGAGTCATAACCGATCAAAGGCTCCTCTAGAGTTGATACATGCTGACCCCTACGGAAAAATGACTACGACGGCGTTGGGAGGATCTTATTACTTTATGCTATTAGTCGACGATTATAGTAGGAAGATGTGGGTGTACTTCCTTCGGGACAAGGCTGATGCTCTTGAAAAATTTAAAGTGTGGCACAAACTTATGACAAATGAGAACACAACTCAGTTGAAAAAACTTCGTACCGATCGTGGGGGGAATTATGTTCTACAGAGTTCACCAACTACTGCAACAAGCTTGGGATTAAGCGCCAATTGACTGCTCCATACACACCACAACAAAATGGAGTTGTGGAACGAAGAAATGGAACAATTGTAGAAATGACTCGATGCATGTTGAAAGGTGCTGGCCTACCTGACACATTCTGGGCTGAAGTAGTCAACACAGTGGTATACATCCTCAATCGGTGCTCAACCAGGGCACTCAACGATAAGACTCCTAATGAGGCTTATTATGGTACGAAACCTTCTGTGTCTCATTTAAGAAAATTTGGGTGTGAGTATTTTGTACACATTCCAAATGAAAATCGAAAGAAATTGGATGACAAGAGCAAGAAGGGCATTTTCTTGGGATATAGTGAAGAGTCTAAAGCATACAGACTCTATGATGTAGAGGCCAAGAAGGTGATCATAAGCCGAGATGTGGTGTTTAATGAGCGATCACACTCAATGGAGGATAGCGGTCCTGCCATTATTTCATCAACTGATGAAATAATCCACCAAGTTCCTGAACAATGACCGTTGAACAATGAAGAAGTCTCTAATGATGTGGAGACTGAAGACCAACCTGTTGTACCCACAAGGAAGCCACAACCAAAGTGGTTCCAACAGCTCTTTGATGGAAGAAATCCAGGAATTACTGATGATAGTCCATGTCCTGATGGACTAAGATGATCAAAGAGAATAGAGGTGCAGAACAGATCAGGACAACAGCTAGTAAACATGGCTTTGATGACCCAAATCATCAAGACGGTAAAAGAACCGGAAACTGTGGAGGAAGCCATGTCAGATCCAAATTGGAAAGCAGCTATGCAAGCCGAGTATGATAGTATCATGAAAAATGATACTTGGGAGATCGTTGAAAAGCCACCGAACAGAAAAATCATCGGCACCAAATGGATCTGGAAAGTGAAGTACAAGGCAGATGGAAGTCTTGAAAAATACAAGGCACGCCTTGTAGCACAAGGATTTTCGCAAGTCAAAGGTTTCGATGTATATGAAACTTTTGTTCCAACAGCAAAAATGTCAACAATCGGGCTACTTATTGCAGTTGCCGTGCATTATGGATGGATTGTACATCAAATGGATGTCAAGTCAGCTTTCCTTAATGGGAAACTTGAAGAAGAAGTCTACGTTGCACAACCCCCTGGCTTCCAAATATAGGTGAAGAAGAAAAAATCTGCAAATTGAAAAAGGCTTTATATGGGTTAAAACAAGCACCACGAGCTTAGTACAAACGTATAGACTCTTTCTTCTTGCAGCATGGTTTCTGTAGAAGCAAATTAGAGGCCAACTTGTATGTTCTAAGTGAACAAGGAAAGAAGGTAATTGTAATCCTATATGTGGATGATCTTGTAATCACTGGTGACCATGAAGATAATATTCGGAAGACGCAAGAATGGTTGAGCCAAGAATTTGAAATGACAAATCTTGGTCTTCTTCATTATTGCTTGGGAATCGAGGTAAGGCAAAGACCTCATACTATCTTCATCTCGCAGCAATGATATATTCGTGAGCTTCTGACTGCATTTGGTATGTCCGAGTGCAAACCAGTTGTCACCCCGATGGAAGTGAATACAAAGTTATCAATTGACGATCCTTCAGAACAAGTTGATAACAAGCTCTACAGAAGGTTGGTGGGAAGTTTAATCTTCCTTTGTAACACAAGACCTGATATTAGTTATGCTGTGGGAGTTCTCAGTCGGTTTTCAAATAAACCGAAACAAAGTCACTGGTAAGCAGGGATGTGGATCCTCAAATATCTCAAAGGCACGTTGGAGTATGGGATATCATACAAGTCTGGAGATACTTTATCTGGGTATTGTGACTCAGACTGGGCTGGTGATATTGACTCAAGAAAATCTGTTACAGGTTACGTATTCACATTCGATAGTGGAGTCATCTCATGGGCTAGTAAGAAGCAACCCACCGTTGCACTTTCATCAACGGAGGCAGAATACAAGGCTGCTTGTGTAGCATCCTGTGAAGCTGTTTGGCTACAACGCATCATGACCGATATTGGCATTCCAATAGAGGAAGCAACAATGTTGAAATGTGACAGTCAGAGTTGTATAGCCATGTCAAAGAATCCAGTATTTCATGCTAGAACAAAACACATAGAGATTCAGTATCACTACGTGAGGGAACTGATTGAGGAAGGTGAAATCTGCATGGAGTACTGCCCTACATAAGATAATTGTGCAGATATCTTCACTAAAGCGTTAGGGAGCGTCCAATTGAGTAAGCATCTTCAAACATTGGGTGTTGGCCCAATAGCTTAGTCAACATGAGGTGAACATTGAGAGGAGGTGTTGATATATGTCAATATCCACCTCTTCATAATAAGTATCGTTAATTATATGGTAGCATAAATTAATGATTCCGACTTAAACGTCGATGAGGTCAAAAGAGATCGCGATGGCTACAAGAAAGAAGTTCGGGAATTTGGAATTACCTAAGGTGACGTCCGGATGATGTAATGCTAAAGTTAGCCAATTTGACCAAAGGAAACTTCCTAGAAGGTGACTTGGATGCTAGCCACCCATGTGGGCAATTGTAGCCACCCATGTGATAAATATGGGTGGTTAATACTTTGAACATGGGTGGTAAAGCCAACCAAGATTGAAATGTTTGATAGGAAAGTCTTCTGTGGCGGGCTAGCTGAATTCTATAAATAGGCATGCATTAGTTCATCATTTTCATCCATAACACAACTCTAAACACAATCCTAAGTTAGTCTTTCTTTCTTGTATTCTTATTGTAAGTCCAGAAGCCATTGAAGCTTTAATCTTGAGAGCGCACGGTGGGACAATTATCTTGTAAGTGTTATATTGAATTGTTAACGAGTAGTGTTGTCTTTCTACTTGATTGTTGTTAAGACGTTTCTGAAAAATTGGTTATATTCTTATAGTTTTCAAATTCTTAAACAAGTTGTAATTGAAGTTTTGATGTCGGAGAAATTATCTGTTAGACTATACCTGTATTTGTGGATTATGCCTAATAGGCTTGTAAATCCAATTCTTAGAACCTTTTTAGATGTGGTAAGGTTACCTATAAATAAATCTCTTGATTTTGTATCAATTTTAGAAAATAGAAAATACGAGAGGTGGTGAAGCATGATAAGAGTGTGCTTGTAATGTTTTTATCATATAATAAAATTATTCTTCTACTACCCATTGACGTAGACTTTAAACCGAATCATGTAAAATCTGTGTGCCAATTTCTCACATCCATCTTTGTTCCCAATTACGTTTCCACACACGATACCACCCCCGATCCCAACATGATCCTTTGAGGCTAACTCCATTAGATTTTTGGATGAAAATCATAACAGGCTTGGCATGTTTAATGCATTTTCTACAAGAAATTCCTTGTATCTAATAGATTCTCTACCATTTTTGATAAGTCATTACATTTGTAAATGATGTCAGGGATCTGTCGAACAATGAATTCAATGGCACATTGTCTCCTAGCTTTAAAGCTTGGAAGGACTTGACGTCACTGTGAGTAATTTCAACAAATTGAAATTCACAATTCTTTTGATGGTAAATCTGTAAATTAAGAACCATTTTTTGTTCTGTAGAGCTATCCAAGGAAATAGCTTAAGCGGAAAAATTCCAGATGTTGTATTCAGCTTGCAGCAACTCGGTTATTTGTAAGCCTGCTGATTAATTAGTCTTTTCAAACTTGTTAATGGGTGGGTGCAACTAGAGAAGTTAGTATATATGTTATATTTGTCATTCACACTTTTGACTTAACTCTTGGCAGGTCACTCACTGGGAACAATTTTGAAGCACCTTTACCAAAAGATAAATTCCGGGCTTTGAAAAACGTTTATACCCTGTAATATTTTGTTCTTTGCTAAATGCTTTTATTGCTGGTTTTATATGTTATTGGTACATATCAAGGATATAAAAGCTTATAGACTGTCCTAATTGTACGACTTTCGTATGATATGACCTTCCAACGTGGATTCACGAGTAAGTGCTGACATAATCTTCTTCTGTCCATTTACAGTCTAAATGTTTTCCTTGCTATTTTCCTTCTATACTCCTCTTTAAATTCCTTCTCCTGTATGTATTTCCAGGTACATTACCGATTTAATTAAACTCGGAGAAGATTCTCAGTTTCCTAATATCTCAAAACTCACCTCTTTAAACTATCTGTAAGGTTTATTGTATGAATATTTGAACAGTGCTCAAGTTTTCCATAATACAACTGCTATGAATTAAAGGAGTTTTATATTTCAGGACATTGAGGAATTGTTCACTAGTTGGTCCAATCCCCGATTACCTATGGCATCTGCCGCTATCATATTTGTAAGACAATTCCCCTATTACCTGACTAGCCTGGACATCAATTCTCTCTTCGACTCATTTGGTGATATTTATCTTTACATGTTCATGCATAAAATTATTATATCAATTGATTCCGTATTTTTGTAATGAAGGGACTTGAGTTTCAACAAATTGAGTGGTGGAATTCCAGCTTCCATTGACAAGCTATCACTTGTATACTTGTAAGGGCGTATTTGCTTAAACATTTTCTAATTAAGAATTCACAGTGTGATAATATGCTCCACTGAACGAGAGAAATCTTAGGTTTGCTCTGTTTTCTAATTGCGTGGAAAATGAATCCACTTTCTTTGTACTTCTCTTTCATCTCTATGAGTTTAAGATCAATTTTATAACATTCAATGAAAACAAACATGTATTAAGCCACTTTCTTTTGTATTTTCGGATTCTTTCAGGTTTTTTGTTAGTGACTTTGTTAAGCTGACCAAGCTAGCTAGCTAGTCGATCGGTGCGAGAACGGTTGACCAGTTAGCTTTGTTGGCTAAACAATTGTTGTTTCTTCGTTTTGTTAGCCTCGAGCTTATTAGGACTATACTATTTTAGGTTAGCTTCTTGTTTCTTTTTTCACGATAACGGTCGTTGACCCACCTTTGTTCTTTTCATTAATTGTTAAATGAAATACACACTCTGCTTACTTAGCAAAAAATAAAAAATAAAACAAACACTAAGATCAATTGCTGCTTTGGATTGCCTTTGGGCATCTGCCATGAAGTTCTTCTTCTATGCCTCCTTATATTATATATGGATCGAGAGGAACAACCGTAATGATTCCGCTAAAATAGAAAAGCACCGCTTTGATTGCATTTGTAAAGATGTTTGAACAAAGCTTTATGTTGGTAGACAAATTAAATCTTCTACTCTTAACAACTCTATTTGTACTAGTTGGAAGATTAATGATGTACTTGTGTAGGATTTTGGCTTGAGGTCTTTGTTGATTGTTGTCCTCTTTTGTTTCATTAGTATGTCAATGATATAGTTTCTTGATGACTTAGGAAAAAAAGAATTAAAGACCATCAAGTGCATGCATTTGCTATTTTAAGAAAAAAAAAATTCCATACATCATTAGGCCATTTTGGCCAGGAGTATGGACCCATGTAGATAGCCAGACGGGGCATGATCGATGATGTATGAAATAGTTTCCCATCAAGAATTATCAACAGTCATCGCCAACACGATTCACTAATCATATTGTATATGATTTAATCTTTCTTCTTGTTAGCTCCTACTTTAAAATTCATCATGGAATCTGCAACACTATTGGGCCTAAGTTGCAAATATAGTTAGGGAAATGAAAATGCTTAACACACACAATAGTGCTTACCTTTGAGTTTAAGCTTATAAACTTGATTGGTGGCATGGTTTTCAGTTATATCGGAAGCAACGAACTCAACGAGTCATTACCGAAATGGTTGAATAAGTCGACCATTCTAAATGTGTAAGTGTTTATATGTTTTTTTTTTTGGGTTATATAAGTGTTTTTATGTTGAGTTATGTGAAGAGTGACCGTTTATCACCAAGGTTTTGGTATGATAGTATGTATTTCGCTATGTGGGCGAGAAGTTACAAGTTCAATTATATTTTCGTTGGTTACATTGTATGTTGTGTAATCTTAGTCCTTCATTGCATCAAAAAAAAAAAAAAAAGTGACCGTTCTTTGTTATGTGAATTGACCCATTCTGTTGACCAACCAAAAAGAAAAAAAAAAAAGTGACCCATTGGAAAAAGAAAATAAAAAAAGGATAAGTAGTAGATATAAGAATGAGTGGCCTTTTTGGTCTAATTGTAAAATTCTCACTTTAAATTCGACAGGTCCGGAAATTAATTCTCAAAATTTGTAACATTCTTTTAAAGTGATGTAAAATTAACTTAAGTCTCATTTTGAATAATAAAAAAGAAAAATTAGTATATAGAAGAAAACTCGTATTAGTGAAATATTATACTGCCAAGTAAAAAGGATTTATCATATGAAAAAAAAAAACTGTTTGGTAAACCTACTATAAAATATAGTCCATGGCTCTGATATCATTTAAGGCCCAGGGGATAATAGCTCATGACAAGGTCATAGCTTACAAGAGTATAATAATACCACTTAACAGTGTCAATGGAAGATTAAAACAGTAAAATGACAGAGCTACAGTCAACGACTTACAGCCCACAAATAGCCATCACACGGCCTGAGAAGGGCATAACAGCGCGACTTGAGAGATGTCAAACACTAACCATGACAATAGTAAATGATAAAAATATACTTCTGTATTTTATGCTATGTCATAAATTATTATGCCTTGGGTCAAAAATTATATTTGAGCATTTCCTATATCAGAATAGTGGTTACCAAACAGTAATAGATCAGCCTATCATAAGGCTAAAAAGTAAAAGACTGAATAAAAAGAGAAATACCTGAAGAAAAACTTCTTTGATTACTTTATGAACGAAGATTTACAAAATATAAAAACTAAAAGAAAAGAAAGTAACTTATTCGAGCTCTGCCTAATAATAAGCAAATGCCGCCTACTTATACAAACTTGCGAACTTGAAAACAAAATTCAAAAGAACCTAATCCGGATTCGAAATGTTTGGAGTTTCTGGGTCACTATACACTCACGTGAAAAAAGCAAATAATTGTTTTTACTTTACATAAAGTAAACAGTAGACTTTGTCTGCTGAAAGGGACATATCACCAGCTGAAAGTGAGATTCCACTTGACATAGATCCGCTAATGTCGGCTTTTCATATCAGTCCAAAAATCCTTTAAGTATCTTCAGATTTTTTCTCCATCTTGTCATAAATTTGTCCAAGAACAGCATCATTGCTCTTGGGCAGGTGCTTTCCTTTTTTGTTTTGCTAGGAAAGCTTTCTCGATTAGGAGGTCTTTAAGACTATCCCAAACATCTTCTGCCAGCACATTAGGATTCTGTGCTTCTCCTGCTAAAACATTGTATGGATTAGAACGCATAGACGCATCTTCCGATGTTGAATCACCATCATTATCACCATCAACTTCCTTTCCGAAATTTTTCAAAAAGTCTTGCTTTATTGCATCAAGATAAGAGGCCATGATGTCTCCCTTGGAGCTAATTTGTTGTCGCATCTGGATTTTTCGTAAAAAATGTGAAAAAGGAGATTCTTCTTCTTGATTTGATTCCTCCACTTGATCCTTGTAAATCTGGACCATCTGAGTAATTTCATCTACCATGTTTTGTCCATAAGGCTTTTTTGTTTCTGGATCAATTTTCAGAAGTTTGGGCCAGAATTTCGAAAAGAATTTTCTTTTTAAACAAAACATTTTTTGTTTATTCATTTCAGCAATAGGTACCCACTTCCAAATCCATGGAACACCAAATTCCATAAAGAAAAATAAAGAACTTGATCCTTCAATATAAAGATCAGGGTTATTACCAATATGAGGGCATGAAGCTAACTATTCGGTAAAAAGTCATTTATAAGGTTCAGGTAAAAATTTTATGGGAGGTCCATATTGAAGCCTCCAAGTATGGATCCAAGCAGAAAATTTTCTTTGTTGAAAAATTTGGGGGTTAAATTTTAAAAACCAAGTATGTTTTTTCTATGGATTTTCATATAAGAAAACTTTAAAAAATGCTTCAACATAATCCCAATAATTAAATTGGTAAACATTTTTATTATCATGAGGATAGGTAAATTGTCTTTCAGCCATTGTACTGATTCTCCAATCAGAGGGTGAAAGAATTTTCTTAATATAAGTTTTACTATAAGTATAAATTAGAAGAGAATTATTTCTCTTAAAATGTTCAAATTCACAACTATCAGTTGCCTGCAAGATAGACTCATAAAAGACTCTTGACTTGTGATGATGCACAGGAAAAAAGAAATTATTAAGATAACGGTCCATAAGGTACCATGGGTCACTTTCCCATTACTTATCCGAAATTTCAAGGATAAGAATAGTTTCAACATGAGTATGAGACTCATAAGAGTCAATCTCATCTTCCTGTTCCACAATATTGGCATAGGATGATGCCTGTGGTACACAAGTGTTTGCATCAAGTAATTTCTTGATTTGTGCATAATTTGGATGAGATGGGTCGATAGCAACACCACCACTAGTTAGATTAACTAACTGTTTTCCTGCAATGACCCTTTGAGAGTCATTTTTACCATGTCCTCTTCCTCTTCCCCTATTAGGGTTAGAGTAATTTCCCCTAGTGGGGAGCATCCTGCAAAAATTCACGGGTCAAAAAGTCAGGTAGGGAATGATGGTCCCCTTTGATATAACAAATATCAAAATCAAAAGAAGCAAGATGAGCTTGCCACCTAGCAAACATTTGTTTAGAAACATCATGTTTAAAATCTTTCTGAAACATAAATTTTGCAGCACTACAATCAGTACGTATAAGAAATTTTTGATTATATAAATCATCTTGAAATTTTAAAACACATTTAACAATTGCAAGAATTTCTTTTGCAACAGTAGCATAATTTTTCTGACTATTACCCTATTTACCAGAATGAAATCTAACAAGTAATTCTTGTTTTGTTTGAGGATGTATTTGTTTTAAAATTCCACCGAATCCTATATCAGATGCATCGGTTTCAATGATTTTATCTCATGTGGGATTTGCTAAAGAAAGACATGGCAATCTAGCAACTTTAGACTTTATTGTCTTAACAACTTTAGTATGAGCTTCTGTCCAAATAGAAGGAGATTTTTTTTAATCTATCATATAAAATAGCAGTATCAAAAGCAAGATTTTGATAGTACGGCAAAATATAATTTAGACTACCAAGGAATCTTTGTAATTGAGTTTTCTCAAGAATTTCATCAGGAAATTTAGAAGCAAATTCAATACTTCTATTTATAGGAATAATTTTCCTTTGTTTAATATTATGACCTAAAAATCTAATCTTTGTTTGACAAAGAACCATTTTTGGTCTAGATATAACTAAACCACTTTGCATAATTATACTTTTAAAGATATGCAAATGTTTGAAATGTTGTTCAATATTTTTGGAAAATACCAAAATATCATCTATATAAACAATAATAAATTCACTATAAGGAATAAAAATATCATTCATAATATGTTGAAATTCTGAAGGGGCATTCTTCAGACCAAAAGGCATAACATTTCATTCATAATGTCCAATTGGAACAGTAAAAGCAGTTTTATATCTATCAAATTTATGAATTTGAATCTGCCAATATCCTGATTTCAAATCAAACTTTGAAAATATTAAAGCATCATGCAATCTATCTAATAGATCTTTTTTTATTAGGAATAGGATATCTAATCCATTTAATAACTTTATTAAGAGGTTTATAATTAATAACAAGCCTAGGAACACCTCTTTCTTGTTCCGAGTGTTTATTAACATAAAAAGCAGTACAACTCCATGGAGATTGAGAAACTCTAATCAATTTCTTTTCAATTAAAGAACTAATTTCTTTTTTACATAATTCCAAATATTTAGAATTCATTTGACACGGTCTAGCCTTTGTCGGTATATTTTTTTCAATAAAATCCTCTTCATATGGAAGAGTCACAATATGTTTTTTTCTATTCCAAAAAGCATTTGGATGATCATTACAAATATCAATAGAAAATTGGTCTTGAATCAATTTAATCTTTTCTTGAAATTTTGAAGTTTTTAATCGTTTTTCAATATTATAAAAAGAAATTTCTTTCTGAATAAAATTCAATTGAGAATTTTTTGCAATAAGCAAATCTTGTATTTGATTTAAAAACTTTATCTTTGGGTTAGTTATAAACTGAAAATTCAAATTCATTCCTTGAAAAGAAGCTTTTATACCATTGGCATCTATATGAGTAAGAGGCATAATTTCCTGTATAAAAGGAGTACCAAGAATAACTTGGTTAGTTAAATTCTTAACTAATAAGAAAGTAGCAGGTATACAAACCTTATCATGACAAATATAAGTGTCAGGTAATTTATATTGAACATGCAAATTTTGTCCAGTTGCCGCAGAGATAGTATGAGTAGTTTTCTCAAAATATTTTGTAGGAATTAATCCTTCCTGTATACAATTTATGTCTGCTCCAGTATCAATTAAAGCAATCAAGTCACGTTTAATAAAATCTTTTTCTATAAGAAGATTAATCTTAATATGCCATTTTTGTGAAGTGACTAACTTAAGATTAGCTAGCAAATTATGTTGATTATCAATATATAATGAAGAAGAAGAAAGAATTTCTTCTTTCATTTTCCCTTTTTCTAATAAAGAGAGACGTTGATCAATCAAAATATTATCCTGTTTTAGAGTTCTAATTTCCTCTTTTAAAATTTTTACTTCTCTATTCAAGTCATTAATAGTAACAATGGCATTCTGTTTTTCATTTAACTGATTTATCAGTTCTGAAAACCTATATGGTTTAGGTTCCTGAATAACACGAGATTTAAATTCCTGATTAGAATTAAAGCAATCTATAATGTTTGCTTTTAGTTTTGTATCACTAATGTTGTCAAGTAATTCAACAATTTTATCACTTGAAGTAATAACATTTAATTCAATATCCTGAAACTGATATTGTAATTTATAAATATCAATATCAGATTCACTATTATCTTTTTGACATTTATCACAACATTTAATATCTTTTTCATCATCAGAAAAATCAATCAAATCATCAGATTCAATAGCATGTAAATTATTACTACTAGTAGTACTAGTATCAGTATCACTATCAGTTTTATCACTATCTAAGGTTAGCAAAACTTTAGCTAAAGATTCTTTAATCTTATCGTCAATATCAAGACAATTAATTTTATTTTTCATTCTACATTTATTGGCATAATTGTTAGAGATATGCCCTAATGCTACATATTTGGATGACATATATTGGGGCATTTTGACATTAACTTGTATATTATGGCATTCGTGTCTACATGTGTGTTTTCATATTGACATATTTAGGACATTCATATTCTCATTCTTTTATGTATATGAATGAGTCCCTAGTATTTTCACTATAGAAATGTATTCTAAAAGCGTTTAGAATATGTTGACGTATTTCCTTAACATGATAAATACTTAAAGTATTCATAGTCCTTAGATTATTTGACGGGACTTCAATAATCTATTACGGACTATCACATGTGTTGTTACCTTTGATTAACATATGGATGTTAATGATAAAGGATGGTGAGCCACGTGTCATAACAGTATAGGGATGCGATTAACAAATATGTGGGTGACTATTAGTTGAATAGATCACTGAATGTGACGTGAATAACAAATTACATGACTTTAGATTAATAATTTGTTATTCATTGTGAATATGCATGTAATCCTTAGACTTGAGACATTACGGTTGTCATATGTATTGGGGTTTGATTCTAACATTTGGACAATAATTATTTCGACAAACGAGATGAGATACGTCCTCTTGCAGTTTCATTCATTCGGTATAGTGATTGATAGGTAGTGGTCAAGATAGGATGCATTAACCTCCGGTGTGAGGCAATGTCATATGTGATCTAAGCTTGGTTGTTTAATGAGGAAATCCTTGGCCGAGGTGTGAATGATGGAGAAAGAGTTTTCCATGTGTCATCTCTCATTACACCAATTAGATCTATGCATAGTATCGAGTTTATGAACTTAATCGAATCATGGTTCTTGCTCGACGGGATAATTAATGGAAGGATTGGATTGTACGATAATCGGCGACTATAAATAGATTCACTTGAATAAGAATTCATTGCTTTATAAACTGTCTTGATACGTTAGTAGCTAGAACGTCACTCAAGAACTCTGAGGGTGTTTTGAGAATGACGGGAGACATTATCTAAACAAATCGAATAGTTTGATTAATATTGAAAGTGTTCAACGTTTCTTTAGTGCTATATAGTGGTGAATCTAGAAAGTCACACACAATAGAGCACGGTGAATGGTTTTTTTATTGAGCTTGATTTAGTTTCTCTTGAGTTGTTAAAGTGTTAACAATTGCATTTAGTTTTCTTTTGAATTGTTAAAGTGTTAACAATAATATTTTGTTTCTCTTGAATTGTTAAGGAGTTAACAATGGTGTAATTGGCCTTTAAAAGTTATTGGGGCCAATATGCAATTATTATTAAGTGTTGGGGCTAATGTAGAAATATGAAAAGGTTATTTTCATAATTTCAACTAATGGTGATTAGGTTGAATATTTAAATGTCTTAGTAGAAGAATACTACACAATATACATATGATGTATATATGTATATTATTACATTAGTGAAATAATACTATACAATATACATATGATGTATATATGTATATTATTACATTAGTGGAAAAATACTACACAATATATATATGATGTATATTTTATCTTTCAACAAAAGCTAGACAACACAACCATAATTTGAGAAAGCTTGTCTTCTCTTTTCTTTCAAAGATGAGACAAGACATCCTAGAAACAGGGCTTGTCTTCTTTTCATGAGAAACGGTTTGTCAACCTTTTCTCTCTCCAAGCTCCTACACGGATGAAACATCAAGAGAGAGAAGATGAGTAGTCTTCTTCTTCAACTCTTCAAAGAGAAAAACACCATGGCTGAAAAATGAAGGTGAACTAGATGAACTTGTCTTCTCTTCTTCTTCATGAAAACGCAGCCAAGAACAAGGAAGAAGAAGGAAATGGTTTTGCTATCTTCTTCACAATCAAGCTCATAAATCTTCCATGGTAGATCTAGCACAAAATAGCCATGAAGATGGAGAAGCCATTCTTTGCTCGTGTGGACCGACTAGAGCTCTTGTGGTTTCAAGAGGAGGTGTCTTCCATCAAGTGTGCGAAAATTCAGATCTATGGCTTCCATGAGTTGTCTATAAGAGGTATACTTCTACTATCTCTTGTCAATATATATATTTGCTATATATATGTTTTGCATATGTTAATCACATGATATCAAGATTAGAGTTTTATATGAACATTATGCTTTGAAATTCCAGAGATTTTTGAACTTCATGTTATGCTTCCGCTCGATTCTTAGCTAGATGATGTTCATAGCTCTAAATATAAATGATCCTTCAAGTGGTATCAGAGCAAGGACTTGATGTTCATGTGATTACATATGTGTTTGCTTAAAGTTTCTAAAGTTTTGAGCACAAAAGAACAAGGAAAGAGTTTTAACATTTCTGAAAATGTTTCTGTCCATTGTTTTTGCATGACTGTTTTGGCATAGTAAATGTTGTTAGATTTGGCTGTTTTTTGGATATGATATGCTATAGAGATAGTAGAACATTTCATCCTCTAATATGCATCTCCTAATTTCATGGCTATAAATCAAAATCAGTAAGTTCACTGATTCTCGCGTAAAGCTGGACAGTTTGTGCAGTTATGTTCCGAAGGGCATAACTCAGTAAATTTAACTCTGAATTGAGTTCCGTTTGATTCTAAAACCATCTACACTCGAAGAGATACGTCTCTGCAAAATTTCAGAATTTTTGGAGAAATGTAGGTAGGCTAAACGAGTCAAAACAGTTGGTATATGTGCAGCAGATTTATGATGGGTCATAAATTAAAAGCCATGACTAATTGGTTTGACTTTGGTTAAGTCCAATGGGCTTAAAAATCAGTGGGCTTTAGTCTAATAAGATTAGATGGGATTGTTTTTCTTAGTGAAGATTAATATGAGCCTTGGAACTCAAATTGGGCTATAAAATTAACAAAGGATTTGCATTGGGCCTTATTGAACAAATATGGACTTAAAATTGATTTTATCTAGTTCTTTTGTGTTGTTTAACACGAGATGCTAAAATCTCAAGATATGAAACTTATTGCAAACATGCCTTTTATTTATTTAATGTATTAGATACATTAGTTTGTGTTAACTTGCTTGTTTAGCTTTATTGTTTATGTATATGATGCATATCCTATGTTTTATGAGTTTTATCTTACATAATGATGTTGGATGATAAATGGTGAATTTGATCATGGACTTGGTTAATGAATGGTTAATTAGTTGTAATTTTATTAGATGGCATTGTAACTAATTATATCATTCATTAGTATGTAATTGAGACATAAGTCTCATTTTATTTTATTGCAATTGAGAGAAATTTGTAGTGAGACATAATGTATGTAATTTCTACAAGAAGTTTGCAAGAAGACCATTGAAGACTTTCAAGGAGTTGGAGGTGCTTTGGATCTTTGAAGAATTCAAGAAGACAAAACCAAAGAAGACATGTTGATGTGTTTGTTTAGGTTTTATTTTTGTCTTGATTTAATTCATAGTCCAAGTCCATGATCCACCATAATGTATGATTTTGCATGTATGTTTATTTATTTGCTTATATGTGATGTATGCTTGTAAATTAACTAATGTGCAAAGTGAGACCTAATTAAATTCAAAATCTTCCTACGTGCAAACATATTAGATTGTAAAGCGGTAAAAGTGTTTATCGTTGCCCTCCACTATCCTATGTTATATTTGCTCGATTGGGTATGTCTTGGCTAACCCAAAGGTAGGAAAACATATTCCATGAAAGTATTATGTTTACCTAGCAAGCATAGTGATGTTGTGTTGTTCCAATATCACGAGGCCAATAATGCACTAAAGCTGAGGTCCGGGATTCAAATTGTCGCAACGCTGTGACGGTGGGTGTAATCTAACTAGATCACGTTTCCAATAATGCACTAAAGCTGAGGTTACAGTGATTTAGGGGCAAAATGGCCATATCCTATATAGTGATATAGATAGTAATCGTTGCTAACTGTTTGTATGTATATTCCAATAATGCACTAAAGCTGAGGGGTATTCATATTAAAGAGAACTATGGTTACCTACTAATAAATCTTTAATTAGATTCACGATCTCATTTAGGAAGTGTGGGAATCGATAAAATTAGCGGGATGTATCATTTAATTAAAGGCCAAATTAAATGTTTTAACAAGTTTATGTCAACTAGCGATCTTATTTTCTGCATACGTTTATGGCTACAACAATGAACCCGTCGTTTTTAATTAACTAGACTTTATATCGTGCAACTAGACCAAACTTTTTGATTAACGTTATCATCTAAGAATGGTTCTTAGAAACTTAATAAAGTCTTAGAGTTATATGCTCCGTTATTTTTATCTTGATAAAGTATCAAAATAAAAGGTTGTAGTACTTATGGTTGATAAGTAAAACAAATTAAATATGCTAAAGATTTGTATTCTTTCATAGTTTACATAAGGGTATGCAAGATGTAAAGAATATAATTCTAAACTAGCAAATGGTTTTGTGGTAAGCATATTTAATGCATGATATTAGATATAAATGGAATTCATTCTCATATTCGTATTTCCTCTTTGGTTAGTGGTAATGCAAAGAAGAAAGACAAATAGAGATGATTTCTATTAGCCAGTGGGAGCATTCTAAGAAGAATATTAAGGATTGAAAAGGCATGTGTAAATGATGTTTTCATAGCCTTAAAACCGGATATTAAAAGAGATTTTAATCCAAAGTATCTTTATAACTTGAATGTCAAAATTGTAAAGCTACTATAAATTATAAATCTTCTTTGATTGTGATTGGTACTACTTTATGGATTCTAGTGAAACATTAGTGAATGTGTTCGAGGATAGAATCTTAATCTCAGTAGTGCGCTTTCGGAAGCGTGGAATGTTTTCAGTGTTAGCAAATAAAACAAAGGTTGTTGCGTTAGTTAAAGACAATTTATTTGGATGCCTTCTGGACATATTTTGTATTTTAAGGATTATACCTAAATGATATTAGGAATAAAATGTATATTCCTAAATATTGTAAAAGCGCATTATGGTGTAGTCTTTATTATCTTGATATGGACGAAAGAATGTATTGCAAATATATTGTCAACTGTTATAACCATCCACCAAATTTTAAGATTACTCAAATAATCCAAATTAATTGTAGTTTCTACATGATTAGGTTTTTCTAATAATAAGATGATGATTAGGTTGGTTTAATCAACTTATACATCTTATTTATTGGAATGGTAACCAAGTCATCCTTTGTTTGATAAAGGATTAAAACTACTAGGCTATTTGCATTAGTACGTGTTGTTGTATTTAAAGCTATTTGTGAATAGGCTCATATAGAAAAATGTATTAGTGCCTTATGATTAGATCGTGAAGGTAAAATACTTAAGTACTATTTTATTTGAGTATCCTAAAATTTTGATATAGTATCGAAATTAACAATGCCCGGTGTACCACAATTAAATAGGGTTTTCTTAGTGAAGAAACTGTGCTTTGTTGGACATAGTACAGTTGTTGATTAGTTTGACTAATCATTATATTTATTTGTGGGTCATGCTTTCCTTAATTTAATTTTATGTTGAATAGTAAATTTCTACTATTGCTAGAACTTTATATTTGATATAAGTTGGACAGCAACCAATGATTAAATGTATTAATTTTGGTTTGTCCTATTTTTATTGAAAAGTTTTTAAAGGACTAGTGGGAGTTTTGGTTAAAGGTAATTTTATAGTATATTCTAGTTTTGTAGGATATAATTTCTATTTAATGATCAATGTTCATTGATCTATTATATTGTAATTTTTCTTGAAGAAAATGTTTTGTTCAAGAAGATGTTACTTTCTAATAAAATAGAAATTGAGGACGTATCCTCTAAAGCTATAAAATCACCTAGACCAAAGTAATGAATGTATTCAATAAGGTCCGAGATGTGTCATCACACAAGATCTTTGCAAATCTAGTAGTGCATCTCATTCTTTAAAAGAATATAGGGATATCTTTATGGAAGCACAAAAGTTATTTGTGTATTTGAGATAATGATCAATTATTTGATCCTACAGTTTACAAAGAAACGGTATATTTGATATCGATTCCAAGAAACTATATAATGTAAAGCATATTGATTAGACTCAATATACTTTAGCTTAATCTGGATATTGATCTTTGAGATAAAGGTTGAAGTTAATGAAAAAGGTAATGACCTTTTATAGTTATATTGGTTTCTGAAAGATATTATCAAAGCCAAAGGGTTGACTACGATGAAGTCTTTTTACCAATAATTGTGCTTAAGTCTCTTTGTATTATGCTAGACATTATAGCACATTGTGTTACTATATTAATGATTTGGATCAATGGATATGAGTAATATGTGCGTACTTGATAAATCCACTTGTGGATTTTTAAGTAAATTTCTTGGAATTGTTTCGTTCAATTCAAATGAGATTAAAGAGTTAGATTTCATTTAAAATGTGGATGAACCTTGTGATTGCAAAAGAATAGTGGGAGCGCATCCACTTTTCTGTGACTTCAATAATGATGACTTGGATATCATAGATGATGATATATGTGTTGTGATATTAATTATAGTCTAGTCATATTAAATGTTCTCCATTTAGAACTTGTCATTCGTATATTGTGAATTCGTAGCTATGATAATAGTACGAAAAGATTACTCGGCATATTCCTTAAATTGTACAAAGAGTATTTTTGAAGGTGTTCAAGAAACTCTAGTTGCATAGCAAATTTATGTTCAAGTTATAATAACTTCATATTTGTTATACTATGTACAAGACTTGATATTGCGTAAACTGTAAAGTGTTACGAGTAAATATCAGTCCAATCTAGGTTTGGGAATGGTTTATAGAATTGAAGTATAATCTTTAAGTACTTGGGAAGCACTAAAGATATATTTTAGTTCATGGAGGAGGTAAATTCCGTAGTGACGGATTTACTAGTTCAGATTCTTAATCTGAAACTTATAATAAAATGTCTATGTTAAGGTTGATGTTTATTTGTAGTGGGAGCTCAGTAAGTTAGAAAGGTTCTGAAGAAAATGTAGATTCCATTACATAACTCATGTCTTTTGTGATATGTAATATTACGAAAGAAGTTGTTTGGATCGAAGAAATCATACGAGTTGGTTATGGTTCCTACCGTTAAGTTGTGATGCTTTTGCGCTATGACTATACGAAGCTACTGCACAAGCTTGTGGAACCCAGGTCTCACTGTATGTCCAAACATTTGAAAAAGTGTTTTCATCATCATGTGTTGTATCTGTAGCCAATAATCATATTAAGATATGTCTTTGCAGAAAATGGTCACATCTCTTGATGTAGCTGACCCACTAACTATAACTATGAACCTGTCACAGCTAGGTCCTCATTTTGAGAAGATGGATATGAGATACCATTGTATATGCTACTAATACTATATAACATAGCATTAGTGCAAGTAGGAGATTGTTAGAGATATGCCCTAATGCTACATATTTGGATGACATATATTGGGGCATTTTGACATTAACTTGTATATTATGGCATTCGTGTCTACATGTGTGTTTTCATATTGACATATTTAGGACATTCATATTCTCCTTCTTTTATGTATATGAATGAGTCCCTAGTATTTTCATTATATAAATGTATTCTAAAAGCGTTTAGAATATGTTGGCGTATTTCCTTAATATGATAAATACTTAAAGTATTCATAGTCCTTAGATTATTTGATCAGGACTTCAATAATCTATTACGGACTATCACATGTGTTGTTACCTTTGATTAACATATGGATGTTAATGATAAAGGATGGTGAGCCACATGCCATAACAGTATAGGGATGCGATTAACAAACATGTAGGTGACTATTAGTTGAATAGATCACTGAATGTGACGTGAATAACAAATTACATGACTTTAGATTAATAATTTGTTATTCATTGTGATTGTGCATGTAATCCTTAGACTTGAGACATTACAGCTGTCATATGTATTGGGGTTTGATTCTAGCGTTTGGACAATGATTGTTTTGACAAACGAGATGAGATGCGTCCTCTCGCAGTTTCATTCATTCGGTATAGTGATTGATAGGTAGTGGTCAAGATAGGATCCATTAACCTCCGGTGTGAGGCGATGTCCTATGCGATCTAAGCTTGGTTGTTTAATGAGGAAATCCTTGGCCGAGGTATGAATGATGGAGAAAGAGTTTTCCATGTGTCATCTCTCATTACACCAATTAGATCTATGCATAGTATCGAGTTTATGAACTTAATCGAATCATGGTTCTTGCTCGACAGGATAATTAATGGAAGGATTGGATTGTACGATAATCGGCGACCATAAATAGATTCACTTGAATAAGAATTCATTGCTTTATAAACTGTCTTGATACGTTAGTAGCTAGAACGTCACTCAAGAACTCTGAGGGTGTTTTGAGAATGACGGGAGACATTCTCTAAACAAATCGAATAGTTTGATTAATATTGAAAGTGTTCAACGTTTCTTTAGTGCTATATAGTCGTGAATCTAGAAAGTCACACACAATAGAGCACGGTGAATGGTTTTTTTATTGAGCTTGATTTAGTTTCTCTTGAGTTGTTAAAGTGTTAACAATTGCATTTAGTTTTCTTTTGAATTGTTAAAGTGTTAACAATAATATTTTGTTTCTCTTGAATTGTTAAGGAGTTAACAATGGTGTAATTGGCCTTTAAAAGTTATTGGGGCCAATATGCAATTATTATTAAGTGTTGGGGCTAATGTAGAAATATAAAAAGGTTGTTTTTATAATTTCAACTAATGGTGATTAGGTTGAATATTTAAATGTCTTAGTAGAAGAATACTACACAATATACATATGATGTATATATGTATATTATTACATTAGTGAAATAATACTATACAATATACATATGATGTATATATGTATATTATTACATTAGTGGAAAAATACTACACAATATACATATGATGTATATTTTATCTTTCAACAAAAGCTAGACAACACAACCATAATTTGAGAAAGCTTGTCTTCTCTTTTCTTTCAAAGGGGAGACAAGACATCCTAGAAACAGGGCTTGTCTTCTTTTCATGAGAAAAGGTTTGTCAACATTTTCTCTCTCCAAGCTCCTACACGGATGAAACATCAAGAGAGAGAAGATGAGTAGTCTTCTTCTTCAACTCTTCAAAGAGAAAAACACCATGGCTGAAAAATGAAGGTGAAGTAGATGAACTTGTCTTCTCTTCTTCTTCATGAAAACGCAGCCAAGAACAAGGAAGAAGAAGGAAATGGTTTTGCTATATTCTTCACAATCAAGCTCATAAATCTTACATGGTAGATCTAGCACAAAATAGCCATGAAGATGGAGAAGCCATTCTTTGCTCGTGTGGACCGACTAGAGCTCTTGTGGTTTCAAGAGGAGGTGTCTTCCATCAAGTGTGCGAAAATTCAGATCTATGGCTTCCATGAGTTGTCTACAAGAGGTATACTTCTACTATCTCTTGTCAATATATATATTTGCTATATATATGTTTTGCATATGTTAATCACATGATATCAAGATTAGAGTTTTATATGAACATTATGCTTTGAAATTCCAGAGATTTTTGAACTTCATGTTATGCTTCCGCTCCATTCTTAGCTAGATGATGTTCATAGCTCTAAATATAAATGATCCTTCAATAATGACCTTTTTTACCACATGTATAACATGTAGGTATTTTCTTTTGAGGAACATAACCCTATTTCTCACGCCATGGGCGTTTTCTAGCTGCCTGTTTTTTATAAGCATTAGACTTATATTTCTTATAATATTCCATTTTATGAGGTTGTTCTTTATGATGTTTTCTAGGTTTATTCCTAGAAGTACTAGGTATATCCATAGCAAATTGTTCACAAAATTCTCCTAACTGATTTCTCTCAGTTAGTCTTTGTTTCTTTAATTGATAATTCATACGAATATCATTATAGAGAGATAATCTCTCTTCAACACATAAGGTAATGAGAGTACCATAATTAAAAGTATCCCATGCAATATTATTACTATCTGATCTTTTCCTAAGATCTTTTTCTAATTCTTTCTGCAAAAACAGAAGGCAAACCATCTACAAATTTTGATTTCCAATGATTACTATTAGCATCAGGGAGATTCATAACTCTAGAGAGGAAAACATCCTTATACCATCTAAAAGATGTTAAAGTAGGACATCGCAAATTCTGCAAAAGAGTCCTAGAATTATCATATTGATGTAAATATCTTCCTGTAAAATGTTCACATATAGATAAACAAAGAGTATAAACAACATTTTCTTGAACTTGTTCATCCACAATCTTAGTAGTATTTAAGATTTCATCCCGTTGATTTTGAGTCAAATAATTATCCCACCCACCTTTTAATTGGCCAGCAAATCCGGCTGTAATCATCATAGCTATTTGTCTATCAGTATTATTATTTTGTTTACAAATAGTAGAATACATAAGCATCCTATGAGCAGTATTATAAATTTGTAATTCAGTTTGACCATCAATAGTTCATTCATATATCTGTCTGCCATTAAATGTAATAGTCTCAGTCATTAAAGGTTCTTCAAAAAGAACATCCTGTGGTGTAGGACGAGGATAATAATATTTTATTTGGGTAGGAACATCCTGATATCTATTCCTAAAATTTTTTAACTTATTGACATCAAAGGCCAATTGCAAGTTTCTAGCATGAACTATCTTCTCTTCCTGAGTAAGATTAGGTTCAAATTGATCATTTATCATACTAAGCTTTAAGCCTTTTAAAGCATCATCTAAAACCTTTTCTAATTTAGGAGTAAAAAGTTCTAATTTAAATCCATCAATACTAGGTGGAGGCTGAATATCAGCTTGAACTTCAATCAAGATATCTGAGGAAGTTGATCCTTTCTTTTTTGAAATATTTTCCATATTTTGATTTATTTTCTGAAGTGTATTCAAAATCAAAGAAAGTTGTTCACCAAAAATCTTGAGTGAAATATTTGTAAAATTGTTTTGCTTAAAAAGCTTATTTATATGGTCAGTGACCGTTGGTAAAACATTATTATCAATTATTTTCATAAAAGCATTGCCTTCTATCTCAGCTGAAGTTTTAGTATCTGAATGTTTAAATGGTTGTAAAGGCGGATAAGTAGCCTGTAAAATTTTTGTAGAACTAGAAGTTCCAATATTCCATTTTCTTTCAATAACAGCAATATTAGCATTCATAAGATTTTCAAAAAACCAAGGAACAAAATATTTAGATGCTTGAATATTATTCAAATGATTGTAAAACTGATCTCTAAATTGAAATCTGTCCTCTTGTGAAAAGTAAGAGAAAAACCAGTCACAAAATTCTTTCCATTTAGGTTGTAAAAACTCATTATTAATAAGTTTTCTTTCATTACTTTCTTGTGTAAAATCCATTAACCACTAAAATTAATTTCTGAAGTATTACCTCCAAAATCCGAAGGAGTAGGATTAACTCCAAATCCAAGAATATCTTTTTTAATTCCTTGAGGAATTTGGCTTTTAGTCAATCTAATTCTTTCTATAACTTCTTGAGGAAGTTCTATATTTTCTTCTGTAGATTCAGATCTATTTAAGTCTTCTTTTAAATGAGAAATTGAAGCTCTGGATGTATAGGGTATTTCTACTCTATAATCAAAAGGAGATATATAATTATGTGATGACACAGATCTGTTTAATAAACGAGAGGGTCCTAGATTAGGAATCTGTTGAAATCTAAGTCTAATTTGATCTTCAGGAGTATGTTCAATAAGTGATAATCTCAGATGTATTAGCACTTTTTAAAGTCAAATGATAATCTTCTAGAATGTTGATTTCAAGTACTTTTATGTATTTTTGCAGGGATTTTTCTGAAAATAAATTCAAAAACATAACCATACCAACTGACCACATTTCTAATAACATGTAAGAAAGCTAATCATCACATCTCAGCTTCTTTCGTCCTTGTCATTTGCGTGTGAATATATTATATATGAGAATGAGAGTGTGCGACTTATATCTGATTAATTTACTACTATGTTTTCGTAGAAACTTATTTTCATGCTTCTCAGGTTCATATGTAAGCAACATGTAAATTATGGCATTTCATTTCAATTTTTTATTTTATTTTATTTTATTTTTTCCTTTAATTTCCTTCCCTGAAAAATGCCAAGTGTAATGGTGGGAAACATAGTTCATGCCTTATTTCTTCAATACAGGCATGAAAAGTGGATATATGGTGCTCATTATTGTCCCAATGAAACGCACAGGGGTAAGCATACATCAATTTTTTGGAATTAAAATCGTATCGAATCGTGAATTATAATAATTCGTTCACATTTTAAAAATAAACTTAAAATTTTATATTTGCATAAATCTTTAAAATAAACTGACAAACAAGTCATCACAACAATGTTATCACTGTTGGCACAGCGGAAGGTAGTAGGCTAATTTCATACAGATTGATTGCTAAAGGAAGAGACATTAGCTTAAGTTGTACTTGAGTGATATAGGAAAAGATAAGATGCAATTTTTGTGTAAAGGAACAGAGGAGAATTTTGATTTAGAATAGAAATGCAGAGCTGCTGCTCCTGCACGAATTATCTTTAACTTTTTGGCTTACTTCATTACAGTTACAACCATTCTATTTATAATAATTAAAGACTCTTCTAGAGAAGACACTTAGTACTTTCAACTCTTGGAAATACAAGACTCATGCTTCAAGATATTATTAACATTCAACAACCAGCTACCAACTAACTAGAAAAATCACAAATTACTCTTTCAATACCCCCTCTTAATTTGTGATTTTCAATTGCTCCTTGAACTTGTCTAGCTTGTCGATCGTTACTGCTTTAGTTAGGATATCGGTTGGCTGTTCTGAAGTACTGATAAACTCTAGTTGGACTTCTCCTTTACTAACCAACTCTCGAATAAAATGATGTTGCAACTTGATGTGTTTTGTTCTTCCATGAAGCACAGGATTTTTTGTCATTGCAATAGCAGACATGCTATCACAAAAGATCACTGTACGTCCTCCTTGTTTTTGCTTCAATTCTGAGAGTATTCTTCTTAGCCACACAGCTTCACATGCAGCGCTAGTTGCCGCCACATATTCAGCTTCTGCTGAAGACAATGCAATGCTATTTTGCTTCTTAGAGCTCCAAGATATCACCTTTGAACCAAGACAAAATAAGTAGCCCGAAGTACTTCTTTGATCATCAAGTGAACCAGCCTAATCACTGTCTGTGTATCCAACCAAGTTTTTGTTGGCTTCTTTTACATATTTGATGCCAAGCTTCCTTGTCCCTTGCAAATAGCGTAGTATTCTTTTTGCTGCCATGAAATGAAACTTGTTTGGCTCATTCATAAATCTGGAAACATAACTTACTGCACGAAGAATATCGGGACTCGTATTTGTAAGATAGATCAGTGATTCGACAAGACTTCTAAACATTTTTGGATCTGCCTTTTCTGCTCCATCATTATTTCATAACTTTTCATTTATAGCTGAAGGACTGGACATTGGCTTGCAACTTTCCATATGAAATTTTTTCAGCAAATCTTGATCATACTTTTCTTGCGATATGAAAATCTCTCCCTTGGATTGTTTCACCTGAATTCCAAGAAAATATTTCATGTGCCTAAGATCAGTCATTTCAAATTTTTGCATCATGCCCTGCTTGAAATCTTCAATCATTTTCATATTTGTGCTAGTGTAGATTAAATCATCTACATACAAGCACACCACAAGAAATTCACAGTCGCTTCCTTTCTTTACATAAAGTGTTGAAATATCTGTAAAGAAGAATAATACAGCTGCAATAGCTGTAAAGAAGAAGAAGAATACAGTTGTACATGTGATTGGCTAGCTGTAATGCTTATTGTTCATAAGCTGTACATTGACAGCTTATTTGCACTGCAGTTGACACCTCATTTCATCATTGTTTAGTTTATGTTATAGCCTATAAATACCTTGTAATTCTTTGTATCATTGTATTACATTGTATCACGTTCAATCACATTACATGAACATGAGATCAATGTATTATATTTTTTCAGCCTTGTTTCCTTTTTGGTATCAAGAGCCAAAACGTTAAAGGAACAACCCACACATATAAAAAAAAACAAAAACAAAAAAAAAAGAAAAAGAAGCAAAAATCATAAACGATTGAGAATACAATAGAAAACTTCCTCACGCTGCCTGTGACCTCGACTGCTATGATCAGCGCCACCACAACCCAGTGTTGTTTCGTCGTCGCTGCCTGGTCTGCCTCACGCTGACGTCATCGCCTTGCACTAATCAGTCTTCGCACCATCAAAATCTTGTCATCGTCGTGTCGATTCCAACCCCTTCTTCTTTGATGTGGTAAGCAGTCATCGTCTTCAGTCACCTACAATTGAGGTATCCGAGTGTCCGGCTACCTCTATCGTTGTCGTCATCATCGTTGAGTGCCTTTGCCGAATCCAGTTGTGGTCAGTGCATTTGTTTCTTTGGTTTTATCCAATCTTTTAATTCATTTATTCTGATGGTAAATTGAAAATTTGACCCCAAAAAAAAAGTCTTTATAAATTATTATATTTTATTCAAAGACTATTATATTCAAGTTATTGCATCAATGACCACTGAAAAGGCAGAAACAAGTCAGGCATCTACTACTCCTCGTGCAGACCTTTCTCGTGAATCTAATGCTCCAGCACAGCGTGTTACAAGTGTATTATTGAATGGAAAAAATTTTCATGCTTGGTCCTGTTCATTTCGCCTGTATCTTAGTGGAAAATGTAAAATTGGATGGATTTTAGGCACAGAGAAAAAGCTAAAAAAAACTGATCCTGATTATGGTCAATGGGATGCGGACAATTGTATAATTTTGGGTTGGATGTTCAATTCTATGGAGGATCAAATTTATAATATGTTTGTGTATCACGAGACAGTTCATGGTCTATGGACTGCCCTGACAAAGATGTATGCCCATGCACGCCATGATTCTCGAATCTTCGAGCTTTACCGTGAAATTTCTCATGCTTCTCAGGCAACTTCAAGACTATCTGTTGCGGATTATTTCGGGTATCTCCAAATTAGATGGGAAGAGCTAGCTTAATATGAGCCTTTGAGTGATTTTCCAAATGATGCTGAGGTTGAGGCTAAACGTCTTGATCATCGTCGGACTTATCAGTTCTTGATGGGATTAAAACCTGAATTCGAGAATCTTCGGACTCAGATTTTAAATACATCTCCTTTGCCATCTTTATTTGAGGCATTTGCAATTGTGGACGGTGATGAACGAAGGTGTCTTCTCCTTGCACCAGAGCCTACTTCTCCTATTCTGGACCAGATGGCATTTGCTGCTCCTTCCAGTTCTAGGCAAACCAGCACCCGTCCTTATTGCCAACACTATCGGAAGACTGGTCATCTCATTGACCGATGCTTTACCCTTCATCCTGAATTAAAGCAACAATACTCTAGAAAACCGTGGTGATGGGCAAAAGAAAAGAGCTCCTCGTATTGGGGTTGTGGCCGAATCAACCTCAACAGAATTAGTTCATGTCCAACCCGATTATAATCAGCTTCAGGCTCAGATTGCTCAACTACAACTCCATTTGGGCCTATCTTCATTACTTGGCCCCACGACTGCCCTTGTTACAGGTACTCCTACTGCACTTCATGGTAAGTCAGGCCAACCATCTTGGATTCTGAATTCTGGGGCCAATAATCATATGACTGGTAAGCTTTCCGTTTTTTCTTCTCCTATCACTTCCATAAATCAATCCGTTCAAATTGCTAATGGAACATCTATTCCTATTCATTGTCAAGGAGATGCCTGTTTATCCTCTGATATAACTCTTCACTCTGTTTACTATGTGCCCAACTTTGCTTATAACCTATTGTCTGTTTGTCGTCTTGCCAATAGTCTTCATTATGCAGCTATTTTTTTACCCGACCGTTGTTTTCTACAAGACCTGACTTCGAAGAAGATTTTTGGTAGGGGATTTGAGCACGATGGACTTTACTACTTTGGCGAACCTCCAACCTCTATAATACCCTCGTCAAGTCTACATGCTTCTGTGTCTCCAGTTTATGATACTCTTGTTGGTTCTATTCAAAATTTAGACTTGTGGCATGCTCGTTTAAGACATGCAAACTTTCAATATTTATGTTGGTTATTTCTTTCTTTTAAAAAAGCATGCAAGGATTTTAAATTTAATTGTGTGACTTGTGAATTGTCAAAACATACTTGCACTACATATATTCCTCGCATGCATCGAGCTCCATGTCCATTTGACCTTGTTCACTTTGATATTTGGGGTCCCTCTCCTGTCACGGCACTCTCTCAACATCGTTATTATGTGACATTTATATATGATCATAGTCGGTGTACTTGGGTCTACCTCATGAAGAAAAAATCTGAAGTCTTCACTCATTTCACTCATTTCCTTCAAATGGTGAAAACCCAATTACACATTGTTGTCTGCAATATTAGGCCTGACAATGGCAGAGAATACCTAACCAATGATTTTCGAGCTGAACTCAATAAAAAAAGAATTCTTCAGCAGCTTACTTGCCCTTATACACCCGAACAATGGTATAGCAGAACGAAAGAACTGTCACATTATGTCTATGGTCCGATGTCTTCTATCTGGAATGAATGTTCCAAAATATTTCTGGCACTTAGTTGTACTCACTGCTACATACATCATCAATCGTACCCCTAGTCGTGTCCTCCAAAGTCAAACACCTTTGCATATTCTCCGACCAAATACTATTCTTTTTCCTCTTCTCTTGCAAGTCTTGGTTGTACATGCTTTGTTCAAAATCGTTGCCCGACCCGCACTAAGTTAGACGATAAAGCTATACGTTGTGTCTTTCTTGGGTATTCTTCCATGTCTAAAGGATATAGGTGTTATCATCCTATAACTCGCCACTTTCACCACTCGGTAGATGTCATATTTCTTGAGACTGTCCCTTTTTTCTTTACTTCACCTGCCTTAGAGCAACTTCCTGAGGTGCTCTCTACAAAGGACCCTCATTTTCCTCGTCTGATTCCTATTATTGACACATCTTAACCCACTACAGAACCATCACCGCGCTCCAGTAATACTTTATCACCCAGTTCTTCTTTAGTTCCATTACAAGTCTACTCCCGGCGCCCTCGTGCTTCAGCTCCATTGCTAGATTCTTCTCCGGATTCAGGTAACCTTTCTTCTTCCTTGGTCCCTGAACATGCACCTCCTCGTTACCCCACTCGTGAACGGCGTCCCCCTTCTCGTTACTTACTTTCATGTAGTACTAATAATCCTATTGCCAAGTTTGTGTCATTTCAGGGTCTCTCCGATCAGTATAAATATTTCCTTAGTCAGGTTGATTCAATCTTTATCCCTCGCTCCGTTTATGAGGCTCTCCAGGATCCTTTATGGGTGGCAGCTATAAAAATAGAGATAGATGCCTTACAACAAAATCAGACGTGGGAGCTTGTTGATCTTCCAGTTGGTGAACGGACAGTTAGGTGCAAATGGGTGTTTAGTGTGAAGTACCTTGTTGACGGCACCATCGATCGGTATAAGGTACGCCTTATTGCTAAAGGGTTTACTTAGGTACCAGGCAAGGACTTTGGTGCCACATTTGTTCCTGTTGCCAAATTAACTACTATCTGGCTCTTGGTCTCCTTAGCCGCCTCTTATTCTTGGCCTCTTCACCAATTAAATGTCAAGAATGCCTTTCTTAATGGTAATATTTCTGAGATTATCTACATGGATCCTCCACCAGGTTTTCGGACTCAGGGGGAGTATTCCGGAAAAGTTTGCCGCCTTCGTAAATCTCTCTATGGGCTTAAACAATCCCCTCGAGCTTGGTTTAGCCATTTTAGTGAAGTGGTCCTTACAATGGGGTTCATTAGGTGCCATTCAGATCATACATGCTTTGTTCGACGCCATTCTCAAGGTAAATGTATCATTATCTCAGTATATGTGGACGATATTATTATTACTGGAGATGATACTCAGTGAATTGATCAAGTGAAGCGGACCTTGGAACGATCTTTGACACTAAAGATCTGGGCATGCTCTGATACTTCCTTGGTATTGAAATGGCCCGAAATCGCTAGGGTATATCTTTGTCGCAAAGAAAGTATGCATTGGATCTTCTTCAAGATACGAGTATGCTAGGTTGTCGACCTGTCTCCACTCCTATGGACCCAAATGTTAAATTGACAGTAGAATCAGGGAAACTGTTAGCTGAGCCATCAGTATATCAGAGACTTGTAGGTCGGCTTATCTACTTGACTAACACGAGGCCGGACTTAACCTATGCGGTGAGTATTGTAAGTCAATTCATGCACGCACCTCGTTTTTCTCATCTGGATGCTGTTTATCATATCCTCCGGTATCTTAAATCTTCTTCTGGTCTTGGTATCTTCTATACAACTGGTGTACACGAGGGATTGTCTTGTTACACTGATGCTGATTATGCAGGGTCGAAAAGTGATAGGCGTTTTACCTCGGGTATATGTACTTTCCGTGGCAATCACCTTATCTCATGGAAAAGAAAAAAACAAGCAGTTGTCTCGTGATCTTCTGCTGAAGCTGAGTACCGTGCTATGGCCCAAGGAACATGTGAACTTCTTTGGTTATGCTATCTTCTGACTGAGTTGGGCTTTCCAATGACTGACTCGTCTACCTTGTTCTGTGATAATAAATCTGCTATTATGTTGTCCTCTGACTCAGTCCTTCATGAGAGGACAATACACATTGAGGTTGATATCCATTTTATTCGAGAAAAAGTTCGCTCAGGGGTTATCATACCTTGTTTTGTTACATCATCCAAGCAAGCTGCTGACATGTTTACTAAGTCAACTGGACCATTACTTCTCCAATCAGCTATTGTCAAGTTCGGGCTTGTTGATATATTTTCCTTAGCTTGAGGGGGAGTGTTGAAATATCTGTAAAGAAGAATAATACAGCTGCAATTGCTGTAAAGAAGAAGAAGAATACAGCTGCACATGTGATTGGCTAGCTGTAATGTTTATTGTTCATAAGTTGTACATTGACAGCTTATTTCCACTGCAGTTGACACCTCATTTCATCATTGTTTAGTTTATGTTATAGCCTATAAATACCTTGTAATTCTTTGTATCATTGTATTACATTGTATCACATTCAAACACATTACATGAACATGAGATCAATGTATTATATTTTTTCAGCACTACAAAAAAAATTGGAGATAGGTGGCATTTAATTGGCCGCGTTTTCCTCAAACGCTGCCTATTACAGAATTGGAAATGCATTAGATGACATTTTTAACAAATGCCACTCATGTCACCAAAAAACTGCCACTTAACTGTATTGTGAATTCAGCGCAAATAATGCGGGCCAAAAGTGGAGAGCATTGGTGGCGCTTATATTAAATGCCGCGAATAACAACTACCATCATATAGGCAGCGCTTAGTGAAACGCCACTTATGACTTAACTACACTGTAAAATGAAAAAGTGGTGAGCATTGGTGGTGCTTATATTAAATGCCACCAATAACAAAAAGTGATGAGCATTGGTGGCGCTTAGTAAAACGCCACTTATGTCTTACGTACAGTGTAAAATTAGCGCCAAAAATGTGTGCCAAAAGTGATTAGCATTGGTGGCGCTTATGTTAAATGCCACGCATAACAACTACAATTATATAGGCAGCGCTTAGTGAAACGCCACTTGTGTCTTAACTACACTGTAAACTTTGCGCCAAAAATGTGCGCCAAAAGTGATTGAGCATTGGTGGCGCTTATGTTAAATGCCACGAATAACAAATACCATTATATAGGCAGCGCTTAGTGAAACGCCACTTATGTCTTAATTACACTGTAAAATGTGCGCTAAAAGCGGAGCATAGGCAGCGCTTAGTAAAACGTTACGTATGTCAATGTTACAATAATAAAATCATACATAGGTGGCGTTTTTTATAAAACGCCGCCTATGTTAAATGATAATATCTAAATATCGACAAATTGGTAGGTGCCCTTTCTTAAAATTTGCATCATTTTTCTTCAATCATAAAAAAATCAGGTCAGTTAATTGTTATGAAATTTACCACAATTTTCTTAGATGTTTATTTTACTTCATTAAGTTCCTTTAAAATTAATGGTATTTCAATTTCTACTTTTTGATCAGTTCGAGTTATAACTAATTAGTAAATCCAATTTTGCAACTATGTTTCTTCAAAAATTTTATTCACCCTTCATAATATGCTCCTGTATTTTATCTCTTCATGTATATCGTGATCATCTTCTTTAAAAGTCTTTGAATTTATTGTATCCACATACATGTACTTTTGAAGAAACAATATCTATTTTTTGACAACTGAAAAATAATTAAATCAAAATGAAGCCTAAGATATATTTGAATTGACCCTTTTTGACTAAGCTAAAGAAATAGCACAAGCATGATTTTATTTCGTATAGTTGCCTCTAAGATTTCTTTACTAACAATGTGTAAGGTGCATATTATATTTTCTTTTTTCATTGGTTATAATATTGTATCTTAATTTTATTGTTATAGACATAGCAATGGATAAAAGTTGGATGACAAAGCCACGATATAGTGATGAATATTTGGATGGCTTGGAGATATTTCTCAATTTTGCATTTAGTCAATGTACTCCACCTCACGATGCTAGTACACCTCAAAAAATATTGTGCCCTTGTATTATGTGTGCCAATCGCCTATATCAAAAGCGCGATGATGTGAGAGATCATGTAGTTTGCAAAGGAATGACCAAGGGATATACTGTTTGGGTTTGCCATGGAGAAGATTTTGTAACTAGAGATTCGCCATCTCCGATTGCTTCAAACTCATCACAGGATAGTCTACTTGAAGAAAATTTCAATATGCAGGAGTTAGTAAGAGATGCATTTGGAATTCATGATACATTAAATGCGATGAATGAAAACGAGCTTATGGGGGATGAATTTGAAATTCATGATATATCAAATGCAATGAGAGAAGACGTAGAAAGAGAAAAAAGTAACGAAAATGATGATGATCCTGAAGTTGAGCCTCACATTCAAAGTGAAGATGGTCCTAATGAAGAAGCTAGCGGGTTTTTTAAATTATTTCAAGAAGGTAACAAAGAACTTTATCCTGGATCCAAATCAACCATATTATCATTTACCATTCAACTGATGCACATAAAATCCTACTATAAATGGAGTGGAAAATCAGTTGGCATGCTTCTTAAATTCTTGAAACAACAGTTTCCAGAATCAAATATTCCTGAAACTTTATACGAAGCAAAAAAGATAACAAATGCTTTGGGTTTGGGGTATGAAAATATTGATGTATGCCCAAATAATTGTATGTTGTATAGGGGTGCTAGAGCAGAGCAACAATCTTGTCATGTTTGTAAGTCTTCTCGTTGGCAACAAGATAATGGTGTTAGTAGTAGAAGACACAAAAAGACACAAACATCTTGCAAAGTTATGAGATATTTTCCGTTAATCCCGAGGTTACAAATATTGTATATGTCATCAAAAACATCATCTTCAATGATATGGCATGATCAAGGTCGCATAAAGGATGGACTTTTAAGACATCCTGCTGATTCACTTGCATGGAAAGCATTTGATCAAAGGTATCCTGATTTTGCTCGTGATCCTCGTAATGTTAGACTTGCATTAGCCAGTGATGGTTTCAATCCATTTGGATCTATGAGCAATGCATACAGTATATGGCATGTAATTCTAATGTTGTATAATTTACCTCCGTGGATGTGCATGAGACAATCTTCTCTCATCTTGTCAACAATCATCCCAGGGAAAGATGCCCCAGGAGACAAAATAGATATTTTTCTTCAGCCACTTATTGATGAGTTGTTACAATTGTGGGAAGGTGTCCAAACATATGATGCAACAAGTAAACAGAATTTCACAATGCGGGCTGCATTAATGTGGACTATCAATGATTTTCCTGCATATGCTTATTTATCAGGTTGGAGCACCAGAGGAAAGAAGGCATGCCCATGTTGCGCAGATATGACAGAATCAAGGTGGTTACATCATGGACACAAATATTGTTATTTAGGACATCGTCGGTGGTTGAGTCAATCACACAAATTTCGAGCACAAAAGCGTGACTTTGATGGGACTGAGGAACAGAGGATAGCACCAAAGACATTATCAGGGTCAGATGCATTGAGACAGTTGAGTGGGGTTAATTTCATTGATGAGTCCATTGTGAATACAATAAAAGAAGCAAGTACTTCTAAAAGGAAAAGAAAGAGAGGTACTAATCCCCTAGATGACACATTTGACGAGACAGAAATCACGATGGGTGATGAGATTGTTGGTGAATCAGTATCATGGAAAAAAAAGAGTATCTTCTTTAAATTGCCTTATTGGGAGTTTAATATACTGCGTCATAATCTTGATGTCATGCACATCGAGAAGAATGTATGTGAAAATGTGCTTGGAACATTGTTGAACATCAAAGGAAAGAGCAAAGATGACCCAAAGGCTCGCTATGATTTGAAACGCATGGAAATACGAGATAAACTTCACCCTGTGGAGCTATCCAACGGAAAATTTTTTTATCCTCCTGCTTCTTACTCAATGACTCAAAAAGAGAAAGAAATATTTCTTAATTTGTTGAAGAATGTCAAAGTACCTGATGGTTATGCATCACAAATATAAAGGGCTATTAATGTTAAGGAAAGAAAATTGCAATCCCTTAAGACCCATGATTATCACATATTGATGCAAGATCTACTTCCTGTTACATTACGTTCGTCTATGAACAAACAAGTTACGAAACTCATAATTGAATTGAGTAGTATTTTCAAGGCCATATGTTGTAAGACACTCAATGTTGATGAGTTGGATATATTGAAGTCTCACTCAGCGTTACTATTATGTCATATGGAGAGATCTTTTCCTCCATCGTTTTTCACTATAATGGTACATTTGGTCATTCACCTTACAAACGAGGCAAAGGTTGCAGGTCCGGTTCAATTTAGATGGATGTATCCTATTGAAAGGTACTATTATTTTAGTTAGTATGTATTCTCATTTATGTTGTTTTTAATGTCATATAATCATTTTAAACTTACCGCAGGTGCTTGAAAGTATTCAAAAAGTATGTTGGCAATAAAGCTCATCCAGAAGGTTCAATTGCTGAGGGTTATGTTGTAGAAGAATGCCATACATTTTGCTCTAGATACTTTGATGGTATTGAGACAGTTTTCAATCGACCACGGTGGAGTAAAGACATTGATCCCATAGAAAGAGATAAATATTTGCTTTCCAGTGGTGGTGTATTCAAGGGAGCAGCTGAGATTAAAGTGTTGGATGATCTATCATTGGCACAAGCACACAGATATGTCTTGTTACATGTTGATGAAGTAGAGTCATATGTTGAGTAAGTTTATACTTCTACATTATTGCATCTACATTATGAGATGTTCATAGTGACCATTCTTATGTGATATTTTTAAGAAGATTTTTTTTTCTAACTTATAGAGAATTTAAGAGGTACAAGATTCAAAATTTCTCCCACAGAAGATATGGCAATAATCCAAGCACATTGCAACGGTTAGTGGCAGAGGAATTTCATAAATGGTTTAAAATGCATGTAAGTATAAATTTTTTTCAAAACTAAATTTTTCAATCACAAAACTTATGTATCGTGAGAGGAATCTTCTTGGCTAAAATTGTTTATCTTTCATAATATAAATATAGGTATCAAATATATGTAATGAGAATGTGCCAGAGATAATAAGATTGCTTTCTTCTGGTCCTTCAGCAATTGTAAAAAGTTTCAAAGGCTTTGATTTTAATGGGATTAAGTTTCACACTAAGGAAGGAAATAAGGGGACAAGAACGCAAAATTATGGAGTGGTTGTAACATCGACAACGCCGAGCATTGCTTCTTGTCATGATCCAAATCTTGTAGATGGAGATGTTGAATACTTTGGTGAGCTCAAGGACATAATTGAATTGAACTATTCTGAAAAATTCAAGGTGGTGCTATTTCGTTGTGATTGGGCTGATATTACACGGGAGAGAGGAGTGAAGAAAGATGAATATGGGTTTACACTTGTTAATTTCTCACGGTTGTCACATACCGGGGAACGCATTACTCATGAGCCTTTTGTTATACCTTCTCAAGTACAACAAGCTTTCTATGTGCAAGATCTATTATGCCCTCCATGGCATGTCGTGATAAAGACAACTCCTAGGGATATCTTCGATCTTGGTGTGAACGGTGAATCAACTATTGAAGATAATGATATTGAAGACAATGCCACTAGTTTTGCAAGAAGTGCTCCTTATGAATATCAAGAATTGGAAGAAAGTGAATGGGTTCGGGAAGATGTTAATGAAGATTTGCTATCTGATATTGTGCTACAATCATAGGATTATAATTATTCATACTAACTACTTCCCTTTTGAGTGGTAAGTAAACACAGTATTTTTCATGTGTTGTGAAGTGCCTTTGTTGTTTAGTTTTATATCTAGATATATGTTTTTTCTTCATAAAAATAGAATTGTCAAAAAGGTAGTAGCTGATATTGTGCTACAATCATAGGAAAGAGTTTGAATGATGTAGCAGAGGACTATTTCAATGATTTAATAAGCAGGAGCCTTGTAATAGCTACCGAAGAAAGATCCCAAGGAGGAATCAAAATATGTCAAGTTTGTGATCTCTTACGTGATTTTTGCTTGGAAAAAGCTAAAGAAGAGAAATTTTTGCAGGTGATAGATGATAAGGATACTCCGGATGATCTTTCGGCGGTACAAGTTCAGCGTCGAATTAGCCTTCGTTGCTCAACGGATGTTTTTCACTATGAACATCCCGCTAGCTTTAGCCTTCGCTCTCTATTATATAATTTGCCTTATCAGTACCGTTTGGGGAGGTGTTCTCATACTTTTTTTGTGGTTTCGGGCTTCTTCGGGTATTGCATATAGATCGTCCATTCACCTATGACGAGAATATTGGTGGAATTGAATCTCTAATTCATTTGAGGTACTTATTTCTAAGGAGTGGAATAACTAATAAAATCCTATCATCAATAGCGAAGCTTTGGAACCTGCAATTTCTCATCCTCAAATACGTAAATTATAGTAAGGAAGTGAAAGATGTACTAGATTCTCTTTGGACATGGACATGGTGAACTTGAGGCATGTGCACATAAATATTCCATGCTTTTCTGTTAATGTTGACAGTGGTAGAATTGAGAAGTCCTCCTTATTGGATAATATAGAAACGTTATCAACCCCAAGCTTTTCATTCAAAGAGGATGCAGAGAACTTGCTGAGAAGGCTAACGAAACTTCGGAAATTGAGTTGCGTATTTTTGGACTGCTGGGAAGATTCTACCGACTGCTGTCAATTTTCAGTATTGGACTTTCTCGGTCAACTTACATCACTAAAGGTGCTTTTCAAGGGATCATCGCACTTGGGAAAGAGATGTGAGTTTAAATTCCCTTCAAATCTACAAAAGTTGACCTTGAGACATAGTAGCATAACGTGGGATGACATTTCAAGAATTGGGTATACTCTCCCCAACCTAAAGGTTCTCAAATTAATTGGAAATTATTCCTCTGAAGAAGAGGATGGTATATGGACCGAGGATGAAGAGGATAGTACATGGAACGAGAATGAAGAGGATAGTAACGAGGATGAAGAGGATCGTACATGGAACGAGAATGAAGAGGATAGTACATGGAACGTGAATGACAAGGACTTCCCTCAGTTGAAATATCTGAAATTAAGCTGCCTGAGGAATCTTTGTAATTGGATTGCTTCAGAAGAATCTTTTCCCAAGCTTGAGCAACTGGTGTTGAACAACTGCAAGGATCTCGATAAGATCCCTCCTCGTTTTGAAGATATTCCCACACTACGGAAAATTGTAGTAAGGCGGTGCAAACCTTCTGTCGGTGAATCAGCTCTGAGAATTCAAGAGGAACAGTTAGATGGATGGCAAAATGAGGAACTCGAAGTCTATATCAATCGTAGGGAACAAGATTACCTGTGAACGCATGCAGGTGAATTTCTTTCACTGTGAAGGAGAATTATTTTGGTGTTTCTACTTATTAATTTGTTTACTTTTGGCTAACTAACCCTTTGAAGGAGAGCAGAGGATTGGCGTATGCATTCTATATGTTCGAGGTAAGGCCTGTGAGAGTTCAAATGCTTTTGTACTAATTGGACATTAGGATATCTATATATTTCGGATGCAAATTAGAGCTAGAAGTTATAATTATTATAAGATTGTGGTGTCTATCATATTTTCTGGAATTACAATGTTGGTTACCGGGTCTGGAGTTCGAGAAATCTCCTTGGGTGTTTAGATTTCAATTCAAGATCAGTAGAGAAATTTGCTTGAGTGTTTAGAATTCAATTAAGCTAAGTAGACTCATCTTTCTTCTATATGCAGGTCATCTCAATGTTGAATTAGTGACGCTTTGCCATTTACACTGCAACATTGCTTATTTGTTCTACTCCAGATTTCCATTGAATTCCTAAACTTTCAGATCTTATCTTCTTGTGATTGAGCATCAATTTCATTCATATGATAATCCAGTTGATATTCCATTCTTGTTTGATAATCCATTCATCCATGCATATATTGTTTATAATCACCCATGATGCCTTCCAGCTTGTTAATTAACAATTTAGTTTATAGCATGGATTGTCGTTTTAGATGCACCAAATGCAAAATTCCGAATCACTCACAAAAGGATTGCTGGTACCAAAATGAAAATGGAGATGAAGCTAATTTTTCAAAGGAGAATGATGCGGAGATGCTATTTTCGTGTATGACAGCAAAGGACAATCAACAAAATACTTGGTACATTGACAGCGCCTGTAGCAAGCATATGACGGGTGATCGAGCAGCGTTCGTCGAGCTTGGGTTTATTGATGGGTCGAACCCCAAGCCGACTGCTCCTAATGCGGCTGCACAATGGCTGCGATTGGACCAAATGGTCCTCGGTTGGCTACTGATTTCTTTATCAGACTCCGTTATTGCCCAGGTTGTGGATGTGTCCACTGCTCGAGATGCTTGGGTCACCTTGGAGACTTTATATGGTTCACAGTCTCGTGCTTGTATTCAACAGGTGAGGACTGAATTGCAGTCCATCACCAAAGGAGCTCGTTCTATTCATACATTCATTCAACATGCTAAGTCATTTAGTCTTGTCCTTGCAAATGTTGGCAGACCGGTTGACAACGAAGACCTTGTTCTTTGGACACTGAAAGGTCTTAGATCAGAATTTGATCCCATCGTGGCAGCTATCAACTCTCGCCGTGACTGTCCTACGTTCGCTGAAGTATGTGGACTTCTGTTAGATTTTGAAATGCGGCTTCAATCTTCTGCTCAAGGTTCCAACACTACAGATAGAACCTTTACAGCTCATAGCAAAGCAGTAGGAGATTTGCAAACTATATGCATACAGCCTCCTCTGTTTTTTATTCTTTAATATGGCAATCAAAAAGTGATGTATTTTATGTGTTGCAAGCATTAGATTTATTTGGTGTCTTTGATCAATTACAAAAGAATTCTGTTGTGGATGATTAACTTGATCTAAAGTCTCTGTTTTATTCTTATCATCATAGCTTCATTCCTGGGGCTTGTAAGCTGATTACCCTCCAGGTTTAGCAAAGTTAGTCGATGAAGATTTGTGAATTCCAGAGGTATAATGCTGTAAGCTAATACTTTTCTCTTTCTCGCATGTAGGCTTTTCCCGTATTCTTGGACAAGCTTATTCCTCCACAGTTTTGATAAGGATAGGCTGCCATTTGCATGGCGTTAATGTTTTTCTTTTTCCATCACTCTGCATTGTCTTAGAGATTTATTTGATAACCCTCACTCAGAAAACTCAGGATCTTGCAAGTTTGAGAAAAACATTGTACTTCCTTCTTACTCTCTCTATATATGGTTTGATGCAGAAAGATAGTGATGCAGTCAAAAATGCACTTGATCAGCTACGTGAAGTCGGGTGGGCCAAAAGATGGAGTTCTCAACCCTATGTCTCACGTCGTACGGTCAGTCTTCATTAGAATTTTGAGGTTCTTGAAAACTGCTACTCAAACATTGATGTCATGTTCAAAACTTTCACATTTATTCACATCAATTGTATCCTAATAGAGTAGGAAAGGTTAACTTGACAAAAACTGTTCATAACTAATTGAAAGTATCTGTAACAGACATCTCTCAGGGAGCTGACAACTCTTGGAATTAAAAATGCAGAGAACCTTGCAATTCCAAGTGTTAGAAATGATGTAAGTTTTACAGAATGTAATCCTTTTATCATGAAGCATAAGTGCATTTAGAGCCTTCCTTTTTCACGACATCCAGAACCAAACCACTCTCTATACTGGTGAGACACACATGATGTGTCTTCACCAAATCGCGAGAATCTTTGGTTCAGAAAATATGAACCTCGAGGTAGAGCTTGATTCTTGTCCTGGTTGGTCTTACATTTGGTTATGGAAATATTCGTTCCAACCATTAGTTCCTCACGAGATTGGTACCAAATCGAGTCAAACATTGAATAATTATACCATATTGAGGTAAACATTTGAATACTAAATAACAGGCATTACTTTCTAAGCATGACTTGGATAGTAGTTTTGACGTTTGCTTGTGCTCACGAAGGAGATTTAATTTATGCGAGTGGGTGATTTGTACAGGTGAAGGTGATTGCAGCTGAGTATGTACTAGGGTGATTTGCAATCATGAGACTCCAAGACTACTGCAAGACTTTTTGTTATATGAAGTTTATATATGAAATTTGCAGATCTAGTATATATATGAAGTTCTACTTGAAGATTGCTTTTATACTGCGGTTTCGACTCTTTTCTTATCCTTTCAAACTGATGTAGCAAGGAAAATACTGCAGTTAATAGGCTGCTTCATTTTTTCTTTTTTTCTTTTGGGTCTGAATAGGTCCTTAATTAGCAAACTAAAAATGTTGTTTTTCATAGTAACAGTAATGCATTGACAAGTTTGCACATGATGAAGCATTTGGTCTGCCCGCTGTATCATATGGCTTTTCAGTAATGAGAGTAATTCCAACCGAACTTTTGCTAAAATAGACAAAATCAAGCCAATTGGAGTAGTACTAATTGTAATAGTTATGCTTTTTGACAAAGCTTTTTTCACTTTTCTTTGTTATTTTTTAACTTTATTCTTAATCTTCAAAATAGGAATTTAAGTAAAATAAGTTCCACAATTTAATGAAATACACAAGTATTACAGTAAGTTGTTTAATTCGAAAGTTATTTTATCAAGTATACATAATCAACTAATAACATCCTAAGAACAATGTATAGGCCTTTTGGGATAGAAAAAAAGTTAGCCAAGAAAATTCATTCAATTCATCTTTTATTTAGTTATAACTTTAATTAACTCATACAAGGTTAATTTTATTCAAAGTATATTCAAAGTACCGTTATCATAAAAAGATCAATTTCATTGAGATCCACAATGTTTTTTCATAAACTTACATGTAATTATTAATCTTTTGCTAAATAAGAAAGTGTGGTCCTTCAAATCAATAATCCAAATAATGTTTACAAAATCCAAATCATATCAAAACTTATACCATATCCTCTAGATTCCATTCAAATTACATATTACTTTTCTCTTTCAATTAAGTTCAATTCAAAGTACATAATACTTTTATCATTCAATAATTAAGTTCAATTTCATTTAATTCAAAAGTTATTTTAGTATATCATTGGCAGTCCTCTGTGAGTACTGCATGTACCTTTTTGTTTGTTTCAAAGCCGTTTTGGTAGGGCGTTTTAAACCCACTACGTACCACACCACCGGGTGGCTCACTTGAGTGCCGAGTCTTCTTATTAGTAAAACACGCTAACTGCAATAAAAAAAGAGCGCTAACTAGTAGCCAAAAAAATTAATTCAATTCATTTTTCATTTAGATCTAAATTTAAGTAACTCATACAAGGTTTAATTATATTCAAAGTATTGTTATCATAAAAAGATCAATTTCATTGAAATCCAAGATATGTGTCCATATACTTACATGTAATTATTAATCTTTTGCTAAATAAGAAAGTACGGTCATTCAAATCAATAATTCAAATAATTTTTACAATATCCAAATAATATCAAAACCTATACTATATATATCCTTTAGGTTCTATTCCATTCCATTCAAAGTACATAATACTTTTCTCTTTCAATTAAGTTCAATTTAAAGTATATAATACTTTTATCGTTCAATAATTAAGTGCAATTTCATTTAAAATACAATTATATTAACTTTCTATTGTATTCTCATCAAAATTTAACTTTTTTTGCAAAAGAAAAGTTTCTTTAGCTTTTAGTCCATTCTAATTGAGGAGAAAATTTTATTTATAAATGCATTATGAAGATGATAATATCAATTTTGGTCCAAATACATATTTTCTCAAATTATACTCATGGTACACATATTGGTCATGAAAGTATTATAATCCTCCTAATAAATATTTTGTTACCTCATACTTTATAATTTTCGTAAAATTAGAATTCTCTCTTAGTATCAAACATTCAATGTAACAAACTTTTCTAACCCTATATATAAATCTACATAATATTAAGCACAAATATCAAATATTATTAAAAATAAAATTTCTGTACCCACCCAAACACTATTCAGTTTCCCGCAAAACCCTTTTCCACCAAAATATCAATCCCACCAAACTCTTTTCACCAATACCAACAAAACGTTTACAATAACCACAACCCTCTCCACTTTCTCATAGACACACACACACACAGAGCTCATCTTAGCGTTTCCTCCGATCATCTCAAGTGTCACCGCTCGATCATCTCAACATCACCGCTAGATCATCTCAACATTTGACCTTTCACCATCAGTGCTTGAGACAAGGTTTGCAAACCTCATGCATGATTTTTCTTCTTTTTTCCCAGAAAAATTTAGTTTCTATTTTAGATGATTTTTGATTTTTGTTTTCCATGAACTACTTATGCACGACGAGATTTCGTGGGAGTATGAGCCTACTTAAGTATGATTTAGGAAGATGTATTTGTACATGTATATACACTTCAATCTCTATATGTGTTCAATTGTGGGAGGCATAAAATTAATTGCAGATGAAGGTGGGATATGCTCCGTTGGGATATTCCTCTAAATTCAGGAGGAGCCCACAGTGTAAGAAAAGAAATATAAAGGTATGGCTCATTGTTTTTGTGGCACCAGGTATGGAGGCGCATTACATTGGACTAGTCATATATGACTATCTTAATTAATAATAAATTAATTAATTTGGAATTTCATTTCTCCACTATCGTCTAATAACAACATGTTAAGACTGACTAGGCATGTAGTTAATCAGACAAGGGTAAGAATCTTACAATTTTATAATACACATTATATATGTGTAAAAGGAGTATGAGATAAAGATATGAATGAATTAGTAGAGAGTAACATCCCATTTCTTTAGAAAATTGATTTTCAACCATCCCATCTCCTACACTACAACAACTTCGTTGCCTACTTAATACCACTGTCAATGATCTCACTCTAAATTTTGTGGAACAAGTTGACATTTTCAAACCAAAATGAAGATCTGAGCTTTTCTTCATTGTCTTGATTGAGGAACTATTTATTGTATATTCTCATTATAGCTTCTTCTAATGATGTGTGAATTTCCAGAGGAAGACGTACATTGTTACATATCCTCCGTATTTGCTTAGGCCAGTTGCTAATATTTTTTTCTTTTTGCCTCTTTTTGGAGTTGGATATGTGGATGTCTCTCTCTTTCCCTTTTATTAAATTCTTTCTCTTGTTTTCTCTTTCAATTTATTTAATTATGTTTGTGTTGCTGTGAAAGTTTGGTGCTTTAATTATCTTGTCTAAATTATGTAGGATACAGGATACACTTGTCCTATTTATGCATGGCTTTCTTCTCTACTTGAATGATTTTGAACCAATTTTATTTGCTGTGCTTGTTTAGTTTGGCTTTCTTTGATGAACATTTAGGATTGCTGTAAAGCTGTGCTTGTTTAGTTTGGCTTTCTTTGATGAGCATTTAGGATTGCTGCATATGGCTTTACAGCAATCAAAGAGTGGACATTGCAGAATTTAGCTCTAATATTATTCTTACTCATGCATGTGATTATATTATAGATTAACTAGAATTTAGATTTGATATTAAAGATGTGCTTGGAATTATTTTTTTGTCTGTTATCATTAAAAGAACAAAAGTTTCTGGAATTATTTTTTTGTCTGTTATCATTAAAAGAACAAAAGTTTCACTAATTATGTGTGATTTCAGTAAATGGTTGAAATGGCTGAAATTAATATATCAGACGTATCATCTCCTAGGGGGCCAGGTACTGAACATACCACGTGTTTTAAGAATAGGGATATTTACTATGAATATTTACATTTAACTGATTGGAATTGGTTGAATTCTTTAGTGACTAATACCCCAAGAAAGAAAAGAGGCAAGACCTATTGTAGGAAAGGTTGGCATCTTGACAGGGATAAACGGATCAGTGTGGAATTTAACATAAAGGGCCAGCCTGTTGGCCGTGGAAGAGCTAAGCTAGCAAGCGGTTGTGGAGTAGTCGCTCGCATGGGCAACTACTGTTCGCTAATATACAGTGATTGGAGATGGATTTCTGGTTCAGCAAAAGATGATATTATCAAGTATATAAAGGTTAATGATTAAATTATACTCTTGTAAATGACTTTTTTTCCGTTGTTTAAGCTTTCATCGACACTCTTTTTAAACTAATAACTCTTCTCTGTGTTAGGAGCGTTACGTATTTCCGGATGGCAACCCGGATGATAGCAAGAAGTATGAAAAATATGTTATTCGTTCTATCGGAACTAAATGGAGAAACTACAAGTCGAGCTTAAGGAAACATATCTATAAATTGGCAGATAGCGGAAGTTCTTTGGCAGAAATTGTTGCTGCAGTTCCAGATGGGGTGAACGATCGTCAATGGAGGCACTTGGTAAATGAGTATTTGTCCAAAAGCGGCAGAGTAAGTAACACATGTGTCACATTTAATATATATTCTAATATTCACTATGTAGTTATAGTTGTGTTTATTTAGTTATTACTACAACTTTGATGTTAATTTTATTGGCAGAAAGCATCAGCAAATGGCAAAAAATATAGAAGTCAGCAAATAGAGTTGCATAGATGTGGCAATAAGAGTTATGCCGAAATAATGCATGCTTTGGTACTTAGAACAATCTCTTTTAGATTTCTTGCTTCAATTGCACAATAAATTAGTAAACGTTACATTTAAACTTACCTATATAATTTTGTAGGTGAAAAAGAAGAAATGTCCAGTGGGTCCCATTGAATTCTATAAAACTACACACAGTACAAAAAAAGGCGACATGGATGATGATTGTAACGATGTTTATGTAATTTCTCCCTCTATTGCTCTTTGTCCTTGGAGTAGATCTTTCTCTTTCACTTATAATATATCAAATATTTGATGCTTGACTTTGGGTGTATATTGTTGCTTGTATTTGATATCAACTCCTAGGACAATTAACTATAAACATAGATGATGATGGTGAAACTACCTAGAGCTTGTAATACATCATGATAAAGAGGCTTAGACATTAGCAACATAAAATGAGACATCTTTATATGTATATATTTCTGAAATTTACCTCATTAGCATCAATTATCAGTTGCATATAAGGCAAAATGAACATATGAATTCGAACTATCTTGACCTAGGTTGATTTGAAACTCAATGTACACCATGCTTAGGTATCTTAATTGATTTTAAAATTTTTGGCATATCTATTAAGAATTGAAGATGATGACATCTTTTATCAATATGTTTTATCATTGAACAAATAGTATGATTCTTCCCTTAACTCTTTTCAATTTTTATGTCTAGGATAAGTGTAAATCCCGTTTGGATGAAAAGATGGCATCGCTAGGTATTGGAGTTGATGACCCAAGATCAATTGACTTAGAGTATGAGGTCATTCATGAAATACGGGGCCCAGAACGTCCGGGTCGTGTTAGAGGGGAAGGGTTGGGACCAACCCCTTCTACAATCTTTGGCTCCAGGCATGCTACATTAGAAGTACGACGTTTGGAGGGTCAATTAGCGATTGAGCAGGCTGAGAGGGAGGCCCTATTGGCTGCTGAGAGGACTGAACGTGAGGCCCTATTGGCTGCTGAGAGGGCTGAACGTGAAGCCCTATTGGCTGCTGAGAGGGCTGAACGTGAAGCCTTATTAGCTACTGAAAGGGCTGAACGTGAAGCCCTACTAGCTGTTGAGCAGGCTGCACGTTCCAAGTTGGAGGCAGATGTGAATCAACTGAAAGAAAAATTGGAGTTACTCATTGAAAGGTAATTTTTTTCATTATATGTAAAATATTAAATTGGATCATGAATCTTAAGCTTTCACATAGATGTATACCGTGAGATAAAAGCAATTTAAACTATTTGTTTCCTTCACATACTACCTAGCTGGTGTATAGGATATTTGGAAATTGATACTAGTATTAACTTTGGAGTATCATTGAAGGTCCTTCTTGGATTTTTTGCTTCTATGTTTAGACTGCTTACTGAACTTTAAAATGCTTTACAATAATCAAGCAGCTACATCACTTGTAATTAGACCAACTGCCTTTTCATTTCTCCTGGTGGAAATCTATGGTAGAAGCGATACTTAAAAGCTTGAAACACAAACTTTTTGTTCCTGTGTTGTATCTTTTCCATACCTTGGTCATATTTGTCTTGCAAGAGGAACATAAGAAATGTAACAATTTATTGTGCTATTGTGGACAATGCATATATCTTTGTTTTAGATCAACATGAGTTTAGCATGAAACAAAAGTAGACAATTGGTTTTCGCATGGGGCAAAACAAGTAAGCAATGTAAAAGAGTTTTTAGTTTTCAATATTTGACTGTGGATAGAATTTTGCTTTAAGTATTGAGATTTATGTTATCTATGGGAAGTTTTATTTAATGTAACTCTAGAATTTTAATATACATACATATATAATCATTAGCCATAAACAAGATTAACAAATTTGGTTATCTGGTTCTTGTATACGTCTTTCTTGCTAAACTAAAGTTAAGTGATTTCAGTTGAAAAAGAATTAGAAGTTAGAGTTTCTAAGCTAGCTGATCTAGATGTATGCAACTTGCAAAGTTTATGGACTGATGTTTTCTTATTTTCTTGTAGATCCATTACACGTGGTTGATCCAACTACCTGCTGGATTTGTTTGGAGTAATATGTCGGTGTTTTGGTAACAAGTTTTTTGGACTGATTAGTTACCCTTTTTATTGGCCAAGTTTTTTAGGATTGTGTAAATTTTGATCATACTAATTGGAAAATTGTTCGTATTTTTGGCGCAACGTTCATGCTTAAATTGTGTAGTATTTCTTTTAGCACTTGTGTTGCAAAGTTATGAGGATCATATCTCTTACTATGCTCCCTTTATGGTTGAGACTTAGTTTCGCTATTACTATGTTGTATGATGTTATAGAATTATGAAGGATTTCTGGTTTTATATTGGAGACATACATATACTTTATTTGGTGTTATCAATTCAATTGTTTTGTGGATTATTAGTCTATTTGTTATTTTAGCCTTTATTTTGGAATTACCGTATTGCATTTGAATTATCTCGACAACTAATTTAGGGTTAAGGTTAAAGTGACTTGGTACCTGCATTTGAAGTCAAATATGAAAGGATAATTAAAAGTAAAAACTGCTCTAAAATTTACACATTGAAAAAAAAAAAAAAAAAATATTTTCTTCATAGGCGGCATTTTAGAAAATGCTGCCTAATAGCGGCAGCGAATTTAAAAGAAAATATAGATCAAATATAAATTATTGTAATATGCAGCATTTTTGTAAATGCCGCCTATAGAGAAAGAAAATTATTTAAAAAATATCATAGAAGACATTTATATAAACGCCGTTTATAACAAACGTACTATTTGGAACGCCAGGTATTAAACCTTTTATATGCGGCGCTTCTTAGAAACGCCACTTTTGTAATATAATAAGAGGCGTTTAGAGTAAATGCCGCTAATGTTTCACGACACTCGCTACCGCGGCGCTTGTTGTGGCACTTTTCAAAATGCTGCCTATTTATCAGCAGTATTTTTCGAAACGCCACTTATGTGAGAAAAAAGTGCCACCTTTTACTTGTTTTTTTGTAGTGCAGCCTTGTTTCCTTTTTAAAGAAATGGCTCATTTTGGCTTCTAATAAAGCCATTTTGCTGAAAGTAGGAATCAATCTTAGTATTTCACGCACGCGGGGCCTGTTTTAAGCCATACAATGCTTTTTTAAGGCGATAGACTTTCTCTTCTTTGCCCTTGACAATAAAACCTTGTGGTTGTTCCACATAGACTTCTTCCTCCAATTCTCCGTTCAAAAAGGCAGATTTGTCATCTAGTTGAAAGACTTGTAATTTTAACTGTGCTGCAATAGCGAGAACAACTCTTATGGTTTCCATACGGGCAACCGGAGCAAATGTTTCATTAAATTCAATTCCAGGCTGTTGTGAGTAGCCTTTTGCAACGAGCCGTGCTTTATACTTTTGGATGCTTCCATCTTCATTAAACTTGGTTTTATACACCCATTTTAGCCCGATCAAGTCTCTATCTTTAGGCATGTCCACAAGTTCCCATGTGTGGTTCTTTTCAATGCTAACCATTTCTTCCTTCATTGCTTTTCTCCAAACTTCTTCTTTTGCTGCTTCATGAAAACTTTGTGGCTCACAAGAGAAGAATGCAACATTACATGATTCATAAATTTCAGCCAGAGAGCGCATCTTCCTTGGTGGTGAATCTGTATCAAGGACTGAAGGATCAACTTCCATAGTATTTGGTGGACTAATTAGCTCATCTACTTCATTTTCATCTGGGCAAATTTTTTCTTCCGCTTGATTAACTGCTGGTCCAAGAACTTCGTACTTATCAAGCTCTTTAGATTCATCATCCTTCCATTTCCATGTGGCCATCTCATCAAACACAACGTCTCTAGAGACTTGTAGTTGATTCGTGTTTGGATTAAGAAGACGATACCCTTTGGATTCGTCATTGTAACCAATGAAAATAAAATTTTCTCATTTCTTGTCAAACTTCTCTTTATTTTGAGAAGTATTTAAAGCATATGCAATGCATCCAAAGATTTTAAATTGATCCACTATAGGCTTCCGGCCACTCCAAGCTTCAAGAGGAGTCTTGTTACGAACGGCTTTAGTGGGTGAACAATTAAGAATATACAAAGTAGTATTCATAGCTTCAGCCCACAAGAAGTTAGGAAGACCTTTACCTTTAAGCATGCTCCGCGCCATCTCTACAATAGTTCTATTCTTTCGTTCAGCCACTCTATTTTGTTGAGGAGTATGGCGGATGGTTAGCTGTCTCTGAATCCTATTTTTCTTGCAGTACTCCATGAAAGTCTTATAAATAAATTCTCCTCCACGATCTGATTTAAGTGCCTTCAAGTGATGGTCACTTTGTCTTTCTACAAGAGCTTTGAATTGAAGAAAGATGGTGAAGGCTTCTGATTTTTGCTCCAAAAAATACAGCCACATCATCCGAGTATAATCGTCGATAAAAAGTATAAAGTATCTCTTGCCGTTACGTGATGGCGTCCTTGATGGCCCCCAGATGTCAGTGTGCACGAGTTCTAAAGGAACTCGAGCTCTCCACGAAGTCTTTGGAAAGGGAAGTCGATGCATTTTTCCATATACGCAGCCTTCACAAACTTTGTGAATCTTATCAATTGCAGAAAGACCAATCACCATGTTTTTTCTTCTTAAAAGTTCCAGCCCTTGATAATTAAGATGTCCAGAACGTAAATGCCAAAGATAAGAGTCATCCACGCTTTCACTTTTGAAAGCAAAATTCTAATTTGTCTCCATAGTCAGAGGGAAAACATTGTTGGATTGCATCCTTGCTTCTGCGACAGTCCGATTGCTTTTCTTGTCAATAATGGTGCACTGTTCATCATCAAAAATCAGCTTGTATCCTTTCCTCAGCATCTGCCCAACACTTAACAGATTGTTGGTAATGGTTGGGGCATATAAAACATCATGGATTAGCTTTTTGCTTCCATCTTTGTATTGAACATCAATGGTTCCTTTTCCTTCAACCTTTATTAGCTTGCTGTCTCCAAGCTCCACTTGAGAAGAGAATTTTTCATCAAGCTCAACGAACGCTGCTCGATCACCCGTCATATGCTTGCTACAGGCGCTGTCAATGTACCAAGTATTTTGTTGATTTTCCTTTGCTGTCATACATGAAAATAGCATCTCCGCATCATTCTCCTTTGAAAAATTAGCTTCATCTTTGCCTCCATTTTTATTTTGGTACCAGCAATCCTTTTGTGAGTGATTCGGAATTTTGCATTTGGTGCATCTAAAACGACAATCCTTGGACTGATGATTAGATCTTTGGCAAATAAGGCAATGATTATTGGATTTATCAATCCTACTTTTCTCATTGTTTCCTCTGTTAAAATTTTCACCACCTCTATCATGTTGCCTCTTCTTAGAGGATGATCCCCATCTTTTTCCTTGGCCTCCTTTGTTGAACTTCTTCTCAGACACGTTAATTTTGGACTGAAATGCTTGATCCAAAGGCTGTTTTTCAAACTTGACCATTCTTTGCTCGTGAGCTTCAAGTGATCCCATTAACTCGTACATTGAAACCTTAGTCAAATCCTTCGACTCCTCGATGGCAGCCACTACATGATCATATTTCTGTGGTAAGCTTCTGAGAATTTTTTGAACAATCCTCCTTTCTTCGATTGTGTCTCCACAGCTTCTTATTTGATTTACAATCTCAGCGGTTCGTGAGAAAAAGTCACGCACCTTCTCAGCTTCCTTCATTTCTAAAGTGTCAAAATTCCTCCAAAGAGTTTGAAGCTTGACTGCAATTGCTCTATCAGAACCTTGGAACTCCTTTTTCAAAACATCCCATGCTTCTTTTGCTTTCTTTATCCCGAAAATTCGGGGGAAAATTGTCTTGCTCACGCCTTGCTGAATGATTCTTAATGCCGACGCATTTCTGCTTACATTTTCTTTGAATTCTTTTTGCTGTGATTCTGACCACGTTTCTTTTGTCCCTTCTTTAGGTGGCTCATCGTAGCCACACTCTACAACATCCCACAAATTTAGTGAGATAAATATTGTTTCCATTTGAGAGCTCCAGTAATCATAATGTTCTCCTTCAAATATGGGAATTTGATTTGAGGAGACAGAGAACAACAAATTATTGGCAGCCACAAGAATGTTTAAGAGCCTTGAAAGCAGAATTTGAATGCAAAGTGAATGAGTATTTTATTGAAAGTGTCTTAATGTTGATGGACACAAATTATCTGAATCTGATAGCTCTAGATACCAAACTTGTTGGCACAGCGGAAGGTAGTAGGCTAATTAATTTCATACAGATTGATTGCTAAAGGAAGAGAAATTAGCTTAAGTTGTACATGAGTAATATACGAAAAGGTAAGATACAATTTTTGTGTAAAGAAACAGAGGAGGATTTTGATTTAGAATGGGAATGCAGAGCTGCTGCTCCTGCACGAATTATCTTTAACTTTTTGGCTTACTTCATTACACTTGCAATCATTCTATTTATAATACTTAAAGACACTTCTAGAGAAGACAGTTAGTACTTTCAACTCTTGGAAATACAAGACTCGTGTTTCAAGATATTATTAACATTTAACAACCAGCTACCAACTAACTAGAAAAATCACAAATTACTCTTTCAATAATCACTAAGGGAAAAGACTAACTACAATAACAACAGCGACCCCTTCTCTTTATTACTTTCATTTACACTTGTGTCTTCACCTTAAGACTTTTCTTATTATGGTTCTCTGAACTTTATTATTGTTAAGTAATTTTTTAACCACGAAAAGGAATAAATGAAAAAAAAAAAAAAAAAAAACAATGTTGTCTGACCTAGACGTAATATAGAAGTGAATCATATTGAATTACTAAATCATAAGATTGTCTAAATTCGATGCAATTCAGTTGTGATTGATGTAAATTTCTGATTACATGCTTATTCTTATCGTTTTGCTCATGAATTGAATCGAATGGTTAAATCATAGGATTCGACAAACTATGCTTCCACCTTTAGCATATGATCATGATAATTGCACTATTACCAAAGGTGTGGTGATCAATCTTTCATTCTCATTGCAGATGATTACTTGTATATTAATTGTGGGGGAGAGTCAACCAGTATTAACGGAAGTACTTATGAGTCTGATGTGACACCAGGGGGAGGGTCGACTTTCGCTTTGAGCGATAATAAACATTGGAGTTACAGCAGCATGGGAACTTTCTCTGGTGAGGACGTATACATCTTGAACAAAACATGCAATCTTACTATGGTTGATGCAAAATTGTACCAGACAGCTCGCATAGCCCCAATATCTTTGAAGTATTATGGATTTTGTTTTAAAAAAAATGAATACATTGTGAAACTTCATTTTGCTGAAATTGCATGGGATGAAAATCAATTTTCTGGTGTCAAAGATCGGCGTGTTTTCAATGTGGAAATCCAAGTCAGTTCCTCTTATCCATTGAATATAGGAAATAACGTGCACTTTCACTTAACCACAGAGGAGGTCCTTTTTGCTTTTTCCGATTTTAAAGGAAGAGGAGACTGAAAAAGGCTATATACTACTGCAGGGCAAGACAAAACTAAGCGACTTCTGCATAGAAGCAGAAGCAAAGGGTGCTGATTTGGATGTAGTAAAGGAATTTAAGGTCGATGTAAATGACACACTAGAGATTCATTTATACTGGTCAGGCAAGGGCTCAACACCTGGTTGGCCAACGCCAGACTATGGTCCTCTCATTTCTGCAATTTCTGTATCTCCTGGTATGCTTTCGTCTACTTTATGTTAATTCCTTTTGTTTTCATATCTTGTGCATCTCCTTTATTTACATGCTACTGTTCCCTGATCAATCAGTTCCAAAAAAACGTCAGAAACTGTCTACTTTGGCTATTGCTGGGATTGGAGGATCTGCATCTCTTTCTATCATACTTATTGTGGTTCTCTTTTGGTGGTTGGGTTGGTTTGGTGGAAAGAAACGGCAATGCGAAGGTAATGTGTGACCAATTACACGATTAATGTCATGGCAAAGTCAAGAACCCAAAGTCAGAGATGCACTTGTACAGTAAAAGTATTTAACATAATAGTGTTTTTTTAAAAAAAATTCAAATAATTGAGTGCACCCCTCACACCTAAGTGACTCCACCACTACTATTCTACACAAAATTTCGTACACACTTAGTGTATTTGTTGATGTTAAATTTTCTCCTCTTTCATGGGTTACATATACATGTTGAAACAGAACTTAAAGGCATTGAGTTATATCCTGGAAGATTTTTCAACTTCCGACAGATAAAGGCTACCACACAAAATTTTGATGCTTCAAACAAGCTCGGTGAAGGAGGTTTTGGTGCCGTTTATAAGGTGTCCTTGTTGCAGTTTATTCTGAATAACAATCTTGGTCTTAAGTAACTCCAATAAGATGATAGAAAATTTTATATGCTATCTAAAATATTAGTACATTTTTCTTCCACCCAATGTAGGGTGTACTTCCAAATGGCATTGAAATAGAAGTTAAACAACTTTCAACAAGATCAAGACCAGGAATTCGTGAGTTTGTAAATGAAATTAGCACCATCTCAGCTCTACAACATCCGAATCTTGTCAGGCTAATGGGATGTTGTGTTGAAGACAATCAACTCCTACTTATCTATGAGTAAATGGAGAATAATTCCCTCGAACATGCATTATTTGGTAAAAATCTCCCTCCCCAGCTAAACTAACTACATTTTCTTCTCGAACATGCAATATTTGGTAAGCGGGACAATTTTTTTTTTTTTTTTCTGTAGCGACTTCTAGTTTCAGTTGTTTTCCAATTGTAGAATTTCTTCAGATATATATATTTCAGGTGCCAGGGAAATGAAAATCAAACTGAATTGGGAAACAAGGGTTAAAATATGCCTTGGCATTGCAAAGGGTCTAGCTTTCCTTCATGAAGAGAGAAAACTCAAAATCATTCACAGAAATATTAAGCCAACAAACATATTGCTCGATAAGGATCTCAATCCAAAGATATCTGATTTTCTAAGCTTTTTGAAGAGGAGAAAACTCATGTAATCACGCGAATTGCTGGAACGAAGTGAGTGAATAAATTTAATTAGGGAACTTTTCTTTCACATATGTATTCATTTTGGCATGGTCTCTAACCATGTAATTAAGCTGCTTGTAGGGGATATATGACACCTGAGTATGTCATGCCAGGACACTTAACAACCAAAGCAGATGTTTACAGCTTCGGAGTTGTGATGCTTGAAATTGTTAGCGGAAAGGACAGTGCCAGCTACAAGCCAGATGATCAGACCGTTTTCCTTCTGGATTTGGTGAGTCAAAGTTAAATTTTTATCCACTAAATGTAGAGGAAGTTCCAAGAGATGATATAATGTATATATGTTATACATAGAGCAAATCATATGATCTCTATCATACAATTGCTGGCATACGTTTTACAAGAGAAGGGAAATCTTTCAGCACTAATTGATCCAGATCTAGAGTCTGAGTACTCTTAGAAACAAGCTACTACTGTTTGGGATTTAGCGATGTTATGCACTAATCCATCCCCAACACTTAGGCCAACAATGTCTGAAGTTGTAAAAATTCTCGAGGGAAAGACTAAGATTAAGACATCATCTGCTAGTGCGCCTTATTCAGTGGACAATTTCACATTGGCCAAGGCTGTAGCTGCCCTTTCTCAATCCTCACCATCTGGGAGCAATTCACAGGGAGAGGCATCAAGCACCAACATTTCTCATTCTGTCAGCAAAGAAATTGAAGAGTCAAGCTTCTCTGCTGAAAAATCGGATAAGACGATCATATGACAGCAATGAGAAATCTTGAAATGAATCAATCTTCTCTGCTATAGATCTGTTAAGGCGATCACCATCAGAGTGAAAACTCTAGGAATAAGTCAGATTTTTTTGTCGGTTATTCAACAAAGACTGTTCATCCAACAGAGTGAAAAAGCAGGAAATATCACATTTGTAATATTTACTTATGCCTTCAGTCTTGCTATGTCATGTTTATGCATTTGTGAACTTCATTTTGAAGTGCAGTTGTATATCCTGTTTGTATCGAGCAAATAAGAGAACCTATAAATCTTGTGTAACACCTCAACTCTTGTCTCACATAAGAGAAAGAGGAGTACGTCTGTTATATAAGAGGCTAACTTGGTTCTCATGAGGCAAAAATGATTTGGCGAGCCCGGTGCGTTACAATTGGTATCAGAGCAAGAACCAACCAAAAATATTGGATCTGTGTTGTTTGGAAAGCGCTACACCACGAAAACAATATGAGAGTCACAATTTGGAGCTTATATTAGTCATCTCTAGAGTTGTATATGCGTGGTTGAATACTAGGTTATGGTTCGAGCACGACGTCTCATCGAGCAAGGAGGCTAACTCAAATGCGCATGTAAGATTCAGTGGCCAGCCAAAATCTAGCAAGTCAAGGCATTATAAATGGAGTCAAATCTGGACTCTAGTACATCTGTAAAGGGTCGGCTCAAACTACTAATCAATAAGAAATTTGGGAAGGGAGCCAACAAAAATTTGATACCAATTTTGACCTCCTCATCTCTTTCATCTTCTCAACTGAAAGTCCTGTGCGTGCAATTGTGTGTATGCGTGCAACTGTGTGTGCTTGAGTTTTCATGTGTGCAGCTTCTGTGTGCTTGCTTTGGTGTGTGTATGTATGGTTTTATGTGTGCAAATGTGTGTGTAATGTGCAGTTGTGTTTGTGTGAGAAAGGAAGAAGATGAGTAAAGAATAAAAATGAAACATGGCCATAAAGCTGCTGCAAGTTTTTGTTGTTCTTTTTTGATCTTTTCTTTTTTGGGTCAAAAGCTGCTGGCGTGAAGAAGATCGAGGAAAAGAAGGAAAAAATAAAAAAAATAAGGAATAAAGAAGATAATGTTTAAAATTGATAAAATTTTATATAAAATAAAAAAAAAGTTTAAAAGTTATTTAATACATAAAATTTATTCATTTTTTTTATTTTTTTTTTAATTTAAATAAAAGATACTTATACTCTTTTATAATATTTTTATTTTTTCAAATTATTTAATCTACACATAATTTAATTTTTTCATCTCCTCTCTTTTATCATAGTCTCTTTTATTAAACTTTTCCCCTCAAGCCAAACACACTATAATACTTCACATTATACAGTAACAAGAGCAGCAGACTTAAAGTGGGTCTCGCCATTTTTTTGAAACCAGCAAAAGCTTCCTGTATCAAACTACGTGCTTTATTGAATAGTTGAAAGAATAAAATTTAAAACCCAGAAAAGAAAGCAAAAATTAAAATATAAACAAAGGGAATCTTGGCTGTAAGTACCTGAAGAACCCAAAAGCGTATCTGTAGTGACAGTTTCGTTGACGGCAAGTATATATAGAGAGAGAATGGATAAAATGGCACAGTTGGATGTGTTTATGTGTGTGCTTAGTGCTTTGTAAGAATGTGCCTGAGCTTTTATGGGTTTGTTTTTTTATGTTTTCCATAGGGAGCTGAGGTATTGTGCTGGCAACTGACCTCCCTGGAGAATAATTTTTTAGCTCCAGAGGTTTAGCAAAAATTTTAAATTGATCTCTGAGGTTTACAAAATACCCTTTTTAGTCCCTGACTTTAACATCCGTTAGCTAACTTTAACAGTCAAACCATTGACTTTTGTAAAAAATAAAAAATGCCCTTCATTATGTTGGTAGTTGCCTGCTGATGCTTGAGGCGATATTAAGGCCAATGGTACAAAATGGTGTCTGCCACATACCTGCCATATTTCACCTGCTCAAAAAGAATTTAAAAAAAAAAAAAAAAAAAACAAAGGCAATATTCCCATAACCATTCCAGACCTATTTCACACATTACACACAATTTCAGCATATTTAAACAACACTCAAAGTGCCATTCTATTGCAGTAATTAGAATCTGAAATCGTTAACATTTTGGAATCTAAATTACCAACATTGTTCATCTTGCAGTATGTGCCACAGTCTATTGCAGAAGTTATCACTCGAACGTAGAATGTCTCGCATACAAAACTTGTCTAAATTTCTATTAGATGGAAGGAATAACATTTTGGAATCTTAATTGGCTTGCTTTTCCTCTCATTTCCATAATTAATTGATGATCAAAGGCAAACTCAAATCGAAAGAAGCATGAGACTATATATATAATCTATATATTATGATATGTCACTAGAAATATAAATATTAATTAAATTAAATTAAAATTGAAATGCAAACCGAATTTTAAGGGTCGAGGCTCGAGTTTAACTCGATATACTTAAGGCTTTTTACGCTCTGTTTTCAGATACTAAATGTCTCTTAGCGCAAGTCTCTCAAGATACAACGACCAAATCTTCCGTAATTGTAACACTCCAAATCACAAAAGCTTATGAATTAACAGTGTTAAACTTTCTCTCTCAATTATGCAATGCAATATTTGATTTTTCTAATTTTCTTCGGGTCTCCTAGTGCAAGGGTGTCCACCCGCTATATATATAGCCGAGAGCAATGACCAAAGACTCTAAACTAAATGTCTGCCATAACTACAATTGAAAACAATATAATAATGCCTATATTCAAGTACCTTGAATGCCATTACAATGTGGAGGCAATTAGAATTCAGATCAACCGTCTACAAGGTTGAATCATGCACTAGAGCTCATCATCCGAGAAAATTGCTAATAATGACCCATCAATTTGGTCATTAAATTGGAAAATAAATTAATTTAATTAAATCAATGGGTAACAATCTAAAAATAAAGTTGTAACTTTATTTTTCCCAGACATGGGAAAATCCCACTTTACTATTTATTTTTCAATTTGATCCTTTAACTTTACCACAAATTTCTCATTCACGAATTCTAACAATCCCCCACATGAATGAAATTTGGCAGGAAACACATGCAGACACGAGAGAGAGTTTAGCAGAGATACACTGCATGAGAATAGGTAGCTTTTGGCTTTGAACCTTTCTTAGTGAGAACTACCGGATTTACTTGTTAATCAGTGAACGCGATGTCTTGAACTGTTTAGCTTTCGTGTAAACCAAGACAGTAGAACTCACACACTACCTCTTTGGACACTATTATGTTCTCATGCTTGTGTTCATTTCGCCCCTGAACATCTCCTGGTTTCATGAGTACTCTAGAGAATTCAGCCTTAAAAATTCTTATAGGAACGGCCCACACCCTACTCATATAGGTGATTGCTTATTAAGAGTATCCCTGTAATACTCCACTTGGATTCTCCAAGATATAAGAATCATTAAAAACATAACTTAGTCTATACCACATACAGGCAGCATTGTCTGCTCATCATAGGAATAGGTGGGAGTGAAACCCCCACAGTGCTCCCACTGAGTTGTACATAATTCTGTTTTTTCCTTTGAACTAGAACAAGGGATCTCCTATCAACAAGGTAAGGTTTGCCATTATGACAACTCTTTAGAAATAGGCTTAAGACCCATTCCCCTCGACGACTTATATACTTGTTCTCTGTTAAACCTTTTGTAAGCGGATCCACATTGTTATCTATTGACGTTACATTGTCAATTGAGATAACCCCCACTAAAGAACAATTGTTTAATGGCATTATGTCTACGGCGAATATGTGTAGGTTTACCATTATACATAATACTTTGTGCCCTTTCAATCATTGATTGACTATCGCAATGTATGCAAATATTTGACACATGTATTTCCCAACTTGGAATATCTTCTAAGAAATGATAAAGTCTATCAAATCAGATTCCACGGTGAATCTGGCAACAATACATTGTTATCTTAGAGAATCCCAAGAAATAGTGATACCTCCAAAGGTAAAGACATATTCACTCGTGGATTATAAGCCTTTATATATCAGATATCCAGTTACCATCTCTGTATCCCTTTTGTATAGGTGGATATTTGATTTAGTGCAACCCACAGTTCAAAGTAAAGAACTTACTTATAACCCTAGATTACAAGTCTCGTTTTATACTTGTCAATTGATCCACTAATTAAATATTCCTTTTGAAAATTCATTTACACCTTAAAGGTTAATTTTCAGGAAGAATATTCATCAGTTGCCATGAATGATGGATCAATGCTCTTAAAAGCCTTTCTTCAACAAAAAAACTTAAACAATTGACATCCAATGTGTTAGAATATTTAGACCAAAAGACTTCGACATTTTAGCTCTCTTGCTACGTCTTGATTCATCTTCATTGTAATTTGATATAGACTATTTTCACTATATCATTTCTATGATTATTACTCATAACATCATGAAGAACCTTGTTCTTGTGCAACCTTACAAGGAATTAAATTTCTCAAAAATTACATTCATTGACTCTATAATAGTATCGACATGCATGTCCTCAATTTTTGTATTTATGCACAAGAACCTCGTATACTGCACGATTTTGGGCATATCCAATGAAGCTATAATCTGCAGTCTTAAAGTCCACTATTGACCATTTTAAGAGTTTGAAACTCCTATTTAACTAAGACACCCCCACATTTTAAGTATTTCGAAAGTGGTCAATATTTTCACACTTCATATGGTGTCTTGATCATCCACTTGAGGAGTAGCTTGTCGAAATAGTCTTCCTGCCTCAAGTTTTGAGATCAATTTGACCTCTCTTTTGCACTTAGCAATAACTCTTTCTTGTGGTAAATAAGGAGCCACAATTGATTAAAAAAAAATACCATATTCACCAAAATATATATTTTGCTCTCTTATTACTTGTATAATTTAAATACTTTCAAAACCTCATATTGGTTTTTAGTAAATAGATATTACAAATTCTTGTGTAAATATCGACAAAAGTAACAAAATATTTTTTTTCTCTTCCTCTAATTTGCACAATCTTAAAATCATCAATCTCATTGAGATTTAATTTTGAGGTTTTGAACTTCTCAATAAGTTTAAAACATTTTTGCACTATAATTATTTTACTAACTTCAATACTATTAAATAATAGTATATAAGTGCTCATAGAGGAAAATGCACATAATACTTAAACCATGATCACATTCATGAGTAAAAGATCTTTCCATTAAGCACGCCTAAATGTCATGATTTGAACTTTTTTTTTAATACACACACACACAATTAATGTACAAACCTGTTACTTGGTCCAGTAGTAGTGTAAAATAACGAATTATTTATGGTCATGAGTACAACACTAAACATGTATGACTTATCATATTTGGTTTGAAACCAAATATAAAAAAAACCATGAGTCCTGACATTCATCTACATATGCATGTTGTCACGCCCCCAAATTTAGCTAAGGTCAAACTCGGGGACGGGATGCCGCGAGCCTAAGAAGATTACACCTCCTAAGCCCGCAAGGCGCTACTACCGTAATACAAAAACTAATTTCCACAAATCATTTATAAGAGCTGCTACAACTTCTATGAACCAATATGATAACTTCAATTATTCAATACAAGTCCACCCTATAATACCATAGCCAAAATCCATCATAATACTAATAATAATAAGAGTTCCTAAAACTCGGCCATGAGCTGCTACAAACCTAAGTCCAATACCTAATATGCAAGGCGATCTAGCATACTAGTAACTAATAAAGTCTGTTCGCAAAAATTACATCATTCATGTTAAAAGATCTTCTACCTATAGTGCAAAATCGATTACAAAACTAAAGTCCGACATGCAAGAACTACAACTAGTAAGAAATTATGCCTCGTCTTCTCCCTAGAACTTCCCTTCCTGATATTCTTCCCCACTGCCCTCTGCATAAAGATCAACTAAAATGAACAAGAAAGTTCATTAAGTAGGATACCCTGTGAAAGAACTTAGAAAAATCAATTAAGCATTTGATATATATGGTGTATGGAGCATATGAAATAGGATCCAAACATCCCTGTACAACTATGAGAATAACAATTGCAAATAACCATTATAATAACAATTGTAAATAACCATTGTACAATATATTTGACCTCTGATACTATGTATCAGGTTAACAATACAATACAATAACCATTGATCCGATAAAGAGTAGCTAGCTCTCTTGCCATGGCAGTAACAATAATATTGTAATATGCCTAGAGGTTAGTGACGACCATATATCGCACCCTGTCGTCTAGGTGACACAAAGTACAACTAATGTGAACAAGTGGTATATTCAAGAAATAACGAATGATATATCAACAATAAACCAATGCGCATAAGGAGTATATAAATCAAATTGAAAGAAAGTGAAAGTGTGTGGTAGGCATCCTACTTACCTCGGATCCGGCATATAAGTTCTATCTAGATCTCTTTTCCAACATCATAATATCAAGCTAACGTGATACTGCAAGATAATAAATTCAAACCAAGGTATGAGAGAAGATATACACAAGAATTATTTACTTCCTTGTTATGTTGATTCTAGATTTCATTTCATATGAATGGCGAGATAAACCATCGTATTAGTTCTTTATAGTTTGAGGTGTAATTTATCATTTGCATGAGAAACCATCTTAAGCCTAACATACATGACATCATTCCCTCATAGATACCATATTCATACCTTTAAACTTTGGGTTCACTACTAATATTACTTAATCAATATTAAACCAATTAAACTTAAACAATCTTAACAATTCGTTGACACATTCATATATACACACACCATATACACAAGACCCATATCATAGTTTATTACTCACCAAATCCTTAAAACCTCCAATGGCGACAAATTCCATAATTAAGGTGTTTTCTTCAACTAATCCCATTAATTTCCATTCTTTTTAAGTTAGATAGATGAGTGATAAGCAATTCTATACATGTTCTTATATATAAATATAACAGATACTTCACAAAGCAAATAAAATAGCAAACTACATATACTAACCTTACATTCATAAAGTCAACATGCATACTCAATTAATTATACCAAGCTTATTTACCGAGATTTATGCGAATTTTATTTTTTCTCTTCTTGATTAAATTCTCCTCTTCAACCACGTCCTCGTACTCGTCATTGGTTTTGGCCTAGACCTCTACCACATTTATGTCCACGTCCACGTCCTTTTTGGCCTCCATCATTGCCAAAGTTTTCTTCTTTCTTCAAAGCAAGATTTCTTTGAAGAAATGTTTCCAAGACTTCTTGGTTCTTCTTTTTGTGTCTTGCTTCATGAGCTTGTAATGAGTCTATGAGTTCATCAACGGACATGTTATTTCATTCTTTGATTCCTCAATGACTACAATAATATATTCATATTTTGAATGCAAAGAACGAAGGATCTTTTCTACAATATGATTATCTGGCAAATCTTCTCCATATCTTTTTAGTTGATTAGAAACCACCAAAACTCTTGAAATATAATCTGAAATAGATTCACCATCATTTATATGGAGAGATTCAAACTCACCTCTTAAAATTTGGAGACGAACCTTTTTCACATTCTCTATCCTTTTTTTGATTTTTGGAGAGTTTCCCATGCTTATTTAACAGTAGTTGTGCATGATATTTTCTTGAACATAGTTTTATCCAAATATAGATGGATGATAGGGAGTGCTTGTTGATCCTTCTTGAGAGCCTTTATCAATGGTTCCTTTTGATTTTAACTCAAAACTTCTTCTTCTTTAGGTTTCACATAGTCTTTCTCTATAATGTCCCAAGTATCTTGTGAGCCAATTAGAGTTTTCACATGCATAGACCAATTATTCTAATTGTCCTTAATGAGTCGAGAAAATTGAAAGGGAAACATGTCATTCCCCATCATCTTTATCTAGCTCTAGATACCACTTTGTTGGAATGTGGACGAGTCTATTTTAATCTAGAAAGAAAATAAGGAGGAAAAATATAGAGGCTCTTAACTAATCTTTATTTCTCTTCTATTTTGGGATAGCTAGAATTGAAATAACTAACTCCTATTTATATCATTCACAAAAATACAATACTAACTAGAATTAATCAAGTTAGAATCCTAAACAAGTTTAATTACTAACAGTTATTGTATGATGCGGTAGACAAACACAATATATTGCATTCTCATTCTATATTGCCCCCTTCTTTCTGAGAATCATAATAACAGATTTTCAAATTCTCAGTCATATATCACTGCTGTGACTTTTCTTCCATGTACAGAGATCTCTCCGATAATTTCTTTGACGGTGCAATTCCGTCTCAATTGGATGCACTTCATAACCTTGAATATTTGTAGGTGTACTGTCTTCTCATCTCAAAGAATGCCGAGATTACAAAAGATTGGTAGATTCATTTGGTGTTTCTTTGTTATTTTACAGGGACTTAAACAATAATCTATTATCAGGAGAGATCCCAAAAGAACTCGGAAACATTTCTAGCCTTCAGGAATTGTACCAGCTATACAAAACCCATCTACTTTGTTTTGCTTTAGAATTCATTATTACAAGTCTTCTTTATATTGCATGGACTTAGTAATTTGTGCGTTGCCTAACCTTTATATAACTGCAATGAAGGTACTTGTACGACAATATGCTAAGAGGTCAACTTCCAAATGAGCTTGGAAACCTTAGTAATCTTTCCGACCTGTAAGTATATTTTATATGTGTTGGGGTACTTGTACGTACGACAATATGCTGAGAGGTCTTTTTTTTTTTTTGCTGGACTGAAGACAATTAACCCATGAAAATTTGTCTCATTTCTCAAGTCATTAGCTCCTCCTCCATACGTCTTTGTCAAAACATCATGTTCACCATGCCTAAAGTTTCAGTTGTAGATTCCCGTACGTTGAGAATGGTGGATGTATTGGGGGAGGGGGCGAGTAGGGGCAACAACTCGGCTCAAAGTCTAAGCTAAATCCATTAAGACAAATAAAAATTCAGTATTCATGAGGGTAGATATTAAAAAAAAAAAAAAAAAAAAATCCTATAAATAAGATTTTTTATCCATAATTAATTGTCACGGGAGTCGCACCCCATTCAAATAGTGTTTAATCTAAATAATTACTCATTAGGAAATGCTAAACACTTCTAGGTGAATGCACCGTTGCATCATGTCTAACGTGTGAACATGCAATGCACACACCTAAATGCCGCCATGTTGGCACCCGCTGGTCCATTAATTAGTATTTCTCATTACTTAATCTATACTATATTATCATATAAATTAACATACCCCATTGAAGACTACGAATACGTACAAGTATATCTCATACTAATGTACTTGCACAATCCTCGCTTACTTTTATGAAAACTTGCATGACGATCATTTTTTATAATCATTGCAGAAAATCTTATTTTGTGCATCAACTTCTTTTTTCTTATACATTTCTCATTCAAGTTTTGTTTAATTCACCTTAATTTCCACTCTGTTAACAAGTACTCACAAAAGACAAATACAAGCAACTATGACACAAATAGTTAGTACTTGCTTTTTTTGTTGGAATATATATTTCTCTCGCATAGAAAAATCACAAATTCTAAAACTACCACATATGTTCTTAGTCTTAGATTACTCCTCCTAGTACCAATTGGATTTTAGGATGGAACCTCATAATTCTTAATTTAGTATCAGAGTTGGGCCTTGGTCAAAGCTCAGTCATCTTCATCCACGTGTGACACGTCTATTTTCGGTTATCTGTTTCTCTCTTGATGACTTGTGCGTTGCGTCTCATTGTTACGTATTGTTAGTTCTCGATTCTCCCTGATCATACTTGAGAGAATCGTTAAACATTCTCGCCAGGGGTAGGTTTAGGAATTCTTCTCAATAGAGGGTAAAATACATAATTTTTTAATTATATAAGTTTTTTTTTTCATTGGGGGCTAATTAATTTTTTAACTCAAAATATATAGATATTTAATTTTTTTCGTTAAAAAATACATAGAATTTTTAACATTGCCCCCGTGGCCCTAAAGTGCATCCACAAGGGCACTAGAGCCTTGGTCCAGTGATAATGTTACTCGCTGTTATGCGACAGATTGCGAGTTTGAGTCTTGCTGGTTATATTGTACGAATCATAGGCTTCCCCTAAATATATAAAAAAAGAAACAAAAACAAAAGTGCATCCACAAGTAATTTCTCGATTGCCGGGTGACATGCGAGGGAATCGTATAAAGAGAATACAGAACGGATGGTAGTATATTGCCATTTACTTCAACACATGGACCGAAGATTTGAAATCTCAAATAAGGAGGCTTTTAGGTTTCAACCCAGAAAAAATGTCTTGTTTCTAATATTTCTCTACTATTTTTGATGAGTGATGGTATTTACAAATTATGTCAGGGATCTGTCGAACAATGGATTCAGTCGCTTATTGCCTTCTAGCTTTGGAAAATTGAAGAGCATAAGCTTTTTGTGAGTGATTTTATTGCTTTAATAGTCAGAATCCTTAAACAATAAGTTTGTAGATAAGAATGATCTTTGTCCTGTAGCGATGTCCAAGGGAATAACTTGAGTGGAAAGTTTCCAGACATTGTATTCAGCTGGCAGGAACTCCAAACTTTGTAAGCCTCCACATTAAAGAGCTACTTCTTGCGTTTTGGATTCTTTACTTACTTATCTTGGATGTTAATAATAGATCGCTTTTTATGGCATGCCATTGTCATTCACCTAGCATGTCTATAACTGTGAGTCACACTTGTCTTTGAATCTTGGCAGACGGCTGACTGGGAACAATTTTGAAGTACCTTTACCTGATAAATTCCAGGCTTTGAAGAACATTGAATGGCTGTAATATTTCGTTGTTAGCTAAATGCTTTTATTGTTGGTTTTTTATGATGGAGATGAAAGTAATCTCTTCTCCAAGTCCAAATATGTTCTTGTTAAAGGATATATAAAGACAAAGTGTAAGAACAAGAAGAGATTAAGGGTTAATACCATTTTTGGTCCCTTATCTTTAACCTCAGTGACAATTTAGTCCCTTATCACATTTCAGTCCCTTGTTGGGACACCGTTAGTCCTTTTTTGTGTATCTATTAAAATTTGACGGCAAACGCACGTGTCCAGCATGTGTGTCTTTTGCGGAAAATAAGATTGTCGTTAGATTTTCAACGGATTCACACAAAATGACTAACGATGTCCCAACAAAGGACTGAAAAGACAATTATTCAGGACAAAGACATGACAAATTGCAAGTTCAGTGTTACAATTGTCAAAAATATGGTCATTATTCTTATGATTGTAGAAGTAATCCTAAAGTTGTGGATGAGAATGCAAATTTTGTTGAAAGATAGAGGAAAAAAAAAAGATTACATTGTTAATGGCTCATCATGGTGAATAAAATGGGGGAGAAAGGAGTATGTTCGCATAACTCAATGAAACTGTCAAGGGAAATGTCAAATTTGGAGATGGTTCTATGGTCTCAGTGGAAGGAAAAGATAAAATTTTAATCCGTTTGAAAGATGGAAGACATCGTTTTATTTTATGAGGTTTATTATGTGCCAAACTTAAAAACTAATATTTTGAGTTAGGATCAACTTCTTAAGAAAAATTATACAATTTTATTGGAAGATATACATTGTGTAATAAAGAATGAAAATAATTTTTTGATAACAAAAGTGCCTATGACAAGAAATAGATTGTTTCTATTAAATATTCAAAACTATGTAGCAAAATGTCTTAAAACTTGTAAAAAATAAGTTTCTTGATTGTGGGACTTGAGATTTGGGCACATAAATTTTAAAAATATTTTTTTAATGTCAAAAAAAATTTGGCTCATGGATTGCTTTCTATCAATCATCCGGAACAAATTTGTGAAGAATGCCTTCTTGAAAAATAAGTTAGGAAAAGTTTCCCAAAGGAGGCTACATCAAGAGCAATAAGGCCATTAGAATTTGTCTATACTGATATTTGTGTGTCAATTAATTCATGTTCTTACTGCAAAAATAAATATTTTATTTTTTTTATTTTTGATTATCGCTGTAGGACTTGGGTCTATTTTTTGAAAGAAAATTTGAAACTTTTGATAAGTTTAAGAAATTTAAAGCTCTTGCTGAAAAAGAAAGTGGATGGGAGATCAAAGCCTTGAAATCTGATAGAGGCAGAGAATTTACATCAAAAGAATTCAATAATTTTAGTAAAGAGAATGACATTCAACGCCCGTTGATAGTTCCTTGATCACCACAATCGAATGGAGTTGCTAAAAGGAAAAATAGAGTGGTTCTTGAGATGACTCAAAAAATGTTGAAGTCTTAAGGAGTACCAAAAGAATTTTGGGTTGAAGCTATTGGTTGTACTGTCTATATCTTAAATTGTTGTGTCACAAAGAGTCTCTTTAACAAGACACTATTGGAAGCATGGAGTGGAAGAAAGCCAACCATCAAGCACTTAAGAGTTTTTTGAAGCATTGCTTATGCTCATGTTCTTAGTCAAAATTGAATCAAGCTTGATGACAAAAGCCAAAAGCTAGTCTTCATTGGCTATGAAAAAAGGTTCCAAAACTTACAAGCTTTACAATCCTACTAGTGGAAGAATTATTGTAAGTAGATGGGGACTATTCCTGTGATTCTCCCTTTTGAGTACATGTAATTATCACGTGTCAAATTTGTTAAAAACATATGAAATCTGAGTTAGCGATTAACAATATTTCACTAATATAAGCCTAAGGACTAATATGATTACTTCGAAAGATCATAATTAATATGTTCTTGTGCTATACTTTAAGGACTGGTAAAAGGTTTACACTAAAAGGTGTAATAAAAAAAATTTTGATCGCCAAATAATAGTGGGATAAACGAGAAAAAGGCATACATAATTTGCTCATAATACAAATTAGAGCCACAAAAATGGACAAGAGTTGATCCAATATTCACAAGTACTCGCTTGGATTACCAATGGTTAAAATAATGTTGATTATTGCCAAAAAATGGTCTGAGTCATAATCAGTTTTATAATAATTCCTTATGCCATTAATTACAAAATAGTTTCTACAATCTGAACTATATTAGACCTTGAGCCATTGTGTGTTGTCACTCTAGTTCCAATTATGTTGTTCAAAAGCTAAAAGTACTCAAACTTTAACCGAAATCTTTAAATTTTTTATCTTATAACCCTATGGTTACAGTTTCTTCGCTTTCCATTTCTTTCTAAGTCTGTGTTTTGTTGAAACATGCAACTATTAATGAAATAAAGTCTCAAATTGCAACAACTGCTAGACATTGTATCATTAAATAACATAATCACTTACATTTTTTTCCAGTGATTTCATTTTGAGAAGGAAATATGGTATATGCCCTTCCAATTGGTTATTGTCGAGATCGCTGTCAACCATAACAACAATAGTGAGATTACATTGATCATTGAAAAGTTAATAAAGAGAAGGATATGCTATAGAAACCTCTTTTCCCACGGTTTTTCAATAGTCATATTCATTAAGTACCCGCCTATTTCTTGTTTGGCTTCATTTTCTTTAGCTAGTCTTTTTTTTTTTAATGGTTATCTCATTCTTTATAATCAGTCACTTTAACATGGAAAACACGACTTTCCTTATTAAAAATTTATGAGTCTTAAAATGAGCTCAAATTTTGAGTATGAAGAGCAATTGTTTTTAGTGATATGGGAACATTGGTAACCAAGAGTACAAAAAGTTTGGTATTCCTTTTGGTGTTTCTATGCAGAAGCCTCTATCATAACCATACTTGTCAGTGTTTGGACAAGGACACACCGACACACATAAAGTAGTGAAAAGAACATAAATTTTAATTTGGTTTAGTCACCTTTGACTTAAATCCATTATTCACTTCTAAAAATATCTACTATCAATTGATACTTAATTATTATAACTTTAATTTTTGAATGGACGTGGCTGCGATTGGAGACGACCTTTTGAACTTTAAAAATAGATATAGTGTATTTAGGCTTGCCTTTGCTTACTTTTCCTATCCCTATTCATTCATCTTTAACGAAATTAGGGTAGTGACTGGTATCTTGTAATGCATTTATGCCTGAATAGGATGAGTTGAAGAATTGAATTAAATTAGGAATAGAATGAACTTGGAAATAGTATGTCATGCTTTGTATGATTTATGAATGAATATTGGAATGGATGTATTAAATTCAAAACCATGTTGTTAGTCAGGATACAAGAGTAGTTTTGAGAATGGTTCGTATAAACTAACATGGTTGCCTTTCTGTTATCATATATATAATTGTTGAAGTAATTTAGTGTTGGATTAAGGGTCGGGTCGTCCAATATAGGTTGACCCTGCCCGACCCATTTTATATGGGTCAATAGAAGTTATGGGACGTTATTCCCATAACTCCTAATCCTATTTCTAAAATAGGAATAAGAAAACTAAAAGAACTGATGTACGTTCAATTCTTATGAAATAAGAAGACAGTGAGTCGTCTTCTTCTTGACTTCTCTCTAAAACTCTCTCAACCATTTTTTACTATGTGTATTAATCAAAATCAAAGGGCACTTAAGTTGTGGCCAATAATTCAAAGTCAAATCCATACTTTGAACTCCTATTCGCGACTTTTAAACGGTGGAACTAACGTGGTTAATTCTTGCAATTTCTTCTGCATACTACGAGGTTAGTATTTAATTTACGGTTTATGAAGAATCCGTTTATTGCGTATTTAAAATTCTTCATTGGTATCAGAGCCATATTGTTGGTTCTCCGTAGAAAATATTGTGAATTATGATATTTATGCAAATTTTTGTGGTAAATTTTAAGCATGATAATTCTTGGCTAACATCGAACGAATTCGTGCATGTTGAAATCACAAGAATATGTCTCTTCCATTGCTTATGCGTAATTTATGTGATTTTTGTACATAATTGCATGAATTCATTGTTTTGTACGATTCTTTATTTGGGTTTGCGACAGTTTTTGGACTATTTCATGCTTTCAATGTGCTCAAAAATTGTGTATTTGGTACTGTTAGAACGGGCTCGTCGAGAGCTTTCCGTTGATATATTATTCGCTAATTTTGGCCTTAAAACGCAAAAGTTATAAATTTTTTAAGATTTTATGTAAATATAGAAATTTTTATCGCAACTGTGTTCTTAGTGTTATATGTGTGCGTTGGAAATTGTGAGAATTGACTGAACATGGTCTGGACATAGGTCCACGTGGCCCAATCGTAAGAGGACACGTGGCAAAGTCATTTATAAAAAAGAGGTCTTTTGAATCATGGTGTCAGACGTGATTTTTTTTTTTTTTTGTCAATGAGGTAGCTCTTATTACACAAACAAAATTATCCAATGCCAATAGCATCTACATCATGATGAACAAGCAAAACCAGTGCAGTAGGAAATATTACAAGTCCAATCTAAAGGGAGGGAAGCTATTATAATCGCTCGTGCGACCCAATTTGTCACACGGTTGACTTGTCGCTGAACATGTCAGCAAATGTGACCAGTAGAGGTAGATAAGAATGAGAGAGTATTCTGAACAATTAGAGACAATCTCCAGTCAGAATTATGAGTAGTCTGAATGCATGAACATGTTCAATCACGTTTGACTTAAGTAAGAGGGCCACGTGGCACACTGAGGTTGTGACACGTGGCCATGTGCACCATTTTAAAACAAAAAAAAAAATTAATTACAATTAGTTTTTAATTAATTATTTTATTCAGCAAGCCCACAATAGCAGCCACATGTGACAACCGGATCGCGACTCGGCTTGGTGGCTTGGCTTGATAGCTCAGCTCGTGGCTCGGTGTAGCTCGGCTCTGCTCAGTGACAGCTTGGCTTGGCTCAGCTTAGTTCAGTGACGGTTTGACTTGGAATTTTTTTTTTAAAAAAAAATTATTAATACATATGTTGTATTATTTTAATTTCAGCCCATTTATTTATGATAATGCTATAAATGACCCCATGTTCCTATTTTGACCCATTATCTTTGTGAGAATGCTATTTGTGATCCCATGTTCTCAATTTGGGCTATTATCTTTGTGATAATTGTGTTTTGGTCCTAATTTCTTACAAAACTAGTATATAACTTAAATTAATTTCAATTATGGTATGAAATTACTCATAATTTCATTAAATTGCCCAAATTTTTTGTAATTTAATTGTAAGTATTACAATTAGAGGCATGGAATTTTTGTAATTTCATTGAAATGCCTAAAATTTCTATAATTTAATTGTAATAATTATAATTAGAGCATGAAATTTTTGTAATTTAATTTAAATGCCTAAAATTTGTGTAATTTAATTGTAATATTTACAATTAGAGGCATGGAATTTTTATAATTTCATTTAAATGCCTAAGATTGTGTAATTTTATTGTAAATTTTACAACTAGGGACGTGAAATTCTTTTGTAATTTCATTTCAACGTATGAAATTTATGTAATTTATTATACTAGTTGTTGTGTACAACATTAATCATGATATGTGCATTATTAATTTTTGAAATTAATCTATTAGATAGTTATGCATTGAAGTTTTTTTACTTACTCGAGGACTTTAGTAGTTATTCGAGGACTGTGAGAGTTAAAAAAATTGTGAGAAAGATTTCACCACTACTAACCATACGAACATGTACTGTTACAGGCCCAAATTTATTATCCCATAGTTCTTAAATTAATTATTGTATGTCATATTAAATATTTTATGGGATATTTTTAATGAGCATATGATAGTCATATGTTGTTAATGTGTAATATTAGACGAAACTCATATTTCTTCTAACACATAGAGCCCAAATGTGTCTTTTGGGTTTCGATAAGTTTGAGATAGTTTTTACATGCTCAATCGTCATAGTCCATGTGTTAAAAAGAATTGAATGTGTCAACTCTAGTGGACCGGACTAAATTATAAAAGAAAGGAGAACATTGAGAAGTAATTATTTTTGTTTAATACTGTTAGTTGTTTATATGTTAAACAATTTTCTAATTCATGTTAAAATCATGTTAATATTTGCCTTTATTACATGTTCTTATCATAGGCATGTGTCGCATATCTTATTAAATTAATAATTAGTTTATTAATACTTTATCTGAGTGGGAGTTCTATGATTTGGAATTAGTGTGATTCTAATCTAGAACTATGAGTTCCCAAATCTGTGAATTTAAGTAATTCATATTCGAAACTAATGTTTTTGCTCGAATAGGATTAAATTGTGATAATTGTGACATTTGACCAATAGAATTTGACAGGTTGTACTACAATCTGTTGGTACTATATCTTATGTCACTTTATTACAATTAAATACTTTTTCAAGTAGAATTAATCATCATAAATGTGCTAGTACTGAACATTAGAGATGTCTATATTGTGGTTATTTATGATAACTGCAAAATATCAATACTAAAGGAAAAATGAACGCTAATGATTGCAAATATGGAATCATCAAGTTGAGAATATCCTTGAGCAGCAAATAGGTGCTTGAAATACTGAGTTATGTTGTAGTGAACCATTAGGGTAGAAACACCACTCCGCATAAGAGGTAGAGGCCTATTGGGCTGAAAAAATACTATTGCTCGCATCACGTTGCTGAGCACTGTGCTGAATTCCTCATTGCTTATTACGAAGTATGACCTACTGATGTGGAGATTTTGAAAGCTTTGAAAGAGAAGTTCAGTGGAATTTTTTTTCTAAGTTAAGTTAGCTTATACAAAAGTTCGACACATGCTATAAACGTCCCAATGCTACTAAGAGGCAGTAGTTCCAAGATGTCGAACATAATTTGAGAATTGAAAGCAGTTGGCCACATTCTCACTGATGAACAACAAGTACAAGTTGTCATCAAATCCTTTCTATCTAAGCTGGGTGCACATGATTGTCAACATGACGCACAATGAAAATGTTAACTCATTCCAAACGTTAAACATCACCTGAGTTTGAACATAACACTTATTACCCATCTAGACCACTGGTCAAGCTATAGTTGAGTCCAGTAAGCAAAAGTCGTGTGGATCCAAGCACAAAAGGACACTAACTCCAATGACAAAAAGGAAAGATAAGTTGACCGAAAAGGCCAAGAAGATTAGACGTATGTGCAACAAGTACGATTCAACATTGTGATGGCTATGTACCACAATTGTCACAGGAGAGGTCGTTGAGCTCGGGATTGCCCTGAGCTAAAGACCAAGCATTTGACCTCATAGCTAGAATCGAAGGAGTATACGTGGAATACCATTAGATTTTAGGCGAATCACGATGGATATCTGTAGGAAATAATTTAAGAGTTTAAAGACAAGGGCGTCTGCACTTGTTAACTACCACAATGTGATGGTCAAACTCTAATTTTTTCATGTGTCTTATACCCTCTGAATTATAGAAATAGTTGGTCTATGAATTCAATTCTTCTACAGTTAGGTTTTTAACTTCGTATATTTAGTACTCAGTCAGATTGTTAGAAACAACTCATTATAAATCTGGCTATATTGTGGATGGGTTTTTCTTGTTTTACGAGTTGAACCTCAAAATCATTGCTATATAAATATGTGTTATTAACTCTACATCGTTAAGATTTGTAGCATAAAAAGCTAGACATACAGGGCAAAGTAGAATGACCAGACTCATAAGAGAAGGTTTTTTGAGACTATAATTAGCACAATTCTATCTGCCCCTGTGTGAAAGTTTCCTAGACAATGATTCCACAATAAAGATATTTGGCAAAGACTTGCAAGTTAGTTTTTCATTGCAATTGATTCATCTCGATATCTATGGTCTAAAGAATGTTAGGGCATGGCAGGAGGCTTGATGTATCATTACTTACGATTTCATAAGCTGTGCGCTTGTCTTTTTGTTTTCTCACAAGTCCAAAGCTTTTAATTACTTTGGATGTAATTTTAAACTTGTTGAGAATCAAACAGACAGAAAATGAAATTTTTGGTAACCGACTATGGTCGGGTATATTTGTTTGATTAGTTCAAGAGACTTGTAATGAAAGAGTTATATCTAGAGAGCTAATTATTCCTAGAACTTCGTAACTATGAGATGTTGTAGAAAGAAGGAATAGAACCTCATTGGATGTGGTTAAGTATATGATGACTTGTATAAATTTCTCAATTTTGTGTTAAGATTATGTACCTACTATATATATATATATATATATATATATATATATATATATATATATATATATATATATATATACCTAACTGAGTGCCCTTGAATTCAATCACTTCAACTCCATATGAGTCATGGACAGGTAGTGAACTAATCCGCGATGACTTATGACCCTGTGAGTTGACTACTTTTGTTCATGACATTTCTCATGAGCTTGAGAAATTTTAACTGAAAGGAAATATGTGTATTTCCATTTGGTACATTGAACGCTCCAAAGTGATTGTTCATTGTTGAACAGATAGTGGGAGTGTGTTTAAACTCAACATTCTTGGATAGAGAATTTCCTAGTAGGAGATTTAGTTATTTGAATTGAATGCTCCTAATGGTCCTATTCTTCACAATTTTTCAGTTGAAATGAGGACTTGCTTCCGTTCACTAATCCAAGTGGGAGATTAACATCAGTTTGGTTTGGGTCAACTTGAATCCGTTTCAAGATCAAAGTGTTTTTGTTTCATTAACCGGTTTGTGGATCATATTCACTTGCAATAGTAATATCGATTTGATCAACTTGAATATGTTTTATGATCAATGTGAGTTCGTTTCACTATCAAATGATTATAAAAATAAGTTTTTCATATGATTACTAGTTAAAATGATGATAAACCTTAGATAGTGACTAAAGCTCTCTTATCTTTTTGTAAGGGAAAGTAGGAAAAACAATTAAATCCAATATGAGATATTAAGCTCGTTAGTGACTAAAAAGTTGTACCTAAATTGAGATAACTTGCAAGCAAACCTTCTTTCGTTGTTAGGTTTGCCTTAATTCACCCGTTTCTGATCATGTCACACAATTGAACCTCAAATTCCATCAGGTGGATGTAAAAGTGACGTTTCTTAGTGTAGAAATGCAAGAAGAATTCATTTTGTATGATCTTCAAATGGTTCAAGAAGGCATCTATGTATATGTCAATTGATCTGAGAGTAGATATGTGATTCTATCTCTCTAGATGGATGACATATTGTTGATCAGAAATGACTAGGAGTATATAATCACTATTAGGAAGTAGTTGTCCTCAACTTTGTGGGATGAAGGACAATGGTGGAGTAGCTTATGTGTTTAGAGTCAAGATCCAAATAGATCAATCTAAAGATTCTTATTTTGTTACAAGAGTCATATATCAAGAAAGTTCTTGAATGACTCTACATGTAAGTCTACAAACCTATAGATGTTCTTGTAGCTAAGGGTGAAAACCTAAGTTAAGGGACATGTCCCCAAATGCCAAAATAGGTTGATAAGATAAAAATGTTTCGTATTCAAGCACCATGAGAGTCCTAGTATATACTATGGTGTATACATGGCTAAATATTTGTCTTTATCATGAGATTGGTAAGTTGTTATCAATCAAATCTTTGATAAGTTCATTATATCGTTGTCAAAAGGATCTTGAGGTATTTGAAAGACAATTTAGATTTTTGCCAATGTCATTAATGTGTTGATTTCTATTAGTAGAGATCCACAAATGTTGATTTGGGTGGTGACTCAGATAAGCATAAAGTTACCTCTTGGTATGCTTTCTTGCTTGTCAATTGCACTACTTCGTAGAATAGCAAGAAGCAAATATGCATAGCATTGTCAATTGTGGAAATTGAGGTATATGGCATGCTCAGTAGCTATGCAGGGGGCAGTATAACTCTAGAGATTATGATGGACTTGAGATAAGTTAATTGCTAGACGAGCAATGACGATCTATTATGTCCACTAAGCATCCATCGCCTGTGCTAGGGATCCTAAATTTCATGGCGAGACCTAGTACATAGACATTATGACTTTGTGTCATAAAAAGAAATGATTGTGAAACACTCACCTATGCATGAGATGACAGTGACCCACTCTATAAGCCTATCTCTAGAGATATGTATTTGTTATGGTAGATTCTCTAGGATTGCGTAAAAACTTGTTATTGATATTTTGTAAAGTATTGTGTAATTACTAATGTACTCATACTGGTGAGTATTTGATGCCAATTCATAGTGAATGAGATTTCTTCATGTGTTTGCTCAATGCTTTATCTTTGTGATAAGTCTAAAAGAAATTGAGTATGAGTATGCTAGCACATATTGGCATCAAAAGGTATGTCGACAGGTTATGAGATTAGTACTCTCACACGAGCAATTACCTCTGGCACAGTAGGAGCATGCAGAGATGAGACGATATGAGTTTGTTAGTATTCGTCGGGAAATACTATACTCATAAAAGAGATGTCGCCTTAAGAATTTGTTTGGAATTAGTTTCTATGACAATATTAAGATGAGACCTCTTAATTGTATAAATTACAATTAAAGACTGACATGATGTCGATATGGATTCCCACGGTCCACATAACCTGTTTATAGCCAAATGTGAAACCTCGATTACTAGGTGTATTAAGTTCGTGGGTTCAGGTTAGTTACTAAGTGATAACTAGACCTAGATCTATACGGTGTTTTTGATCTAAGTGAAGACATACGCCCCTTTAGAAGAGAAGTCACACCATAACAAATGTTTCATACCATGGGTGCTTTGCGACCATATAAGGAAGTGGGTGAATGAATCCTTGCTTTACCACTGTGTGAGTCGTTAAAGCAATAGATACTTCTTTGGGATACCCTTAGTGACCTACACTAATATTCTGATAGGTCAAGTTCAATGTTAGCTACTTTAGTGTGTCGCCTAAAGATCACATAAGATTCGATCATATGGGGTGTAACGCCCCGAACCCAACCCTACGCTATAGGCCAAGTCCGAACCCGTTACTCGGACAGAGTCTTCTCTGTATCGTGGACTAAACTGGTACCTGCAATTAAACACAGACAATGCCTGAACTACATCAAAAATTTCATACAACCTAACTTTCAAGTTTATCGTAGTCAACCAAAGTCACAAGGCCATCCGAGCCTTGGAACAATAGGATAGAATCACACAAGCATGCAAAGCATTTTTTTTACTTTAACTATAGGTAGTTAGATACAACAATAGCCAAGTTCTATTACCAAGTTTTGTTAAACACCCAAGCATGCAAAAGGATAAGTTTACAATAGACTATTACATGCCATTTTACCTTATGTCTAACATACAAGATTACAAGTTATTTAGATACAACTGCCCAAGCAAATATACAAGACCTCAAGGTCTCAAAACACAACAACTAACAAAAATTCCACGCAAGTTTCACATATAATCAACCTTATCACACAAGAATCAAGGATTCTGATCTACTTGCACTTCTTCTCCTTCCTCTACTGCTACTAGCTGGGGATCTACCTTAGCTTCTCCTGAACATGTTAAATGAGCAGTGAGCAACAAAGTTGCCCAGCGAGGGAGATGATGTAGCATACCAAAGCGTGCAGTATGATATGAAACAAGGTAACAACAAGGAAATAACATAATAGCACCAAATGTTCAACTAGTTAAACAAGCATTTATTCACATATAAAAAGGATACGGTTCACTTGTCTTCAACCACGAGCCACGAGCCATGTTCTTCAAACAGTTGCCGGCGAAACCCTTATTCTTCCAAAAGTGGGGTATTCTGGATGTACCCCGATCTTACGACCTATATCTCTCGAGGTAGGTCCGTATGCCCCAACGAGGTGAACTACGCCTCTGGGGTAGGGGAGTATGCCTCAGCGAGATAGGGACTGGGAAACCATGGTAGTCGAGGGAGCACGGCAAGCCCGACGCCGCCCGTGTTACTCGACACTACCATGCCCGGAAAGGTTACGCAACCTCGAACCAAGACCAACGGAGCCAAGATCATCAATTAACACATAAGAGGGACGACAAAGTAGGCCGCCCTTGCAATTACCCACAAAGAGGCAAGTTATATGATTTCTCACAAACTCAAAAAAATAACTCAACATACATATTTTTCATGCATGTAAACACCTAGCAAGCACCCTCAAGTTCATATGAGCACAAGGGTAACCACAATAATCTTTTTCCCCTTTGTTAACTTTCCGATTTCTTCTCCCACGCAAGGTTCAAGGTTTCAAATCAACAAGCTAACTATCCCACGTTCCTAGGTAGGTCAAAAGACACCTATCTAAGCCTTGAAAACCCGGTTTGGAAACAAAAACTCGGGAAGGCCCCGAGCGGGTTTGAACTACAACCACCCTACCCGGACCCCAAATTCGCATAACGAAAGCACTAAAAGGCCTTCCATACCCCAAGAATACCTAATCCAAAGCCCAAACGTGCCCGGATTTCTTATCGTGGAAAACCCCCTTTTTAAAGTTAATTAATTTCGTAATTTAGCTTATTTTCGGGCAATTAAACCTTACGTGAGCCTTGGTCTAGTTCCACTAATGTCTAAAGTACCTAAAAGAAGGTTCAATTCACTCTAATTAGCCATTTACATCAAAACCCTAAAATCACGTCACTATTCATCATCTTCTTTGAGTTTTCAAGATTCAACCATGGCAATAACTAATACTCAACACAAACATGGTCTAGGGAGCATAATAAACATATATCTCACAATATATAAGCATATTTATAGTCACAAGTAACAAATCACACAAATGTAAAACTTGACATAAACTTTGAATCAATGTAAATGCTAACTCCCTCACAATTAGATGATGAGAGCTAGTTGTAGAAGCTCCTAAATGCACCAAAGATCTTCCATGGCATGCCAAGAGACCAAGATTGCAAAGTTGGATGAAGAAATCCCTATCTTTTTCTTCCTATAGGCTGTCGGGTTTAGGGGGTAATTTTGTTATTTTTTTGCTTTGTTGAGTAATAATATGCATGTATGTGTGTTATAATATGTATATAATTTATTTATGCTAAGTTATACTAAGTCAAATATCTCAAATGTTGAGTCAAATGAGCTTAATTTCTAATTGTTGGCTAACTAACTCAAATGAAGCAGAAAACATTTTTCAAACGCACACTCACAAGCTCAAAAGTCCAAAACGACAAGTTCCCGATTCCTATTAGGTGTTATATGACTTAGGAAAATTATTAAATCAAACATTTAAGGCGGTCGAAAATCTTATGAATAGTGCTTAATAGTAAAATAATTAAAGAAAACAAGAAATGCACATAAAATGCACAAGTAATTCACGCAACAATGGTTTAAAATACGTGTTGAAATCATGGGCATCACACCCTCTCCCCCTTAAACTAATTGCCTCCTCACAATTCTTACATGATTCGGCAAACAACTCTGGATACTTTTCTCTGATCTAATCTTCTTACTCCCAAGTAGCATCCTCAATCCCGTGATGATCTCAAAGAACTTTTACCATAGGAATGCTCTTGGTTCGAAGTTCTTGAATCTTTTTGTCAACTACTCGAAGAGGTTTCTCAACATATGCCAAAGACTCATCAATCTCCAACGGTTCTGGCTCAATTATATGCGAAGGATCAGGATTATACTTCCTCAATAACGACACATGGAAAACATCATGGATCTTACCCAAACTCGGAGGTAATGCCAATCTATAAGCCAAATCACCAACCTTCTCAATGATTTCAAATGGCCCCACGTATCTAGGGCTGAGTTTACCTCCCTTTCCGTGCTGAATCAACCCCTTCCGCGGAGAGACTTTCAGGAACACACGATCACCCATTGAAAATACTAAGCCTCGTCGGCGTCTATCAGCATAATTCTTCTGTCGACTATGTGCAGTAAGTATCCTCTTCTTAATAAGTTTCACATCATCAACCATATTTATCATCTCAGGTAGAATAGCTGGATCAACAGTTTTCACTTCACCTACCTCGTCCCAATACAACGGAGACCTGCATTTTCGCCCGTAAAGTGCCTCGTAGGGTGCCATACCAATGGTAGCTTGGTAACTGTTATTATAAGCAAACTCTGCAAGAGGCAAATATTTCTCCCAACTCTTATCGAAATCCAGAATGCAAGCTCGCAACATGTCTTCTAGAATGCTGATAGTCCTCTTTGACTGACCATCCGTCTGCGGGTGATATGCAATACTAAAACTCAGTTTAGTCCCCAAAGCCTTGTGTTGTTTCCGCCAGAACTGTGATGTAAACCTAGGATCCCTGTCCGACACTATCTGGGATGGAACTCCATGCAATCTCATAATGTTTTCTACATATAGCTCGGCTAATTTATCAAGGGAATATGTATTTTTTGCAGTAATAAAATGGGAAGTCTTTGTTAACCTATCAACCATAACCCATACGGAATCATTACCTCGTGGTGATCTTAGCAAATCAGATACAAGGTCCATAGTCACCTTGTCCCATTTCCATACCGGAATCTCCAATGGCTGCAACAACCCTGCCGGTCTCTGATGCTCCGCCTTAACTTTCTGACAAGTCAAACACTTAGCCACATAATCAGCTATCTCCCTTTTCATGTTGTTCCACCAGAAACTCTGCTTTAAGTCCCGGTACATCTTAGTACTACCAAGATGAATCGTATATTTAGAATTATGAGCCTCGACAAGAATCTCATCTTTTACAGTTGAATTACCAAGAATGCAAATTCTATTCTTATACCTGAGTAGCCCATCATCATGCAACTTGTAGTCGGACTCTCCCCCTTTGGACTTTTCTAGAATCTTCAACAACTGAGGATCTGACTGTTATGCTTCCCTGATTCTAGATAATAACAGAGACTGAATTTGTAAGCTAGCAAATTGGATACTTGTTCCAAAAGCTTTATGTTTCCACAAACACAGTTCTTTCACAGTTTCCCAATCCTTGATTACCAAACTAGCCACAGAAGCTTTTCGACTCAATGCATCTGCAATAGTGTTGGCTTTTCCCGACAAATAGCTAATGGTACAATTATAATCATTCAATAATTCCAACCAATGCCTCTGCCTCATATTCAAATCCTTTTGAGAAAACAGATATTTCAGACTTTTATGATCAGTAAATATTTCAAATTTATTACCCCACAAGTAATGACGCCATTTCTTCAAAGCAAAGACAACAGCCGCAAGCTCAAGATCATGGGTAAGATAATTGAGTTTATATGGTTTCAATTTCCTAAAGGCATAAGCTATTACCTTACCATTTTGCATAAGTACGCAACCCAAACCTTCCTTCGAAGCATCGCTATAAATCACCAAATTATCAGTTCCTTCAGGCAATGCGAGATAGGAGCAGTTGTAAGTCTCTTCTTCAATTCCTGAAAATTGGCTTCGCATTTATCATCCCAGTTAAATACAGTTTTCTTTTGAGTTAAAGAAGTTAATGGCCCTGCAATTTTTGAAAAGTCCTTAACAAACCGCCTATAATAACCCGTCAATCCCAAGAAACTCTGAACTTCCATGACAGTCTCAGGTTTTTTCCAAGTCATAACCACCTCGATTTTCGCAGGATCTACAGATATTCCATCATGTGAAATGATATGGCCTAAAAAGGCTACCTGTTTCAACCAGAATTCACATTTGCTAAATTTGGAAAATAACTTATGATATTGTAGTTTTCGCAAAACAATTCTCAAGTGCTCTTCATGCTCTGCCTCAAATTTAGAGTACACCAATATGTCATCAATGAAAATCACAACAAACTGATCAAGATATGGTCTGAACACTCTCTGCATCAAATTCATAAAGGCGGCTGGTGCATTTGTCAACCCAAATGGCAGAACAACAAATTCATAATGGTCGTACCTGGTTCTAAAGGCAATCTTGGGCACATCTTCTTTACGGATTCTCAGCTGATAGTAGCCCTGTCTCAAATCAAATTTAGAAAATACAACAGCACCCTGCAGCTAATCAAACAATTCCTCAATCAAAGGCAAATGATATTTATTTTTCACCGTCACCTGATTAAGACCTCGATAATCAATACACAACCGCAAAATATCATCTTTCTTCTTCACAAATAACACAGGAGCACCTCAAGGTGACGAGCTATGCTGAATGAAACCTTTCTCAAGTAAGCCCTGCAACTGAATTTTCAACTCCTGCAACTCAGGAGAAGCCATTCTATATGGGGTTCTAGAGATAAGACTAGTTCCTGGCAACAAGTCAGTCATAAACTCTATCTCTTGGTCAGGTAGTAATCCAGGCAACTCCTCAGGGAACACCCCCGAAAAATCTTTTACAACAGGTACTTCACTCAGTTTCAATTTATCCCCAGGTTGATTGATTAAATATGCTTGATATGCATCACAACCCCTATTCAACATTTTAGTAGCTTTAATAGAAGATATGATACATGTACCAGTAGATTTTCGACTCCCAGTAATCTTAATAATAGGTTGATCAGGTACTTCTAAAGTTAAAATTTTCCTCCTACAATCCAAACATGCATAATACCGACCTAACCAATCCAACCCTAAGATAACCTCACAGTCCCGAAATGACATAATAATCAAGTCAATAGGATATATGTGACCCTCAATACAAATATCACAATTTTTACACACAGACTCCGAATCACATTTAATACCCATAGGACTACTTACTTCAATCATATACGGTAGTTTATCAACTTTTAAAACAGCAGATTGTGTACATGCAGGAGTAATGAATGAATGTGTAGCCCCAGTGTCAATCAAAACTACTACTGGCTGACTATTAATAAGAAAAATACCTTCCACCACCACTGTCGTGTCTGGAAGCTCCTCCTGATCTAGTGCGAATACCCGGGCCTGACCCCGTGGAACTGAAGCTGCTCCTGAAGCTCTAGTCTGAGCACCCTGACCGGAAGTCTGTCTCTAACCCTGTTTGTACTTGGTGCAATCTCTAATCCTGTGCTGGTCACTCCCGCAACCAATAAATCGGCCCAATTTCTTCCAACACTCCGCCTCCGTGTGACCCTTGCGATTACAGTGACTGCACTGTAGGTTTTTCTTGGCAGCAGCACCTCCCGTAAGAGCCCTGTAAGTAGATATAGCGGTACTGCCCTGCTGAGATCTAGTAGTCACTGGTCGGGTCTGTGACTGACCCTGTGGCTGACTCTGAGTTGGTCTCGACTGAGACTGCGTCTGAACCGGCCCTGGGTAGCTCTGGGTCTGTCTTGGCTGCTGAGTCTGAACGGACTGCTGATACTGCCTCTGATAGCCCTGACTCTGGGACTGAAACTGTCGTTTACTCGGCTGACTGGATTCGGCCAACAAATCTGCCTTCCGTTTCTCAAATCTTGATGCGGCTCTAGCTACTGCAGCATAACTAGGATAATCCTTTGAAGACAAGTTCAGCTTAATATCACCTCTCAGACCCTAGATGAATCTTTGAATCCTCATGTCCTCAGGCTGTACTAAAGCTGGCATATAGTAGAACAGTCTAATAAATGTAGCCTCGTACTGATCAACAGACATATTTCCCTGCCTCAGAGATATAAACTCTTCTTGATGCCTCTCACGAGCTACTACTGATACATACTTGTCCCTTAACTCTCGAATAAAGTCAGCCTATGAATGCTGGACTCTCTCAGCATCCCACTTCTCCCTAACAGTACGCCACTACTCCTCGGTGTCCCCTTCTAGTAAGAATGTAGCGTAGGTGATCTTCCTCTCATCATTACACTCAAGTATCGCGGCGACTTTCTCAAACTTACTCAACCACATCTCAGCTTTCATGTCATCAGGCTCTCCATGGAAACTGTACGCCCCATGGTGCAAGAATTTGTCATACAAATTACCCCCAGCAGTGCCACTACCCTCAGCTCTAGCAGCCGGATTACCTCTGCCAATCCCTACCTGACCCTGCTGAGTTAAAAACTGAGCCATAGTATTCATAGCGGCAGCCATAGTAACCAGAATCTATGCATTACTCGGTTCCTGACCCTGAGGTATATTCCCAACTACTCCTTCACCTTGCCTCGGTACATCCTGCCTAGGAGTTTCCTCCGGTTCTCTCCTCGGTCTTCCCCTTCTCCTCATCTTGATGTTAGAAGAATATAATATTATAATAGGTAAATAGATATCACAAAGATATAATGTATATGTTTCAACATCTTATACACAAAAGACAACATGTGAAACACTTAACAAGCATTAAACACTAAACTTTTCATATTCATGTCATGTCATGCTTTTGAAATTCTTCTTACATGCTAGCATGTCCTTTACTCAAATACTTAGACACTTAAACAATCACATTGGCACGTAATCCAACTTGCACATATGGACCTCTACCCACATGCCGAGGAAATTAACCCGGCTTCATGCATTCAAATAGCTCTGAGACCACCTAAATGTAATGCCCCGAACCCAACCCTACGCTATAGGCCAAGTCTGAACCCGTCACTCAGACAGAGTCTCCTCTGTACCGTGGACTAAACTAGTACCTGCAATTAAACACATACAATGCCTGAACCACAACAAACATTTCATACAACCTAACTTCCAAGTTTATTGTAGTCAACCAAAGTCACAAGGCCATCCGAGCCTTGGAACAACAGGATAGAATCACACAAGCATGAAAATCATTTTTTTTATTTTAACTATAGGTAGTTAGATACAACAATAGCCAAGTTCTACTACCAAGTTTTGTTAAACACCCAAGCATGCAAAATGATAAGTTTACTATAGACTATTACATGCCATTCTACCTTATGTCCAACATACAAGATTACAAGTTATTTAGTTACAACTGCCCAAGCAAATATACAAGACATCAAGGTCTCAAAACACAACAACTAATAATACTTGCACTTCCTCTCCTTCCTCTACTGCTACTAGCTGGGGATCTACCTTAGCTTCTCCTGAACATGTTAAATGAGGAGTGAGCAACAAAATTGCCCAGCGAGAGAGATGATGCAGCATACCAAAGTGTGCAGTATGATATGCAACAAGGAAATAACATAATAGCACCAAATGTGCAACTAGTTAAACAAGCATTTATTCACCTATAAAAAGGATACGGTTCACTTGTCTTCAACCACGAGCCACAAGCCACAAGCCACGATCCATGTTCTTCAAACAGTTGCCAGCGAAACCCTTATTCCTCCAAAAGTGGGGTATTCCGGATGTACCCCGATCCTACGACCCATATCTCCCGAGGTAGGTTTGTATGCCCTAATGAGGTGAACCACGCCTCTGGGGTAGGGCAGTATGCCTCAGCGAGATAGGGACTGAAAAATTATGGTAGCCGAGGGAGCACGGCAAGCCCGACGCCGCCTGTGTTACTCGACACTACCATGCCCGGAAATGTTACGCAATCTCGAACCAAGACCAACGAAGCCAAGATCATCAATTAACACATAAGAGAGATGACAAAGTAGACCGCCCTCGCAATTACCCACAATATAAGGCAAAACCACAAAATAGCAACAAAGTTACAAAGAGGCAAGTTATATGATTTCTCACAAACTCAAAAAAATAACTCAACATACATATTTTTCATGCATGTAAACACCTAGCAAGCACCCTCAAGTTCATATGAGCACAATGGTAACCAAAATCATCTTTTCCCCCTTTGTTAACTTTCCGATTTCTTCTCTCACGCAAGGTTCAAGGTTTCAAATCAATAAGCTAACCATCCCATGTTCCTAGGTGGGTCAAAAGACACCTATCTAAGCCTTGAAAACCCGGTTTGGATACAAAAACTCGGGAAGACCCTGAGTAGGTTTGAACTACAACCACCCTACCCGAATCCCAAATTCGCGTAACGAAAGCACTAAAAGGCCTTCCATACCCCAAGGATACTTAATCCAAAGCCCAAACATACTCGGATTTCTTATCGTGGAAAACCCGCTTTTTAAAGTTAACTAATTTTGCAATTTAGCTTATTTTTGGGCAATTCAACCTTACGTGAGCCTTGGTCTAGTTCCACTAATAATGTCTAAAGTACCTGAAGGAAGGTTCAATTCACTCTAATTATCCACTTACATCAAAACCTTAGAATCACGTCACTATTCATCATTTTCTTTGAGTTTTCAAGATTCAACCATGGCAATAGCTAATACTCAACACAAACATGGTCTAGGGAGTATAATAAACATATATCTCACAATATATAAGCATATTTATAGTCACAAGTAATAAATCACACAAATGTAAAACTTGACATAAACTTTGAATCAATGTAAATGCTAACTCCCTCACAATTAGATGATGAAAGCTAGTTGTAGAAGCTCCTAAATGCACCAAAGATCTTCCATGGCATGCCAAGAGACCAAGATTGCAAAGTTGGATGAAGAAATCCCTCTCTTTTTCTTCCTATAGGCTATCGGGTTTGGTGGGGGTAATTTTGTTATTTTTTTTGCTTTGTTGAGTAATAATATACATGTATGTGTGTTATAATATGTATATAATTTATTTATGCTAAGTTATACTAAGTCAAATATCTCAAATGTTGAGTCAAATGAGCTTAATTTCTAATTGTTGGCTAACTAACTCAAAACTAGTGTCTATATACGTAACACTATTCAAATGAAGCGGAAAACATTTTTCAAATGCGCACTCATGAGCTCAAAAGTCCAAAACAACAAGTTCTTGATTCTTATTAAGTGTTATATGACTTAGGAAAATTATTAAATCAAACATTTAAGACGGTCGAAAATCTTATGAATAGTACTTAATAGTAAAATAATTAAAGAAGACAAGAAATGCACATAAAATGCATAAGTAATTCACGCAACAGTGATTTAAAATATGTGTTAAAATCCCGGGCATCACATGGGGCATGTCCGGGAAAGCGGTTGACACTAGTATTCTGATAGGTCAAGTTCAATGTTAGCTACTTTAGTGTATCGCCTAAAGATCACATAAGATTCGATCATATGGGGCATATTCGGGAAAACGGTTGACTTGACTCAGAATGATATTGAGTGAAGGGAAGACTGTTCGCTTCTGGGCCCACATGTGTTCATTGGTCGACCAGTTATACAATCTTTGTGATTGAATATAACTATGAATACATGTTTGAGATTTAAAGGTCAAATATAGCCTACGAGAGATAAGGTGTATATTGACTGATGTGAACTTAAATTGGTCTACAACGAGACTTTTTTCTTCCGTTGAAGACCGTAGCTCCCATGTCATCCCTAATAGGTGCATGGTCTGAGCTTTCACTTATTGTGTGCTCACGAGTCGCACGACTTACTTACCCGTATGGATTTGATGTTGGTTCCCGATAAGGTCGTAGAGAGAGATAGTGGTAGATAAGGATCTACTCATCTTGTGCGAGTGGGAGATATTGGATTTAGGGTCAGGTCACCTAATATGGGTTGACCTGGCCAAACCCATTTTGTATAGGTTAATAAAAGTTATAAGAAGTTATTCCCATAACTCCTAATCCTATTTCTAAAGTAGGAATAAGAAAACTAAAAGAACTGATGTACGTTCAGTTCTTATGAAATAAGAAGATAATGAGTTTTCTTCTTCTTGATTTCTATCTAAAACCCTCTCAGCCATTTTTTACTGTGTGTATTAATCAAAATCAAAGGGCACTTAAGTTGTGGCCAATAATTCAAAGTTGAATCCATACTTTGAAATCCGATTTGCGGCTTTTAAACAGTGGAACTAACACGGTTAATTCTTGCAATTTCTTCCGCATACTACGAGGTTAATATTTAATTTATGGTTTATGAAGAATCTGTTTATTGCATATTTAAAATTCTTCATTTAGGTTTTAGTATAATTACATAACTGGAGCAAAAATTATTGGATTAAATTAAGGAAATTATAGGTTTTGCTAGTTAAGTTTTGTATTCTTGTTCTCCAAGTTTTGTGGCTATAAGTAGGCTTTTTCATTGTACTTTGAAATATCGAACAATTCACAATGCAGTGGTTTTGGGTCTTCCTCTCTTTTAGAGCTATGACTAATGGTAACTCTTATTGTTTGTTTTCACATATGTTTTCTTTTCTTTTGTTTAACATGGTATTAGAATGAGACACTAGACATATGAAAAGGAATTTATGTTTATGAGAGGACGTTGTAGGGCTGATGTCAGCACAAGTTATAAAAATAATTAAATAATTAAAAAAGAAAGAGCCGTGAAGAAGAAATTGGCATGGAATCAACGTTTGGCAGCCATTGGAGAACCAAATCTAATTTAGAGACCATCTTTGGAATCCTAGGATAAAGGAAAAATCGATAGTGGCAGCCACACACGTCGAGGTGGCTACTACTGGAGAAGCTTGCCAATGACACAGCGAAGAAGACAAAGTAAAGCTCAAGCCCAATTTTCAACATCGGACCACGATGAACTTCAAATTTGGAATGAAAAGAATCCCTGTCGAGAGAGTAGTTGAAAGTGACTAGTCACGCCACCAACCATTGTCGAGAATGTCATGAGAAAGAAATATTTATCATGATGATGAACATGAGAAAAATTAATGGATTCTTGATATAGGTTCCATATTATATATGTGTCCTATGAGGGATTAATTCTCTACCAACTCAAAAAAAGTGTGAAAAAGTCTATTTGGGCAATGATGTGACACTGTATTTCATTGGGAAAGGCATTGTGAAATCCAAGATATTTGATGGTATTGTCAGATCTCTTGAATGTTTGATATGATTTTGCATTGCCCCCATGCCATTGGCTAACTCAACAGTATATTCTATCTTTCATTATATTAGTTATGATAAGTTTTCAAACTTACACAAAGCATTTTTAGCAGCTATCACCTCCCAAGTTGAGACCATATCCTTTTCACAGTCAGTTTAACATAGCCACTAGCTTCAAGCCATGGCAAAGGAGATTCATGCTCTTGAAGAAAATCATACCTGGATCTTAGAAGATTAACTACCAGGTATACGAGCAAAAACAACAACCTGGTTGCGTAGGCACTTGATTCCAAATAGGTCTACTTAAGCTAGATAGAAGTGTGGGGAGACACAAGGCACGCTTAGTTGCAAAGGGATACACATAGATAGAAGGTATAAACTTTCATGAGACATTTGCACCACTTGCAAAGCTTGCCATTGTGCATTGTTTGCTTGCTGTTTCAGCCATACAGAGATTAGAGCTTCATCAATTAGATGTCTACAATACTTTTCTTAGACTATATTAGCGTCTGGTTGAACGCCTCTTGTACCTAACTATCACGCGACTAGATATCTGCTATTTAGTGCACATTCTCAGCCAATTTATGCAAAACCCTCGCCAATTTCACAGGATACAGATTTACGAGTACTCCATTATCTTAAAGGTAATCTAGGGTAAGGTATCTTGATCCACTCTACAAACGCTACATCTTTTAGTGCCTACTGCAAAGCAGATTGGGTTGGATGCCACATCTATCACTAGCTACATAATATTTCTTGGCTCTTCTCCCATCTCTTGGTGTTTAAAGAAACAAATAGTTATTTCTCGTTCATTGGCTAAGACATAATATCAAAGCATTGCAGCAGCAACAAGTTAAATCAAATGGCTTTGGTGATTATTTAGGGAGTTACATTTTCCTCATTTGGAGCCTGTTCCCTTTTTTGTGATAATCAACCTGCCTTCATATTGTGACAAACCCCGTCTTTCATAAAAGGACCAAGCATATTAAAATTGACTGTCATTTCGTTCGGGAACACATTCAAGCTAAGGAGTTAGTTCCCAATTCCATATATTCTCAAAACCAGATTGCTGATATCTTCACCAAGGCATTAGGGTGCGATCATTTTCATGGTTTACTTGGTAATTTGGGTATTTCGACTCTTCATGCACCAACTTGAGGGGGAGTATTGGAGCTGATTTTGGAAGTTTTATGTCCGGGTAGATATATTAATTGCCTGGACGACTTGTAGCAAAAAAAATTATTGGAGCTGCTTCCGGAAGTTTCTGCCTTGGTGGATATATCAGCTGTTCGAGTGACTTGAAGCACAAATAAATATTCGCCCGGGTGGGATGCGAATCTACATAAATTTTCCTTCTTTATTTACTTTCCAATTGTAACTTTTCTTGGTACACAAGTTATGGAATATTCTTGGTGCACAAGGCATATTTTGCCACTTATCTTTTATAATTATCCTCATAGTTAGGAGCCTTTATATATATGTGTTCTACATATGAATAAAATTACTTTAGTGCGATATTCTCCTTTTTCAAAGATTAAATCCTTGACAATATTATTTTTGATATTAGATATAGGTTGTACACAACTAGGGAATTTAGGAATAATCAAGTGAAGAAAACTATTTGTAATTTGTGGAACCTTGATGGCTGCTTCCTGAGCTAAGCCTTCTCTTGCTCAGATCCTTTCTAGTTATGCTGAAATCCTTGTAAATATTTTTGTGATTAACACAAACACTGGCTTATTAAGAAAAAAGAAGAAGAAGAAGAAGAAGAAGAAGAAATCGAACAGTCAAGCAAGAGAAAGATAAATCATTAAGAGGAAAGATGAGGTCCAAGAAGACATCAAAATAAAAAGGATATGGGAGCCAACAATTTGAAATATTAGTAAATGTAAGATACAAAACCATGATCTGGAGTCGAAAAGAAAGGACAAAAATTCAACATGTTTTATATGTAATAGGAAAGGGCACACTGCAAAAGAATATTGACATCAAAAAAAACCTCAATGCTATAAGTGCATGAAATTTGGACATCTTAAAAGAGGTTGCCAATTCAAGGTTGAATAGCAAGCGAGCTATATAAGAGAAGATAAGAGAGTCTTTTCTAGGCATGCTAAGAAACAAGCAAGAAGAAAATGATGTGATACTAGATAGTGGTTGGGGAAACCTATGACTAGTAAGAAAGTTTTTTTTTGCTTGAAATAGTTATTGGCGTTGATTGTCCACTGAGAATAGGAAATTGTGCTATTAGAGCTCAAGGCAAAGACACAATTGGAGCTCAACTACCAAAAAAAGGAGGCAAAAGCTTGCTTGATGAAACGTGTGAAAAAAAATAAAATTGGGTACACAGTCTAAGACAAAGAAATTCTAGAACTTGAAAATTCATAAGGTAGTAACGGCCGAAATGTAATATTAGACGAGGCTGCTGCTTGGTATCAGAAAGAGAAAAAACTTGAAAGCAAAATTATTGTGAATATAAATTTAAAAAATCATCGAGAATTGATTTTGAATCTTCCTTTGACTACTCTATATCCAGCTTCTCAATAATCGTTAAAGTCCATCAAATGATACTCTAAATTCACGCACATCTTCAACGAGTTTAACTTCGAAGAGATTGATAAGTTTGAGCAATATATATATAAAAGATGTAATTTCTCACTTTTATGCGCATACAACTATTGACCCACGACATGAAAATGGTTCTAGAGAGAGAGGCTCTTCCTTCTCTCTAAAACCCCACCAACCATTGACCACCTTTTCTCAGCCTATTTCTGCCTTTTCTTCCAACTCCAAAACTTTGAAACCATAAACAATTACCAAACCATCCCCAAGCCTCACGCTGGTGTTCTGAGCTTTCATGGCTCGGAGAAAACCAGGCCAAGCTTCCAAGCTCGGGTTGAGATCGGCGCCGTCCTCTTATGAGAGGCGATTCTTGTCTCCTGGTGGTAGGAGTGGAGGCTGTCTCTCTACTCCTCCTGGTACTTCCCCAACTGTGGCTGGTCAGAATGGTACTTCTACCACTGCTGAAGGTGAGAACAGTCCCAAATCTGTAGTTGGAGGAGATGTTATTTTAGCTGCTGATGCTTTCCCCCCCTCTCTCGCCTACTAAGAGTAGAGAACAGAGCATTGCTAAGGAGTCTGAGACTGCACCTTGTTCTCCCAAGGGGCCCTGCATCTTCGTTCCTACTGATGTTGGATCGCCTGTTACTGAGAATATTTAATCTGTTACTTGTGTGGATATGTCGACTAATACTGGTGTTAATGGTGTCTGTTCTAGTATGGATAGGGCGGGTATGAATGTTGTGGTGCCTGATGGTAGCCGGATTTTAAACCCTCCTGTGGAGAAAGATGAGGATGTTGCTCTTACACAACCTGGGACGAAGAATGCAGTTCTGAATGAGGACCAGCCTAGAGAGTGGCGTGGGCTTTTTGGAGGTAGGACGAGAAATTTGAAGCTCACTTATTACCCTCCAGAAATCGTTGATGGCAAGGTGGTGATTAAACCACCTAAAAAAGTGGCGGAAGAAGGCAGCAAACTTTGGGAAACCTATTTAGTTGGTCAGTTCTTTGATCAAGGTCCATCTTACTACCAAGTCAAGGCTATGTTTGAAAAGGAATGGAGGAAAGACGACAAGGGAGAAGTGATAACGAATGAAGGAGGATTGTGGCTCTTCAAGTTGGGTAGTGAGAAAGACTATGAGGAGATTTTAGAGGACTATTGGCATGTTAATGGTAGACCTTTGTTTCTTCGCAGATGGGTCCCTAAATTGCAGCCTATTCACTTGAAAATGGATAGACTACCGTTGTGGGTGATGCTTCGGAACATCTTGATGGAGTATTGGAATAAAGAAGGTTTGAGTTTTTTTTAGCAAGTGGGGTGGGTATCCCTCTTCAGCTGGATAAATTCACGGAGGATATAGATCTCGATTGAGGTATGCTCGTATTTGTGTTGAAGTTAATTTAAGAGCTGAGCTTGTTGAAGAATTAACACTTGATATGGGAGGTGGAGAGAAAGCTATCAATCCTGTGGAATACGCCTGGAAGCCTAGAATTTGCACCAAATGTAAAGGGATTGGTCATGAGAAGGCGGGTATGCTACAAAGCCGACATGGAGAGTGCGTAATGCACAGGAAAATACGAGCAGGGTGGAATTTGTGGAACCGAATGGGGAAAGGGCGGTTGAGAAAAGTTGGAACACAGTGGAAATGAGGGGTAAAGCCCCAATGTCTAAGCAGAGGGTAGACACTAGTGGTCCTAGCCGATATGATCACAGGAAACCAGGTAAGGGTTCATCGAGTGGCTCTAGTTATAAACAAAGAGTGCTTCAACAGAAAGAACAAGGCACTTATTTGGAAAATCAGTATAAAGCTCTGGAAGAAAATGAAGAGTGTCTCAGTGAGGCTATTAAGGATTTAGTTACCAATGCTAAAACTAAGCCTAATGGTGGTGAGTTGGGTGGTGAGTTGGGTCAAACCTCATCTCTACCTTCCCTATGAATATTGCTAGTTGGAATATCAGAGGGCTTAATAAAGTCCTGAAACAAGTAGAATTAGTACATTTTGTGAATAAAAACAAAATTGATATTATGTGCATCCTGGAGACTAAAGTTAAAGCCGAAGGTGCACCTTTTGTTTTGAAGAAGAGATTCAAGAGTTGGGATTTTGTTAATAACTATGAGTATGCTCCTGATGGTAGAGTCTGGGTTCTTAGTAGAGGAGAGAAGATCAAGGTCACTCGTATACAAGCCTATGATCAGGCTGTTCATTGTAAAGTTGAGAGTGGTAAGAACTCTTTCTTTTTAACAGTTGTGTACGCAGCCAATAATGCGGTGGATCGGAGTAGGCTGTGGAGCAAACTTGAGGAGTGGAACAGTATCGGGGGTTCTTGGCCATAGGGTGTTTTAGGTGACTTCAATGAAATTTTGAGAACGGATGATAGGCTGCGATGTAGTTATCTGAATCAAGATGCAAGGCAGTTCCGAGACTATATGGAGAACATTAATCTCACTGAAGTCAGTAACTCTGGCCCTCATTTCACTTGGAATGCAGGCGGTAATTCCAGTGTTCGTAGAGCTAGTCGCTTGGACAGATTGCTTGTTAACTCTGAGTGGGTGTCGCGATTCCCTCTTGCGAGCCTTTATGTGGATCTCCCCGGTGTTTCTGACCATAATCCTCTTATCTTGACCATGGGTTAGAATGCTAGGTCTTGACCGAAGCCATTCAAATTTTTTAATGTGTGGATGGAGCATGAGAAGTTTATAGAGACATTCCAGAAAGTTTAGGATACTCACATTGTTGGCACTCATATGTTCATTCTTTTCCAGAAGCAAAAGGCATTGAAAAAAGAGCTCAAATTATTCAATTCCAGATTTTTCTCGAATATTTCTAACAGGATTGTGGAGTTGAGAGATAGACTAGATTCAGTTCAAACTCTTATCGAGCTTAACCCTACTGATGATCTGTTTGTTGAAGAAAATAAAGTTATTTGGTGAGCTTGAAAAAGCAATTTGTGATGAGGAGGCCATCCTACATCAGAAATCTAGAGCTTTATGGATTGAAAGAGGAGATGCTAGTTCAGGGTTTTTTCATAAATGTATTAAAGGACGTTTTGTGAGAAACAAGATTTCTATAATTGAAATGAACAATGGTGTTTTTACTGATGATGAGGAGTTGGTCAGAAATGAATTCATTGGAGCATATCATAATATTCTTGGTTCATCAAACAAACCCTATGGGTACTCCGTGGAAGACCTGAAAATGATTATGGGGAAAGAGATTTCGGAGGATGAAGCCAGCAGTTTAACGGTCGAGGTCAGCGACCAGGAGATTAAATAAACTGTTGTTTCCATGAATGGAGAGAAAAGTCCTGGGCTTGATGGTTATACTGCTCACTTCTATAAACAGGCATGGTCGATAGTGGGTAATGATGTGGTGAAAGCAGTAAGATCTTTCTTTCAATCGGGTAGCTTGCTCAAAGAATATAACTCAACAATCATTACCTTGGTTCCTAAAGTGAGATACCCGTCTAAGGTTGGTGACTATAGACCCATTTATTGCTGTAATGTGGTGTATAAATGCATCTCAAAGGTGTTGGCTAATAGGGTCAAGAATGTGCTTGATGGAATTGTGTCTGAAAATCAGGCCGCATTTGTTCCGGGTAGATCAATTTGTTCAAATATTCTTATGGGGCATGAGCTTTTTCATGGTTATAATAGGAAGCATATTTCTCCCAGATGTGCAATTAAAGTTGACATAAGAAAGGCGTATGATTCTGTTAACTGGGACTTTGTCTTGAAGGTTCTTGAGGCAATGCATTTTCCTCCTTTGTACATTAGTTGGGTGAAGGGTTGTATTACATCTCTGAGCTATTCCATTGCTTTGAATAGCAGCCTTGAGGGCTATTTTTATAGGGCTAAGGGATTGAGGCAAGGCGACCCGTTGTCGCCGTATCTGTTTGTTTTGGTGATGGAGGTGTTTGCTTGCTTACTTGGTAAAGCTGCACTTGGTAATGGCTTCTTGTTTCACCCCAAATGTGCAAAGGGAAGGATAACTCACCTCAGCTTCGCTGATGATGTCCTCATCTTTTGTCGTGCAACAACTGATTCTATTTGGCAGTTAAGAGAGTCCTCAATGTTTTTGGTAAACTCTCGGGATTGAAGGTGAATGAAGAGAAGAGTATGATTTATTTTGGAGGATGTAGTAAAGGCTCTAAGGAATCTCTCACTAATATCATTAGGTTCAAAGAAGGTAGCCTTCCGTTCACGTACCTGGGTATCCCTCTCTCCCCAAGTAAGATGAGCAAGAGTACTTTTAATCCTCTCTTGGAGAGAATGAGTAAGCGCATTGACCATTGAACATCGAGGTTTCTCTCTTTTACGGGTTGGTTGGTCCTAATTAAATCAGTTCTTGCAAACATGCAAGCTTACTGGTCGTCTATTGTTGTCATCCCGAAAGGGATCATTAAAGTCATGGAGAACAAAATGGCGGGATTCTTATGGAAGGGTAGTAGTGATGACCGAAGGGGTGCTAGAGTGTGTTGGGATCATGTTTATCGACCGTTAAAGGAGGGAGGTTTGGGCATTAGAAAACTGGTGGATACAAATATGACGAGTCTGATGAAACAGTTGTGGTCTTTTCTTACAAAGCCTAAGTCCATTTGGGCGACGTGGGTGAAAGATTACTATCTGAAAGGTAAGAGCATTTGGGATTATAATCCTCGCTCTAATGCTTCTTGGCATTGGCGCAAATTATTGAAAGTGAGATCTCTTTTGAAGCATCACTGCCGAGTGATTATTGGTAATGGAAAAAGTACTTTCTTTTGGTGGGATCCTTGGCATCCATAGGGAAGTCTTGCGGATTGTGGAATGTTTAATCAGGCTTGCGTTGCTTATGTTGATAGAGAAGATAAAGTGGAAAAAGTGATCCTGAATGGTTGTTGGAGTTGGCGGAACCACCCGTTTATTAGGAGCTTTGGTGATAACATGCCTACTGCACCTGCTGCGTATAATGATGACCATTGGAGATGTGCCTAATTCAAATGGCAACTTCTCCTTAGCTTCAGCGTGGGAGAGCTTGAGAACCAAGTATAAAGAGGTCCGTTGGCACTACTTGATTTGGAACAAGGTACATATTCCAAAGCATAATTTTCTTATTTGGTTAGTTATTCTCAATAGATTGCCAATGAAGGACCGTTTGTTATCATGGGGTGTGATTGGAGATGGTGTTTGTATTATGTGTGGTATTGCGGTGGGTGACAAAGATCATCTTTTCTTTATGTGTGGCATGAGTCGCAGGATTTGGTTTCGCGGCCTTGATCTTCTTGGCATTCTTGAGACTATTTCTAATTGGGATGAGGTGGTGGGTTGGAGTGGCAAATATTGTAGAGGTAGAGATCTTAAAGCCACCCTATCTAGGTTGTTTCTTTGTGGAGTTGTTTATGCTTTGTGGAAAGAGAGGAACAACAGAATCTATAGAGACAACTACGCCTCGGAGGAGAATATAGTTGCTAGATTATTCCAAACTCTACGTCGGAAAATTTATTCTTGTAAAAAGTTTTGTAACAATGATATAAATAGACTTATGTGCAGAAATTGGAGCCTTGAAGGCATCTTTAGCTAGTTTCAGTGTCTGTAATTTGACTTTGTTTTCCTTTTGTTAAGTTTAATGAGAAGAACTTTACTTTCCTAGCAAAAAAAAAAAACTAGATGAATATGACGAACTTTTGGATGGCTTAGGTTGTGCTTGTGTTTAGGATTCACAGGCTTTATTTGTATGCTTTAAGATAGTTTTTCAAGGGCATAAATCGAGTCTCCTTTTTCCTCAACCCTTCCCCTTCTTAGAGTTATGCTCTTCTTTTGTGGAATAAAGCACTCAATCTCATAGCTTTGGGTTTATCATTAATGAACATGTAGGCCTCCACCACTTGAGAATGTAAATATACATAAAGTTCGTGGGTTGAATTGCTGTGCTAGCAAATTTAAAATAGTGGGAAATGAACAACATTTAAAGTGAATAAGTGCTCACATGCTCTTAAGCATTGAGAGATTGGCAAATGATCCAGGGATTGTTCCAGAAAACATATTATTGCTCAAATCTCCGTTCATAGTAAACACGACAAGTTAATGCAGTTGTAAGATATAAAACACGAAGACACTCTTAACAGTACCTATGTTTGACGTGTTGGCAATATCCGAAGATTATTAATTTTCAGGACTAAATGGCTTCTATTACCAAATATGACGTCAGTATCACTTAATTTTTATAAAATATGACTTCGTATTAAAATGTATATTTCAAGATATATCACGCCCCTAGGATGACTTGAATATAATATTTTCTTTCATTCTAAACACATTTGTTTATTTTCATCAAATTTCAACATAATAATGAATAGTTACTATATTTATTTTTTTACTAAATAAAACTTACTGTCTATATTTATTTAGTATACATATTTTCTAAATATCTTTAATAATGAGTCATAGTCGTGTTGTGTCCTATTTGTAAAGAATCATTTTTCAACATACTTACTATATTTATTTCACTTACATATTCTTTTAATAATATTTATTGAACATAATAATGAGTCCTAGTCGTGTTTTCTACTATTTTTCTTTAAAGAATTGTCATCTGCCATTTTCTTGACACAGTGTTTGTGTCCATACATTACATGTCATAAATGAAGATAAAGAAGAAGATTGAAAAAGAGAAGAGGAGAAGAAGAAAGAAAGAGGGATTGTCTAGTAAAAGGGTAATAAAATATGCTATGTAGGGCCAACAGTCTTAAAAAACTATAGTTGGAAATGAGAGGGAAAAAATAACTTAACAAATTAATTCTATCAAAAAGAAGAGGAAGAAGGTGAATGAAGAAAAAAGAAGGAGAAGAAAGAAAGAGGCATTGTTTAGTGAAAATCGAAGACTACGCTCGACATGGACCAATTGTCTAAAAAATGCTGGTGGAAATGAGCAAGGGGCAAAGGTAACAATTTGACTACAACGTAGTGGTTGGCCCAAGCACCTGACCTCATGGTGTGCATTAACTTATGGAGTCAAAAATAAAAGGTCGCGATCTCGAGTTATCATTTATGCATTAACCAATACTTGATAATAATAGTAATAAACAACTAAAGCTAAAAATAAAATTGCATAAATTAAAATAACAATAAAAGAAATAAAAATTACAAATAACAAATAAGACTATTAATAACACTTAAAACTAATAGTAAACAAATAACTAAAATTAAACCATACACATGAATAGACAACTAAAACAAGCTTCATTTTTTTTTTGGGATAAGAAAAAATGTTCTGTAAACATTTGGCATAATTTTAATATATGAAAGAAAAATTAACTTTGCACCCTTAGCATTTGAAGATTATTCTCTACATGTTAAATAATTATTTTCATCTTGTCAAACAATTTCTTTTGACTACCAATCATCGTACTGCTTAATTTATAGCCGAAGGAAAGTGATCAAGCAAATCAATGAATGTGATGTAGTTATTCTTACAGAGTCATCAACGATGAGAGAAATCCAATTTCCTTTGGTATCGAACCATCAATTCTCTGATCTGAGAAATCACTGTAACTCAAAAGGCAATAAATAAGTAAGAAAAAAGAATTTGTAAAGTTATAATTACACAAAATACAATTGAACTAATGGTGAAAAAAAGAATGAAAATGTTAAACATGTTTCTCCTTTTAATATGTTTCTGTAACACACAATATAATTAGGGGTATGGAACTTCTCTTAGTAAGAGTGACTTTTCAACAATTATGAGGTGAGATTGCACTAGAACATTTTAGTTCTTTTGCAACAGTTAAATTGAAAAATTGAAAAATTGTTGTTACAGGTGTCTTATTATAATATTTTTTGAACTATTATATAAATTAAAAATTCTTATGAGGATTTTATTTAATTGCAACGGTTAATTATTTTTACTAATTTTAATTAATAATGTCTTGTGAGTTTACTTTTTCAAAATAATTTCAAAACTATAGTTTAACTACAAGCATTTTTAACCGTGACTTATCATCAGAAAAAATCATTTTATTAGAGAATTCACAAGGGACCATATACAATGGTTAAAAGTTGTTTAAAATGGTTTTTAGTCTTTTTACAATAGTTTTAAATGTTACAACCTATCAATAATGCAGTAGCTTAATATCCACCTCATAAAGAAACCAATTTTAACCATTTAATGGTCTATAATCTGCAGCTATTATGTGGTAACAATTTGAAGATCAGGAAGAGAAGGGGCAGAATGCGAATTTTCTTTCGCTTAATTCTTCACCAAAGCGAAAAAGAATCAACATCGAACATATTCCTTTTCATCTTACGCAAAAGACAAGACTGGACAAGATGGCGTTTTTGTTTTTTTTGGCATAGACAAGACAGCGTTGACTTGACCAAAAATATATAAAAGAAAAGGACAAGAGAGTGTAGACTATGCTTATTCCTGGTAACTGGTAAGTACTTACATTTTGTTGTGCACTTGAGAATTACATGTTTTGTGCACTTGAGAATTAGTACTTACATCAATTAATCAGCATCATTTTTGGTTGACCCAAGAAAAAAAAGGACGTTATAAAATATTTCTAATTAAGGAATCTTGTGCACTTGAGAATTAGTATCTAAAATTCGTTTCTCTTCGAGATGTCAATGGAGCCATCTTGAACTCAATCAGATAAGTTACTTTTTTTTTTTTTTTTTTCTCTTCCTCCCGTGCGTTACCAAAATAGTTACTCTAGCTTTTCTTTATTTTTTTTGAAGTATGGCCCAATTCTATTTTTAGGGAAGGATAAGCTTGTTAAGTCATATACTCATTTTTCTAAATCCAAATGTTTTGCAGAGAAAGAAAGGTAAGCATCCTTAGCTTCGATTTGGGTAGAGACAAGGGCGGAGGTATTAGTAAGTAAATGATAATTTTTGCCTCCACTTACTGTCAATGTTCTAAAAAATTATGTATATCTAAGGTACTTTTAGTCGGGGAAAAATTATTTATCTCCCATTGCCAAAAAAAAAAAAAAAATTTCTATTATAGTGTTAAATTGTGTGTTTTTAACTCTAAGAAAAAAGTTTAGATTCGTACTGGGGTATAGAGCTGCCATGAATGAGGTATAAATGCTAGTTTCTAGCATATGACTTTGAGGACTTGTTTTCTTTGAAAACATAAGACATTTAAGACTTGTGGTTTTACATTACTTACATAGCGATTAGTACATTAAAATGAGGTTGATAATGGATTGTCATTCCCAATTCTATTCCGCTTCTCACGCTTGGTATAAAGGAATAAACTTGGAAATCCTATTCCCAAGGTCCATTATCGCTTATATGGGATTAGCTCATTCCCATGTACTTGAAAATAAAGTTATTTCTCAAATGATTAACATACCCCCATAAAAAACATAACATTTATGTATAGTTTATTTTGCAATCATAACAAAAATGATAATAACAATAATAATGATAACAATAACGAAATAATAACAAAAATAAAGAATAAAAATAAAAATCAAATAGTAATCAAAAAAAAAAAAGAAGAATAAATATAAATAAATAATAGTAATAACTAAAACAAAAATAACAATAAAAAGTTATTAAAATATAATATTTATTATTAATGAAAATAATAATACAATAATAATAATAATAACAAAAAAAAAAAAATAATAATAATAAAAAAAAATAACAATAAGAATAATGAAAAAAAATAAAAATAAAAATAATAAAATATTATTGTTATCAATAAATTAAAATAATAATACATATAAATATAAAATTAAAATAAAAACAAAACATAAATAATAACAATAATAATAATTGTTGTTATTATCATTGTTATTATTATAATTATAATTTTATTTATTTATTATTATTATTATTGTTGTTGTTGTTGTTATTATTATTATTATTATTATTATTATTATTATTATTATTATTATATTGTTTACAGTTATGTTCATGTTTATTCTTATTTTTAATATTATAATACTAAAATGGCTATCCTGTCATATTGTACAAGAGTCATTCCCATTACTAATCTTCATTCCTAAAGCATACCAAACATGTCATTCTTATTCCCAAGTTCATTCTATTCCTAGTTTCATTCCGTAGCCCATTCCATTCCTGTCCAAATTCATTATGTTAGAAGTTGTGCAGTATAAGTATGAATTAATTTCACAGCAAGACAACCAATGCTTAATCAATGAAGCTTCTGTGAATGAAACAAAAACAAGATGCAATAATTTGATGTAAATCAATTCTGTTATCTTACTGTTACACGCTATGTTGCAACATTAACTGGACTATTAAACTGTGAACAATCTGTTTTCCTAATTGCTTGATCCACTTAATGTTCCAACAAGAGTAGTAATAGTAAACAACAAGCAGCAATGGAAACTATAAAACAATAACTGAAATAAAGAAACTAAGATTTAACGTGATTCAACCATCTGGTCTACGTCCACGGGACCTCCCCTGGTCCAACAAACCTGTTCATTAAGAAATAGTATAAAAATACATACACCAATAAACTTACACAAGTAAAGACTCCCTCTTAACCTCTGACTCCTTGATGAAATATTTCTTAACAAACTTTGGTTTGGTGAGCTCCCCTCGACTTATAACGTTCTCTCCCGAGAACAACTTCTTCTTCTCCCGAAGAATGATTAAACAACACAGTGATGTAAAAATTCAGAACATACACAAGTCACTCATAACTCACTGTTACATAATATAGAGTCACAACATTGAATATCTAATCAATCAATAAGAACGTCATGTTGCAACAAAACATAGAACTCTGGTATGCTTTTTTTTGCAACGTGTTTAACTCCTCTCAGTTTTTTCTTCGGTACCTGCTCTGCTCTTGGACGACAAATATACACTATGTTGATGCACCACCAACCGCCTTAGGCCTCAAGACATTCTTCATCAATTATGCAATAAATGCAATACTATAGTCAACACAAGCTTCATATGGTAAGATGCCATAATATGATTCCTGCACCAAGAATGGTAAGTTGCCATAATATGTTTCCTGTAACACCCAATAGTACCCAGCATATATATGGTAAAGACCATGTGGTTTTTGCAAAAACACAGCCAATTAAATGAGCAAAAATTCACGACCTCAACAAGCTTCCCCTTCGGCTTTGTTTGGGCAAAAACCATGATTAAGGTAAACATAATTAGTTAAAAAACAGTATAGCACAAAATAGATGGTGAAAACCATGTAGCAACAGAGAAGCAGCAACAGAGAAATAGTAACAATAGTAACAACAAGAAAAACAACTACTAGAGAACTCAACTACTAGAGAACTAACGAACTCCCCCTTTTTGCCAAACCAAAGGCAAAGATAGATAAGAAGAACCACTAGGACACGAGAGTATAAAAATTAACTAGAAGAAGAGCCCATTAAGTGCGCCATCAAAGCATTTTAGCCTTTGAGTAGTTGAACCAAAGTCTGATTAAGCTGATCTTGATTAGCCTGAATATTCCCTTGCTCCTCGCGGAGTTCTTCAATGGCCTCACGAAGCTGCTGAAATTGTTGCAACATGGCAAACTGATCAGCAGAAGAACTGGCAGCATCAGTACAAGGGGCTAGTATACCATCAACATGCTCCCCCGTAGTATCATCTTTGTGAGCCCCCTGCAAAAATTTTCTAGAGAATAACAGTGAAGAACCTGGTTTGTGCAATACTTCATCATGATCAAGAACCTTGTGTTGTGACATGAGAAACGCACATATAAGATAGGGATATGGCAAGTACTGACTAGAAAAGTTTTTAGCAGCTTCCTCAATGATGCGCTCAAAAATAACCCGACCCAGATTAAAGTTTACCTCAGTGCCTATGGAGTACAACAATCGACCCATTTTACTACTGAGAGTAGTAGAATGCTTAGTAGGATACCAGTTTGTCATGACCTTCTTATGCAGAGCAGTATACTTAGTAGTGAGTCTATTCCTAAGTAGTCTGGATTCGGATTTCCATTCAAATGGCTCACCTAAAAGTTCCATAGCAATAGTAGACAGAGAAACATCTGGAATAATCTCTGTAACTAGCACACATCCTAAGAAATTATTTAGAGCTGTGGGTAAAAACTCAAACACACGACCACCCACATAAATCTGATGATAATATTTTGATGTTGCAACACTGACATTGATGTGCAGATTTGAGTAAAACTCATAAACCAAATTGCTAGAGAATGACTTAATCAAAGCAAAAGAGCCTAACAGATTTCTTTCTTTCAATAAATCAAGTACCCCTGTTCCTTGATACGATTTCTCATTCAGTGGTTTCTTTGGAACAAACTTCCTCTGAGACACAATTTTAAACTTCTCTTTTGACTCAGAAAAGAAAAACTGGGAAAAATAAGCAATGGAAGGATCATACCCTGGACATGATCGTTTTGCTGTCTTGGATGGCTTGGGGCGTGACGACTCTGCAAGTTTAGCCCCTTTGCGTTTGAAACTACCAATGTGTTTCTTCCTTTTGGTCTTGGATTGCCGACTAACTTCTTCAGGTGTTGCTTCAGTTTCGGATTATGCACGCGACGCTGCAACATTATCTGAGACAGAGACAGGTGTGCTCTTTGACTGCGCATTGAGTGACTCAGTAGTAGCATGACTCGTTTCACTCTTCTCAGCCGGTGCCTTAAGGGGAGATGATGTTGCAACAGGGACAGCAGTTGCAACCTTGGGCATTGTATCAGAGTCTGAAGATTGTGTGTCTTGATTGTGGTGAGATGGGGTTTCGGTGTGAACAACCACGTCCATGCCTGTTAGAGTCCACAGAGGGTCAATGAATGGCCCTTTAGCCCTAGCTTTGGTTGTTTGTGGTCGGAGTGATCTACTAGTACTTGTGTCACTGGATGATGTTGCATCACTGCCTTCAGCTGCAGGTGGAAGAGATGGTTCATCAATGGTGATAGGTTGTGACGACACCCTTCCATGTGCTTCAGATTTGGGGGTTCCCCAACGTCTTCCGCCTGATCGCGTTTTCACCATGGTTGCACTGCAAGTGGGTAGACAGTAAAGATCTCGAAAAACCACAGAGAAGATGAGAGAGAGAAAATAGAGAAAGAGATAAACTATTTGAACACGAATAGCAGAGTAATGGAGATATGAATGGGCAAAAATTTCTCAATTAACTGTGCCCTAATCGTGGGTAACTGCCCTTCAGTTTAGCCAATCACACGATCTTGGGAAGTTCAAAAATTAAATCTGCAAAAGTACGTTAACTGCCAATCAAGGATATCCAAGTTTCCCGCTCAAAAACACTTCTCCATGTGTTATATGAAAGTTGCAACATTTTTGACATAAGTTAGCACAACATAATCATGATGAGTTGTAATGAATACTTGTTGCAACCTAAAACAAACTAGCAATATATTCCACAGTTCTCAGATCTACCAAGATTTTTTTCCCCCTTTTTTAAAAAAAAAAAAAACAGTAAAATAAAAAAATCGACATGAATCCAGTCAGTATGAAATTACCCAAGAAGCTTTACTTATCAATACTCATTTCAATCAAGGATTTAATTAATGAACCATGTGTGTGTGTGAGAAGTAGAGATTTTAGATGGCTCTTACCTTCAAATATGCAAGGTGCAAGTGCTCTTCTTATCAGCTCAAACATACCTGATCATCTTAGTCATCATCACACTCAAACATATTCTTTTCATCCCATGTTATGACAGCATAGATTTTTTTCTGCCTTTCTTTCATCTCATGCTGCAACTGATAGCTTTCACTCCAATCTCTTTTATTTTGGATCAGGTAGCTCTTTTCAGTGCATAAAACTCACATTTTTTTTAAATGAAAAGAATACAGGAATGGATTTAGAGAGACTTCTCCCTATATCCCTAGTCATCAGATAGATCAATCTCTTACACCAGCAGACTATCCAGATTAGCTTCCTCAACCTCGATTTCAAAGTGCACAAGGATAAATAGTTCATAAATTAAATCACTAGCTGAATTGAATATCAAATTTTCAGTTTTCTCAAGCTTATTTCATGTTCCTGATGAACATCCTGTCATAACTTTATATACTACAAATTCCTATAGCTTTTCTTAGGGTCTCAAATCTTAGAGGATCCAAAGCTTTGGTGAAAATATCTGCCAATTGTTTTTCTATTGTAACATATTCTAAGACAATAACTTTTGTTTCAACAAGTTCACGTATGAAGTGATGCCTTATGTCAATATGTTTAGTGCGAGAGTGCTGAACAGGATTCTTGGATATATTAATGGCACTCATGTTATCACAATATATAGTCAAAACCTGATTTTTAATTCCATAATCATCAAGCATTTGTTTCATCCAAATAAGTTGTGCACAACAACTTCCTGCAGCTATGTATTCGGCTTCTGCTGTTGACAAAGAGATTGAACTTTTCTTCTTACTGTACCAGGACACCATGTTGCCAATGTAAAAGCATCCATCTGTTGTACTTTTTCTATCATCTGCATTTCCTGCCCAATTAACATCACTAAAACCCACAAGATTAGTGTTAGTGTCATTAGTAAACCATATTCCAAGACTTACTGTACCACTCACATATTTGATTATCCTTTTTACAGCAAGTAAGTGAGATTCTTTTGGATTTGCTTGATATCTTGTACATACTCCAACACTGAAACATATATCAGGTCTATTTGCTGTAAGATACAACAACCTTCCTATCATATTCTTATATAAACTTGGATAAACTGATTTTTCATTCTCACTCCTTGTCAGTCTAGTGGTCACACTCATATGAGTCCTTGAAGACTTAGCAGATTCTAACCCAAATCTTTTAACAAGATTTCTAGCATATTTCTCTTGAAATATAAAGATCCCATCTCCACATTGCTTAACCTGCAACCCTAAGAAGTATGTTAATTCTCTAACCATACTCATTTCAAACTCATGTTTCATATGCCTAACAAATTCATCAACCTTATTTTTAGATATTGCACCAAACACAATGTCATCAACATAAATTTGAGCAATGAGGATACCTGAACCAGACCATTTGATGAACAAGGTTTTGTCTACTCCCCCTCTCTGGTAGCCTTTATCCAGCAAAAACTTTGTCAATCTGTCATACCAAGCTCGTGGAGCTTGTTTCAACCCATACAAGGCCTTTTTCAATTTTTACACATACATGAGATAGTGAGGGTCCTCAGAGCCTTTAGGTTGCTTAACATAAGCTTCTTCATTTAGAATGCCATTCAAGAATGCACTTTTTACATCCATTTGAAACAATTTAACCTTTAACACACATGCAATGGATATTAACAATCTAATAGATTCAAGCCTAGCAACCGGAGCAAAAGTCTCATCAAAATCCATACCTTCTACTTGTGTATATCCCTAAGCTACTAGTCTTGCCTTGTTTCTAGTGACATTACCACTTTCATCAGTCTTATTTTTAAAGATCCACTTAGTTCCAATTACATTGACATTTTCTGGCCTAGGAACTAAAACCCAAACATCATTCCTCACAAACTGATTCAACTCATCTTGCATGGCATTTATCCAAACTTCATCCTTTAAAGCTTTAGTTATATTTTTTGGTTCAAGAGTTGTTGTGAAACACACAAATCTTACCATGTCTCTGCAGTTCTTCTTGGGTTTACCTCTGGTTTGGATTCCATCATGTATTGAGCCTATAACATCAGTTGGAGCATGATTTCTATGGACATGTGGCAGTTCCGTTTGAGTTCCTTCACTATTGACCTCTGTAGTTCCGTCACATGTTGTAACATCTGGTGAGACATCATCCGACTGCTCAGCTATTCTGCTTGATGTTTTATCTATCTCGGTCACACTGGGTTTAGAAGTTCCTTCTTCCTTCATTGTTGCAACTTCATCTGACTCATTGGTATTTGTTTTGCTGCCACTGATTTCTCCCGTCGGTTCTCCTTTCCAAATCTCATAGGGTGTTTTAGAAGTACCTGGTCGCAAGAAAACTCGATTTATAGTGTAACATGCAGTGTTAACTGCTTCTGCCCAAAACCTGTGAGAGAGATTTTTATCATTCAACATTACACGAGCCATTTCTTGAATGGTTCTATTCTTTCATTTAACCACACCATTCTGTTGTGGGGTCTTTGGAGCAGAGAATTCATGTGTTATTCCATGCTCGTTGCAAAATTCAGTGAATGAGTGGTTCTCAAATTCTTGGCCATGATCACTTTTTATTCTGATGATTTTCTGAATATTGCACCCTTTCTCATTTTTCAATTTTAAACACAATTTTTTAAACATATCAAAAGTGTCAGATTTTTCTCTAAGAAAGTCCACAAATGTATATCTGGAAAAATCATCCACACACACAAACACATATCACTTACCTCCGATGCTTTCGGTTTGCATTGGACCCATAAGATCCATGTGCAACAACTCTAAGATATTCTTGGTTGACACATGTTGCAACATCTTGTGAGATGCTCTTACCTGTTTACCAATTTGACAGGAACCACACACACCTGACTGCTTGTTTTTCAATTTTGGCAATCCTCGAACTGCACCTACATTCACAATTTTGGTCAGCAAGGAATAATTTAAATGTCCCAATCTTTGGTGCCAAATCTCAGCATTGTCACAGGTGCTGTTGTAACATGTCACTGGTTGTTCCCGTGATGGTGTAAGCATATAACAGTTGTCAGATGACTTTTTACCTGAAATCACGCAATTGTTAGTAATGTCTAGCACATGACAACCATCTTTAGTAAATTTCACATGTAAACCTTGATCACACAGTTGACTAATGCTAATAAGATTAGCTTTTAAACCATCCACGTGCAGCACTTTCTTGAGTTTTGGAAAACCTTCAATATCCAAAGTTCCTCTCCCAAGAATTTTTCCTTTAACACCATCACCAAACGTAACTTGTCCTTCATCTCGCTCCTTGTAACTTTTCAAGGCTTCTCGCATTCCTGTCATATGTCTAGAACACCCACTATCAAAATACAAAGAGTTAGCAATACAAGAATGCATCGAAGTATAAGCAACACAACAGGCTAACTCTGTTTTCTTTACCCATAATTGTCTTACCTTATATTTCCAAAAAACGTGTGAGGACCTTTTCTGCTTACTATGAGACTTACCTTTCTCTTGCATTCTTTGAAGTTTGAAACAATGAGGTCTGATGTGACCAGGTGCAAAACAATAATGACATGTAGGAATGAACCTATTTTTCTTTTTCCCATATTGCCTCTGTAATGTTATTGATGCTGTCGGAACATCAGATACCAAAGCACTTTTTATGTTGTTTTGAGCAGTCGCATCTTCATGTTCAGATTCTAGGTGATTTGAACTTTTGACAAAGATAGTTGTACTAGAAGATTCTCCTTCATAGAAACTGAGTCCACTATGATCTCTACTTGATTTCTGAATGGATAACATGTGATTCAATTTTTCAGTTCCAGAATTTAGCATTTTTATATTTCGCTGCATCTGCTTCAAATCATGTTGCAGCATCTGTACTTCACACAGTCTTTCTTCAACCAATTTTGCTACTTTTGCTTTTTGTTTTTCCAATTCGACAATCATGAGTTCTAGTCCTTGGTTTTTCTTACACACTACCACCCTTTTTCGTACATGTTCTTGTATGTTTTCATGACTTCTTCATCATCTAAGTCACCATCACTATTAGATTCACCACAGTCAGATTCATTTAACTCCCCATATTGATCATCTGTTGTTGTAACAGTAGTACATGCTCCCTCATCCATACTGATCTTGCTTGGTGCTATTGCAACAGTGAATGCAACAAAGTTCCTAGTGTGCTCTCCTTCACTTTCTGAAGAGTCTTCTGATTCTGCATCACTCCAGGTAACCTTTATAGCTTTTTTCTTCTTTTTCAAAGTGTTTGCACATTCAGCTTTCTGAAGAGTCTTCTGATTCTTCATCACTCCAGGTAACCTTCATAGCTTTTTTCTTCTTTTTCAAAGTGTTTGCACATTTAGCTTGAATGTGACCAAAACCCTCGCATTCGCGGCATTGAATACCTTTACTCTTTTTTTTCTCATCAACTGATTTCAAGTTTTGCTTTTTAACAAAATCAGTTGTTGTTGCAACATGAGGTTTCTTATCAAAATTTGATTGTCTAAACCCTTTTCTTTGCTTATCCCATTTTTTCAGAACTCTATTGAAATTTTTGGTGAGCAAAGCTAAGGATTCAGTGATTTCAGATTCCTCATCATCAAAAGAGCTATTCCTTTCAACATTAGCCTTTAAAGCAATGCCTTTTTCTTTCTTCTTTTGCTTAAACTTCATTTCAAAAGTTTGAAGGGACCCCATTAGTTCATCAATTTTGATTTCATCCACATTTTTTGATTCTTCTATGGCAGCCACCTTAATTCCAAATCTGTCTGGAAGAGAGCGCAATATTTTTCTTACAAGCTTGTCATCATAATATTTTTCTCCTAAAGCAAAAGATTCATTCGCAATGTCGCACAATTTTGCATTAAAATCTGCAATGGTTTCATCCTCCAGCATCCTTAATTCCTCAAATCTGGTGGTAAGCATCTGCAACTTTGATCTTCTGACTGACGTTGTACCTTCATATGCAGTTTGTAATATCTCCCAAGCTTCCTTTGCAGATTCGCATGTTGAGATTAACTTGAATTGATTCAAGTCGACAGCATTGAATATTGCATTCAATGCCTTAGAGTTCCAACTTGCCGAAAGATCTTCATCCTTAGTCCAATTTGTTTCAGGTTTTGTTGCAACATTGCCCTGAGCATCTGTTTTGGTAGGAGATGTCCAGCCAGTAAGTATAACTTTCTAGGCCTTTTCATCAATAGACTTGATGAACGCCCTCATTCTAGCCTTCCAGTACGAGTAATTCGCACCATCCAACAGCGGTGGTTTAGAGATTGAACTTCCCTCACGTAGGGTGTCCAACAACTCAAAACTCCTAAGAATCTAACCGAATTAGTTCGTAACCTGCTCTTGATGCCACTTGTTAGAAGTTGTGCCGTATAAGTATGAATTAATTTCACAGCAAGACAACCAATGCTTAATCAATGAAGCTTATGTGAACGAAACAAAAACAATATGCAATAACTTGATGTAAATCAATTCTGTTATCACACTGTTACACGCTATGTTGCAACATTAACTGGACTATTAAACTGTGAACAATCTGTTTTCCTAATTGCTTGATCCACTTAATGTTCTAACAAGAGTAGTAACAGTAAACAACAAGCAGTAGCGGAAATCATAAAACAATAACTAAAATAAAGAACACCAAGATTTAACGTGGTTCAACCATCCGGTCTACGTCCACGGGACCTCCCCTGGTCCAACAAACCTATTCATTAAGAAATAGTATAAAAATACATACACCAATGGACTTACACAAGTAAAGACTCCCTCTTAACCTCTGACGCCTTGATGAAAGATTCCTTAACAAACTTTGGTTTGGCGAGCTCCCCTCGACTTACAACGTTCTCTCCCGAGAACAATTTCTTCTTCTCCCGAAGAATGATTAAACAACACAGTGATGTAAAAATTCAGAACATACACAAGTCACTCATAACTCACTGTTACATAATATAGAGTCACAATACTGAACATCTAATCAATCAATAAGCACGTCATGTTCCAACAAAACATAGAACTCTGGTATGCTTTTTTTTGCAGCGTGTTTAACTCCTCTCAGTTTTTTCTTCGGTACCTGCTCTGCTCTTGGACGACAAATATATACTATGTTGATGCACTACCAACCGCCTTAGGCCTCAAGACATTCCTAATCAATTATGCAATAAATACAATACCATAGTCAGCACAAGCTTCATATGGTAAGATGCCATAATATGATTCCTGCACCAAGAATGGTAAGTTGCCATAATATGTTTCCTGTAACACCCAATAGTACCCAGTATATATATGGTAAAGACCATGAGGTTTTTGCAAAAACACAGCCAATTAAATGAGCAAAAATTCACGACCTCAACACATTCCAATGTACCAATTGCTACCTTAGTATCTATGACATCTTATGGTTTGATAACTCTGAGCTCGCCACTCTTCATAGCAAAATTATATTGGTTGTGTTATGTGGTTTGGAGCCTTTCAACTTACAAAAGTTGGACCTTTCGGGAGTATAACGGTTATGGTTACTATATTTGTCTTTGACAAATTTTCTGAAATTTCTCAACTGATTAACTTTAGAATTTAACCTTTTGATATTAATCTAAAATATTACTAGAAACTTTTCAGTGAAAATATTTGCTTTTCAATAATTGTTCCTATATTGGTTTGCTCTTAGGTGCTATTACAAAGACTTAGAAAACTTTACCCAATTTATAAACGATAGAATCTGTTATCTTTCAATAAGTTCTAACATATATATCATCCTTCTAAATGATCAAGCTAATTAATAATAAATAGACCAATTTTTAGGGATAGTTGATTTGCATTTCCTCAATGTGATTGCACATTCGAAATGACTTGCTCAAAGCCATGATGAATTTACAGTTTAACTCCTATACTAAGAAATATCATCATTTTAAGCAACCGTTTGAACTTAGAGCAAATTTTGTATAATGACTTTCATCCTACTGGAGTAGAATAGACTCGATAGTTCTTAACTTGGTTTTAGTTAATACATGCATCAGTTATCACCCAAAAAAAAAAATCACGGAAATATTAATTGTTACCTACATTCATAATGTGCAACATAGAACATTGGGGAACATAATTAAACTATTTACACAAAATAAGGACAAATTTTGTTATTTCCTATAGGAAAATAACTTATAAGGCAAATCAATATGCCATATATATATTGCTATCTTGGCAATTGGCTGCATCCGTCTTTCCATTATAAGAAAAATGCAGATGCAAACCACTATATGTTTGTCTCATCATTCGTTTAGCCTGTATATTTTGATGTAGATTCCTAGATCCAAGAATATTACCTCGGATCGTCTATTCTTTTATTTAGATCTCGTTATAAAATAGAAACATTTATTTGAAAAATTTTAAGCTGGAGAGAAAATAAATTTGGTAACCAATTATTAGCATGTCTAATATGGTTTTCAACAAATTAGATGGACTAAAATTTCATAAACTAAAACTCTAAAAGTGTCCCTAACATACTGTTATCTGAATTTGGCCCGTCTATTTTGTTTTATGATTTTGAATAATCTGTCTAGTCTTTAGAATCCCAATAAAAGTGATATATGCATCAGTTATTAACAAATCGAATTTGGATATAAAAAATATTACATGAACCAAAACTACAAGTGAAAAACTAAAATAGTTCCAAAATTTATGGAAATCTCAATTTAGTTTGTCTATTTTGTTTTATGATTTTGAATATCTTTTGAGTCGTTAGAATCCCAATAAAACTGATATATTTGGTTCTAGCAAGATCCTACTTTTTCCATAATTAAGTATTTCTTAATGAAAGTTACAAATATAATTAATTTGAACCAATTTACATATATAATCTCAAGGAATAATAAGAAAAAAGAATGAGGATTAAACTGAAATTAAACAAAAACTTGAGAACTATTTGAGCAATTTGATGAGCTTTTTACATGTTTGGATCACCCATAGATGCCATGTGTCAAGCTTGGACTTAATCAAATGATAAACAAGATGATATATCTATCATGTGATTTAGGAATTTTTCAAAACGGTATTCTTTTTGTTGTAATGTATATTTTGCATTTCTCATATCAAATTCTTTTTACAATCTTAGACACTTATACAGAGTGTGGCTTTTAAAAAAAAAAAAATAGTAAAGTAGCTTAACATTCCACTTCAACAAAAAAAAATTTAAAAAATAATAGCAAAGTAGCTTTTTCCACTTCAACAAATTAAGCCATTACCTTTTGCTCTCGAAGTATCAACCCTCATCTTTAATTTTCAAGTCATTTATGGAATAATACAAGTATACAAAAGCATTTTGCATGAAGGTCAACCAACAAATTAAATGAAGATCTCAAACATAAAGGATTAAAATCTTTAAAATGTGAGATAATAAAGAACTTACAGTCCCGTCACTCAGTAAATTATGTCACTTTTACAATCGCATTTAAAATATCCCCAATATGTTTCACTATGACAGATCTTGGAAAAGGAAATATTTGGTTGCTTGTTTTCCATTCGCTTGTTGTCCATAAGCTTAAGTAGTGCCTCCACAGCATCCACTAGCAAATGCAATTATAAGATGTTCCAAACATGTTAGAATTGTAATTCTTCTAAAAACTTCGAGGCGTGAATAAAAAAATTTATTGTCGAACTCACTTTTTAAGAACTCAAAAGATATTAGAGATGGAGTCAGAAATCAAATGTTGGGGGCTGAGGGTCAAGATATTTTTTTTACCTAGTAGGATAAGGCTCAGTTTGGTTTAGTATTTTTGTATAATATTTTTTGAGTTAATAGAAAAAAGACTCAAAAAATATCTTTCCACTTCCAATTAATATAATAAATTATAATAAAAAACTAATTAAAAAGTCAACTAAATATAAATTATATATTTACATTTGACCAAATAAAAGGTAAAAGAAAAATAAAAAAATAAGACCCCAACCACGGCCTCCTCCAATTTGCTATGCAATGATGAATTTCAGTCAATCACTAGTAAACCAAAAAGTAATAATTTCACAAAAGCACAAAATAAAGTTATTGTCATCTACTACAGATCATATGTACCTTGCGGCGAAGACAGAGAGAAGATGAAAATGATAGTTAAAAGGGAAGTTAAGATGATAGTATGATAGATGATAGATGATAGATGATAGATGATAGATGAATATTTCCTTTGTTTTTTTAAGATGATAGTCTGATAGATGTTTACATGTTTTCCCTAGCAATTCCTTTGTTTATTTTCTTTTTTATCTCAACTTGTACTTGGGAAAAAACTTTACAGTAGCTATCAACACAACTCTGCTTGTTACCAACCACCGAGGCCAACTTCATATTCTTGACAATTCTTACAACTTTCTCCTTTTTTGCTTCGGGATGCTAAATCTATTTTTTTTTTTTTTTAAAATCCAATATATATATATATTTGGAGGACCCGTCCCCCCTTCCCTTCCGCACCTGGAAGACACCTTCCTTTTATAAATTAAGGTGGCAAATTTAAGTAGAAGAGTCAATAGTTTTCTAATAAATTAACTTTTTAAGAAAACAAAATAAAAAGCTTTTGACAAAAATGTAATAAACATAAAATAATGAAAACATATAATATTTTAATATAATTTGACCCTCTATGTAAACACTAATAATTAAAAACTAAAAAAGTTCATTGTTGTAAAATAATATTTATACATCAATGATTTTTTATACCAAAAAAGAATTGACACCTTTACTCACATTACTTTATGTAAAAAAAAGTCTAATTACTTGGGCCAACTTTTCCTATAAAATAGGAAAAACTCACACATGAAATAAGTTTTCGGAGAGATAAAGCAATGTAAAAACACTCTTTCACTCATATTCACATCCACAACTATCTCATGAAGTGTGGCTCTGCGACAAGTAAACATCTCCTTGTCTTTGTGGGTTTGGGTTTGAATTTTGAGCCAAAACACATCATTTTCCTAGGGAAGTCTGTTCACCAATATCACATGCTTATAGTTTATTGACAAAATGATCACTGATCATACTCTGAAATGCAACGTCATTTAATAAACATAGAGATTTAAGAATTGGAAGAACTCGATATATAGATATTGATTGTTAAACAATAAAATAAAAGGACACACAATGATTACTATGATATTATTATATTACAACAATGAACAATGGGACAGTTCTTCCACTTTTAGATTTTCTTACTACTAAACATCTCAATTTTTCCCAATTGTACTATATTTAGCTTAAACTATTAAACTTTTACACACCAACAGCACCACTCACGCACATGCACTTATGACTTCTCTACGCTACTTTGGTTACCACTCACCTTGCATGAGAGAAATCCCCTATTTATAGCAATTTTTCACCGTCGGTTTGCTCAATTGCCTGACTTTATGGATTTTTCTGGCAACACTTTTGTAACTAGATATATATATATATATATTTATTATTTTTTTTTTCTTTTCTCAAGGCTGCAATTTGAAGATTGTTCTAGACAGATCAAGAAATATGTTGGAGAGAGAAAGTCTATGTTGACTCTTAACATTTGTTACCTTCTTCGGGGGGTAGAGATGGTCCTTGATCAGGGGCATCGCTGGGGGCTGCTGCAATTGATGGTTGTTGTTGCAGACTTGTTTTAAAGTACACAGCTAGAAGAAGAAGCAAAGAAATAGCCAACTTGAAGAAAAACTTTTGTATTTCCATCTCTTTCTCCCTTTTTTAACTTGTTTTTTTACCGTGGCTCCAATAATGTTTCGACGAACATATATAGAGCAGCTTTTCTCTATGGACTATGGTCCATGCATGAGAGATGAGGCCTTATCTATTGAACAAGTGACAGTTTCATGTTTAGTCATTGTCATGTTTATGTCCTTGCAAATTGGTAAGTAGACGCTTCATAATGTAGGTAGACGCTTATACAGATGGAACTGATCATTATAAGTTTTCAAAATTAGGTATTGATTTAACATGATTTTAGCTAGAGTTTAGGTACGTAATAAAATATTTTGGGTTTAAAATTTATCGTTACCTATTAGTAAAATTATGTACATGTGTAAGGGTCAATAAAATACTATATTTAGCTTATGTTTGGACGTATTAAACGTCATAAATAAATCCAACAAATTTCTCTCTAGGAGTTTAAACTTTAATTAAGATAAGGTGGGGAACTTAACACATTTTTGTGCTATATCATATAGTGACTAGATGCTTCATAAACATTACATTTATGTAATTGTCTTTTTAATTACATTTTGGAAGAGTTACATAACGTTTCCCACTCGTTTCCTGCAATTTTCTCTAATTAAAGTGCTATTCAATCAATTTATTTTCTCTTTAAATACTCAATCAGTCCAAATTATTTTTTCTTTTTGTGACATGGTACTTTTTTTTATACGGCTTAAAATGATATGTGATTATAAGTGCGATCCAAACCTCGACGAGTATTTGTTTTGAATAATGTTATATATCACTTCTTTTCTTATCACTTTTTTATCACCTCGTACATTCTACGTGACATGCCAACTAATTAATACACTACTAGAAAAATGCAAACGGGTGACAGAATTTAGTGACGGTAAAAAGTCTGTCGCTATTTAGCGACAGATTTATCGATAAAAAGAGTCAGTCACTAATTTGTGATGAATTACCGACAACTTTGCAACGAAAAAAATTACAACTAAATTTCGTCACTAATCCATCGCAAAATTATGACGGATTAGTGACGGCCGATAGATTAGCAACGCCTTTAGCAAGGGACTCTCACGCTTCCGTCGCTAAATCTGTCACTAATTTTAATTAATGACGGCTTTAGCGACAGACATTAGTAAAAATATTAAAAATCGCGTTTCTGTCGCTAACGCGGTCACCAATTAGTGATGGCTTTAGCGACGGACATTAGTAATAATATTAAAAATCGAGTTTTCCTAAAATAAATTATCAGTACTGTACGTTATTGGTAATCCTAGTAAAGTATAAACGAGTTTAAATTTATAACAACCTAGGTCCACAACATGAAATATAAATAATTTGACGTAATCACATGTTATTGCCTATGATACAAACTATGAACAATAATAACTCATTTTAGCCTTTTTTTGTGATTCTCATTCTGAAAGTTGTTCGGACATCTTATTAAGTTGAAAAATTCATGTTCACATTGTCAATGGACTGTAAGATGCATTTTATAAGAAATCATGACTTGTAATATTTATTTTTTAAATTAGTTTCTGATATCCGTCGCTAAATCTGTCACTAATTCTAATTAGTGAAGGCTTTAGCGACAGATATTAGTAAAAAAATATTAAAATTCGAGTTTATGTCGCTAACGCGGTCACTAATTAGTGACGACTTTAGCGACGGCATTAGTAAAAAAATATTAAAATTCGAGTTTTTGTCGCTAATGCGGTCATTAATTAGTGACGGCTTTAGCGACGATATTAGTAAAAAATATTAAAATTCGAGCTTCTGTCGCAAACGCGGTCATTAATTAGTGACGACTTTAGCGACGGACATTAGTAAAAATATTAAAAATCGAGTTTACCTAAAATAAATAATCAGTACTGTACGTTATTGGTAATCCTAGTAAAGTATAGACGAGTTTAAATTAATAACAACCTAGGTTCACAACATAAAATATAAATAATTTGACGTAATCACATTATATTGTCTATGATACAAACTATGAACAATAATAACTCATTTTAGCCCTTTTTTGTGATTCTCATTCTGAAAGTTGTTCGGATATCGAATTAAGTTGAAAAATTCATGTTCACATTGTCAATGGACTATAAGATGCATTTTATAAGAAATCATTACTTGTAACGTTAATTTTTTAAATTAGTTTCTGATATCCATCGCTAAATCTGTCATTAATTCTAATTAGTGACGGCTTTAGCGACAGACATTAGTAAAAAAATATTAAAATTTGAGTTTATGTCGCTAACGCAGTCACTAATTAGTAATGGCTTTACCGACGGCATTAGTAAAAAAATATTAAAATTCTAGTTTCTGTCGCTAACGCGGTCACTAATTAGTGACGACTTTAGCGATGGCATTAGTAAAAAGTATTAAAATTCGAGTTTCTATCTCTAACGCAGTCACTAATTAGTGACGGTTTTAGCGACGGGCATTAGTAAAAATATTAAAAATCGAGTTTCCCTAAAATAAATTATCAGTACTGTACATTATTGGTAATCCTAATAAGTATAGACGAGTTTAAATTAACAACAACCTAGTTCCACAACATGAAATATAAATAATTTGACGTAATCACATTATATTGTCTATTATACAAACTATGAACAATAATAACTCATTTTAGCCGTTTTTTGTGATTCTCATTCTGAAAGTTGTTCGGATATAGAATTAAGTTGAAAAATTCATATTCACATTGTCAATGGACTGTAAGATACATTTTATAAGATATCATGACTTGTAACGTTTATTTTTTAAATTAGTTTCTGATCTCCGTCGCTAAAGCTGTCATCAATTTTAATTAGTGACGGCTTTAGCGATAGACATTAGAAAAAAATATTAAAATTCGAGTTTCTGTCGCTAACGCGGTCACTAATTAGTGACGGCTTTAGCCACGACATTAGTAAAAAATATTAAAATTCGAGTTTCTGTCGCTAACGCGGTCACTAATTAGTGACGGCTATAGCGACGGTATTTTTAAAAAATATTAAAATTCGATTTTATGTCGCTAACGCGGTCACTAATTAGTGACAGCTTTAGCGACGGACATTAGTAATAATATTAAAAATCGAGTTTGCCTAAAATAAATGATCAGTACTGTACGTTATTGGAAATCCTAATAAGTATAGACGAGTTTAAATTAATAACAACCTAGGTCCACAACATGAAATATAAATAATTTGACGTAATCACATTATATTGTCTATGATACAAACTATGAACAATAATAACTCATTTTAGCCGTTTTTTGTGATTCTCATTCTAAAAGTTGTTCGGATATCAAATTAAGTTGAAAAATTCATGTTCACATTGTCAATGGACTGTAAGATGCATTTTATAAGAAATAATGACTTCTACATTTATTTTTCAAATTAGTTTCTGATATCCGTCGCTAAAGCTATCACTAATTCTAATTAGTGACGGCTTTAGCAACAGAAATTAGTAAAAAAATATTAAAATTCGAGTTTCTATCGCTAACGCGGTCACTAATTAGTGACGGCTTTAGCCACGACATTAGTAAAAAATATTAAAATTCGTGTTTCTGTCGCTAACGCAGTCACTAATTAGTGACGGCTTTAGTGATGACATTAGTAAAAAATATTAAAATTCAAGTTTCTGTCGCTAATGCGGTCACAAATTAGTGACGGCTTTAGCGACGAACATTAGTAATAATATTAAAAATCTAGCTTCCCTAAAATAAATTATCAGTACTGTACATTATTGGTAATCCTAGTAAGTATAGACGAGTTTAAATTAATAACAACCTAGGTCCACAACATGAAATATAAAAAATTTGACCTAATCACATTATATTGTCTATGATACAAATTGTGAACGATAATAACTCATTTTAGCCCTTTTTGTGATTCTCATTCTGAAAGTTGTTCGGACATCGAATTAAGTTGAAAAATTCATGTTCACATTGTCAATGGACTGTAAGATGCATTTTATAAGAAATAATGACTTGTAACGTTTATTTTTTAAATTAGTTTCTGGTATCCGTCGCTAAAGTTGTCACTAATTCTAATTAGTGACGACTTTAGTGATAGGCATTAGTAAAAAAAATATTAAAATTCAAGTTTCTGTCGCTAATGCGGTCACTAATTAGTGACAGCTTTAGCCATGGCATTAGTAAAAAATATTAAAATTCGAGTTTCTGTCGCTAACGCGGTCACTAATTAGAGACGGCTATAGCGACGACATTAGTAAAAAATATTAAAATTCGAGTTTCTGTCGCTAACGCGGTCAATAATTAGTGACGGCTTTAGCGACGGACATTAATAAAAATATTAAAAATCTAGTTTTCCTAAAATAAATGATCAGTATTATACGTTATTGGTAATCCTAGTATGTATAGACGAGTTTAAATTAATAACAACTGAGGTCCACAATATGAAATATAAATAATTTGACGTAATCACATTATATTGTCTATGATACAAACTATGAACAATAATAACTCAATTTAGCCGTTTTTTGTGATTCTCATTCTGAAAGTTGTTCGGACATCGAATTAAGCTGAAAAATTCATGTTCACATTGTCAATGGACTGTAAGATGCATTTTATAATAAATCATGACTTGTAATGTTTATTTTTTAAATTAGTTTCTGATATCCGTCACTAAATCTGTCACTAATTCTAATTAGTGACGGCTTTAGCGATAGACATTAGTAAAAAAATATTAAAATTTGAGTTTCTGTCGCTAACGCAGACACTAATTAGTGATGGCTTTAGTGACGACATTAGTAAAAAAATATTAAAATTCGAGTTTCTGTCGCTAACGCGGTCACAAATTAGTGACTGCTTTAGCGACGGATATTAGTAAAAATATTTAAAATCGAGTTTCCCTAAAATAAATTATCAGTACTGTACGTTATTGATAATCCTAGTATGTATAGAGGAGTTTAAATTAATAACAACCTAGTTCCACAACATGAAATATAAATAATTTGACGTAATCACGTTAAATTGTCTATGATACAAACTATGAACAATAATAACTCATTTTAGCCGTTTTTTGTGATTCTCATTCTGAAAGTTGTTCGGACATTGAATTAAGTTGAAAAATTCATGTTCACATTATCAATGGACTGTAAAATATATTTTATAAGAAATCATGACTTGTAACGTTTATTTTTTAAATTAGTTTCTGATATCCGTCGCTAAAGCTGTCACTAGTTCTAATTAGTGACGGCTTTAGCGATAGACATTAGTAAAAAAATATTAAAATTTGAGTTTCTATGCTAAAGCGGTCACTAATTAGTGACGGCTTTAGCGACGACATTAGTAAAAAAATATTAAAATTCGAGTTTCTATCGCTAACGCGGTCATTAATTAGTGACGGCTTTAGCGACTGCATTACTACAAAATATTAAAAATCGAGTTTTCCTAAAATAAATGATCAGTACTGTACATTATTGGTAATCCTAGTAAGTATAGACGAGTTTAAATTAATAACAACCTTGGTCCACAACATGAAATATAAATAATTTGACGTGATCACATTATATTGTCTATGATACAAACTATGAACAATAATAACTCATTTTAGCCGTTTTTTGTGATTCTCATTCTAAAAGTTGTTTGGATATCAAATTAAGTTGAAAAATTCATGTTCAATTTGTCAATGGACTGTCAGATGCATTTTATAAGAAATCATGACTTGTAACGTTTATTTTTTAAATTAGTTTCCGATATCTGTCGCTAAAGCTATCACTAATTCTAATTATTGACGGCTTTAGCGACAGACATTAGTAAAAAAATATTAAAATTCGAGTTCATGGCGCTAACGCGGTCACTAATTAGTGATGGCTTTAGCCATGGCATTAGTAAAAAATATTAAAATTTGAGTTTCTGTCGCTAACGCAGTCACTAATTAGTTACGGCTTTTGCGACTGCATTAGTAAAAAATATTAAAATTTGAGTTTCTGTCGCTAACGCAGTCACTAATTAGTGACGGCTTTAGCGGCGGATATTAGTAAAAATATGAAAAATCGAGTTTTCCTAAAACAATTTATCAGCACTGTACGTTATTGTTAATCCTAGCAAAGTATAGATGAGTTTAAATTAATAACAACCTAGGTCCACAACATGAAATATAAATAATTTGACATAATCACATTATATTTTCTATGATACAAACTATGAACAATAATAACTTATTTTAGCCGTTTTTTGTGATTCTCAATCTGAAAGTTGTTCGGACATTGAATTAAGTTAAAAAATTCATGTTCACATTGTCAATGGACTGTAAGATGCATTTTATAAGAAATCGTGACTTGTAATGTTTATTTTTTAAATTAGTTTCTGATATCCGTCGCTAAATCTGTCACTAATTCTAATTAGTAACAACTTTAGCAACAGAGATTAGTAAAAAAATATTAAAATTCGAGTTTCTGTCGCTAACGCGATCACTAATTAGTGACAGCTTTAGCGAAGACATTAGTAAAAAAATATTAAAATTCGAGTTTCAGTTACTAATGAGGTCACTAATTAGTGACGGCTTTAGTGACGTCATTAGTAAAAAATATTAAAATTCGAGTTTCTGTCTCTAACGCGGTCACTAATTAGTAACTACTTTAGCGACGGACATTAATAAAAATATTAAAAATCGAGTTTTCCTAAAATAAATGATTATTACTGTACGTTATTGGTAATCCTTTTAAGTATAGACGAGTTTAAATTAATAACATCCTAGGTCCATAACATGAAATATAAAAAATTTGACGTAATCACATTATATTGTCTATGATACAAACTATGAACAATAATAACTCATTTTAGCCGTTTTTTATGATTCTCATTCTGAAAGTTGTTCGGACATCGAATTAAGTAGAAAAATTCATGTTCACATTGTCAATGAACTGTAAGATGCATTTTATAAGAAATCATGACTTGTAACGTTTATTTTTTAAATTAGTTTCTGATATCCGTCGCTAAAGCTGTCACTAATTCTAATTAGTGACGACTTTAGCGACAGACATTAGTAAAAAAATATTAAAATTCGAGTTTCTGTCGCTAACGCAGTCACTAATTAGTGACGGCTTTAGCGATGGCATTAGTAAAAAAATATTAAAATTCGAGTTTCTATTACTAACGCGGTCATTAATTAGTGACGGATTTAGCGATGGCATTAGTAAAAAATTATTAAAATTTGAGTTTCTGTCGCTAATGCGGTCACTAATTAGTGACGGCTTTAGCGACGGACATTAGTAAAAATATTAAAAATATAGTTTTCCTAAAATAAATTATCAGTACTATACGCTATTGGTAATCCTAGTATGTGTGGACGAGTTTAAATTAATAACAACCTAGGTCCACAACATGAAATATAAAAAATTTGACGTAATCACATTATATTGTCTATGATACAAACTATGAATAATAATAACTCATTTTAGCCATTTTTTGTGATTCTCATTCTGAAAGTTGTTCGGACAACGAATTAAGCTGAAAATTTCATGTTCATATTATCAATGGATTGTAAGATACATTTTATACGAAATCATGACTTGTAATGTTTATTTTTTAAATTAGTTTCTGATATCCGTCACTAAATCGGTCACTAATTCTAATTAGTGATGGCTTTAGCGACAGACATTGGTAAAAAAATATTAAAATTTGAGTTTTTGTCGCTAACGCAGTCACTAATTAGTGATAGCTTTAGCGATGGCATTAGTAAAAAATATTAAAATCTGAGTTTTTGTCGCTAACGCGGTCACTAATTAGTGACGGCTTTAGCGACGGCATTAGAAAAAAAAAAAAAATTCGAGTTTCTGTCGTTAATGCGGTCATGCATTAGTGACGGCTTTAGCGACGGATATTAGTAAAAATATTTAAAATCGCGTTTCCCTCAAATAAATGATCAGTACTGTACGTTATTGGTAATCCTAGTAAGTATAGATGAGTTTAAATTAATAACAACCTAGGTCCACAACATGAAATATAAATAATTTGACGTAATCACATTAAATTGTCTATGATACAAACTATGAATAATAATAACTCATTTTGGCCGTTTTTTCAGATTCTCATTCTGAAAGTTGTTCGGACATTGAATTAAGTTGAAAATTTCATGTTCACATTATCAATGGACTGTAAGATACATTTTATACGAAATCATGACTTGTAACGTTTATTTTTTAAATTAGTTTCTAATATCCGTCGCTAAAGCTATTAATAATTCTAATTAGTGACGGCTTTAGCGACAGACATTAGTAAAAAAAAATTAAAATTAGAGTTTCTGTCGCTAACGCGGTCACTAATTAGTGACGGCTTTAGCGACGATATTAGTAAAAAAATATTAAAATTCGAGTTTCTGTCGCTAACGCGGTACCTAATTAGTGACGGCTTTAGCGACGCCATTAGTACAAAATATTAAAAATCGAGTTTTCCTAAAATAAATGATCAGTACTGTACGTTATTGGTAATCCTAGTAAGTATAGATGAGTTTAAATTAATAACAACCTAGGTCCACAACATGAGGTATAAATAATTTGACGTAATCACATTATATTATCTATGATACAAACTATGAACAATAATAACTCATTTTAGCCGTTTTTTGTGATTCTCAGTCTAAAAGTTGTTCGGATATCAAATTAAGTTGAAAAATTCATGTTCAATTTGTCAATGGACTGTCAGATGCATTTTATAAGAAATCATGACTTGTAACGTTTATTTTTTAAATTAGTTTCCGATATCTGTCGCTAAAGCTATCACTAATTCTAATTATTGACGGCTTTAGCGACAGACATTAGTAAACAAATATTAAAATTCGAGTTTATGTCGCTAACGCAGTCACTTATTAGTGACGTCTTTAGCCATGGCATTAGTAAAAAAATATTAAAATTTGAGTTTCTGTCGCTAACACAGTCACTAATTAGTTACGGCTTTTGCGACTGCATTAGTAAAAAATATTAAAATTTGAGTTTCTGTCGCTAACGCAGTCACTAATTAGTGACGGCTTTAGCGGCGGATATTAGTAAAAATATGAAAAATCGAGTTTTCCTAAAACAATTTATCAGCACTGTACGTTATTGTTAATCCTAGCAAAGTATAGATGAGTTTAAATTAATAACAACCTAGGTCCACAACATGAAATATAAATAATTTGACGTAATCACATTATATTGTCTATGATACAAACTATGAACAATAATAACTCATTTTAGCCATTTTTTGTGATTCTCAATCTGAAAGTTGTTCGGACATAGAATTAAGTTGAAAAATTCATGTTCACATTGTCAATGGACTGTAAGATGCATTTTAAAATAAATCATGACTTGTAATGTTTATTTTTTAAATTAGTTTCTGATATCCGTCGCTAAATCTGTCACTAATTCTAATTAGTGAAGGCTTTAGCGACAGACATTAGTAAAAAAATATTAAAATTCAAGTTTCTGTCGCTAACGCTGTCAATAATTAGTGACGGCTTTAGCGACGGCATTAGTAAAAAAATATTAAAATTCAAGTTTCTGACGCTAATGCAATCACTAATTAGTGACGGCTTTAGCAACGTCATTAGTAAAAAATATTAAAATTCGAGTTTCTGTCTCTAACGCGGTCACTAATTAGTGACTGCTTTAGCGACGGACATTAATAAAAATATTAAAAATCGAGATTCTCTAAAATAAATGATCAGTACTGTATGTTATTGGTAATTCTTTTAAGTATAAGCGAGTTTAAATTAATAACAACCTAGGTCCACAACATGAAATATAAAAAATTTGACGTAATCACATTATATTGTCTATGATACAAACTATGAACAATAATAACTCATTTTAGCCGTTTTTTATGATTCTCATTCTGAAAGTTGTTCGAACATCAAATTAAGTTGAAAAATTCATGTTCACATTGTCAATGAACTGTAAGATGCATTTTATAAGAAATCATAACTTGTAACGTTTATTTTTTAAATTAGTTTCTGATATACGTCGCAAAAGCTGTCACTAATTCTAATTAGTGACGGCTTTAGCGATAGACATTAGTAAAAAAATATTAAAATTTGAGTTTCTGTCGCTAACGCGGTCACTAATTTGTGACGGCATTAGCCACGGCATTATTAAAAAATATTAAAATTCGAGTGTCTGTTGCTAACGCGGTCACTAATTAGTGACGGCTTTAGCGACGACATTAGTAAAACATATTAAAATTCGAGTTTCTGTCCCTAACGCTATCACTAATTAGTGACGGCTTTAGCGACGGACATTAGTAAAAATTTTAAAAATCTAGTTTTCCTAAAATAAATTATTAGTACTATACGTTATTGGTAATCCTAGTATGTATAGACGAGTTTAAATTAATAACAACCTAGGTCCACAACATGAAATATAAAAAATTTGACGTAATCACATTATATTGTCTATGATACAAACTATGAACAATAATAACTCATTTTAGCCGTTTTCTGTGATTCTCATTCTGAAAGTTGTTCGGATATCGAATTAAGCTGAAAAATTCATGTTCACATTGTCAATGGACTGTAAGATGCATTTTATAAGAAATCATGACTTGTAATTATTATTTTTTAAATTAGTTTCTGATATCCGTCGCTAAATCTATCACTAATTCTAATTAGTGATGGCTTTAGAGACGGCATTAGTAAAAAAATATTAAAATTTGATTTTTTGTCGCTAACGCGGTGACTAATTAGTGATGGCTTTAGAGACGGCATTAGTAAAAAAATATTAAAATTTGATTTTTTGTCGCTAACGGGGTCAGTAATTAGTGACGGCTTTAGCGACAGTATTAGTAAAAAAAATATTAAAATTCGAGTTTCTGTCGCTAACGCGGTCACTAATTAGTGACGGATTTAGCGACGGATATTTATAAAAATATTTAAAATCGTGTTTCCCTAAAATAAATTATCAGTACTGTGCGTTATTGGTAATCCTAGTAAGTATAGACGGGTTTAAATTAATAACAAACTAGGTCCAAAACATGAAATATAAATAATTTGACGTAATCACAATAAATTGTCTATGATACAAACTATGAACAATAATAACTCATTTTAGCCGTGTTTTGTGATTCTCATTCTGAAAGTTGTTCGGGCATTGAATTAAGTTGAAAAATTCATGTTCACATTATCAATGGACTGTAAGATATATTTTATAAGAAATCATGACTTGTAACATTTTTTTTTAAAATTAGTTTATGATATCCGTCGCTAAAGCTGTCACAAATTCTAATTAGTGACGGTTTTAGCGACAGACATTAGTAAAAAAATATTAAAATTTGAGTTTCTGTCACTAACGCGGTCACTAATTAGTGATGGCTTTAGCGACGACATTAGTAAAAAATATTAAAATTTGAGTTTCTGTCGCTAACACGGTCACTAATTCGTGATGGCTTTACCGACGGACATTAGTAAAATATTAAAATTCGAGTTTTCTTAAAATAAATTATTAGTATTGTACGTTATTAGTAATCCTAGTAAGTATAGACGAGTTTAAATTAATAACAACCTAGGTCCACAACATGAAATATAAATAATTTGACGTAATCACATTATATTGTCTATGATACAAACTATGAACAATAATAACTCATTTTAGCCGTTTTTTACGATTCTCATTCTGAAAGTTGTTCGGACATTGAATTAAGTTGAAAAATTCATGTTCACATTGTCAATGAACTGTAAGATGCATTTTATAAGAAATCATGACTTTTAACGTTTATTTTTTAAATTAGTTTATGATATCTGTGGCTAAAGCTGTCACTAATTCTAATTAGTGACGGCTTTAGCGACAGACAATTGTAAAAAAATATTAAAATTTGAGTTTCTGTCGCTAACGCGGTCACTAATTAATGACGGCTTTAGCCACGGCATTAGTAAAAAATATTAAAACTCGAGTTTCTGTCGCTAACGCGATCACTAATTAGTGACGGCTTTAGCGACGACATTAGTAAAAATATTAAAATTTGAATTTCTGTCGCTAACACGGTCACTAATTAGTGACGGTTTTAGCGACGGATATTAGTAAAAATAATAAAAATCGAGTTTACCTAAAATAAATGATCAGTATTGTATGTTATTGGTAATCCTTATAAGGTATAGACGAGTTTAAATTAATAACAACCTAGGTCCACAACATAAAATATAAATAATTTGACGTAATCACATTATATTGTCTATGATACAAACTATGAACAATAATAACTCATTTTAGCCGTTTTTTGTGATTCTCATTCTGAAAATTGTTTGGACATCGAATTAAGTTGAAAAACTCATGTCCAAATTGTCAATGGACTATAAGATGCATTTTATAAGAAATCATTACTTGTAACGTTAATTTTTTAAATTAGTTTCTGATATCCGTCGCTAAATCTGTCACTAATTCTAATTAGTGACGGCTTTAGCGATAGACATTAGTAAAAAAATATTAAAATTCGAGTTTATGTCGCTAACGCGGTCACTAGTTAGTAATGGCTTTAGCGACGGCATTAGTAAAAAAAATATTAAAATTCTAGTTTCTGTCGCTAACGCGGTCACTAATTAGTGTCGGCTTTAGCGACAGCATTAGTAAAAAGTATTAAAATTCGTGTTTCTGTCTCTAACGCGGTCACTAATTAGTGACGGTTTTAGCGACGGACATTAGTAAAAATATTGAAAATAATCACTTAAATTAATTGATTAGTATTGTGCTATTATAAAATATCCTACAGTTCCCAAATAATTGCGTTATTATAAAGTAAAGTGTGAATCAAATATTAATTTCATAACGATTGATAATTAATATGATAAAATAAAGTGCAACAAAACATTAAATTTCATTGCTATCGATAATTAGTGATTACATATGAACCTAACAAAATACATCATTACATGTTTACAATAACATCATCTAGTTTCATAAATAAGTTGATATTCTTAACCTACAAGTTGTAGTTTAAACAAAATTACTAAAAGAACTTGGGTAATAAAATTTTCAACATTTGAGATTGGAGACGTTGGCGTTCTTGAGCTTGAGAAATATAACCATCTTCCTTTGGTGGAGCATTTAAATCAAGCAATGGCCTCTTGACTTTGTTGAAATCTTGATATGTTTTTCTATTATAAGAGGAGTATCTTTAACTTGGAAAAGAGATTTTGAATCATCTTCTGTTTTAATATTCATTCTTGAAAGAAATTATGATGAAAGTAAAAAATGATATATGTTAGTGCTTGAAACGGATTGGGTTGTTGTTTTTATAGACATGAAAAACAATTAGCGACGTATCGTATTTTCTGTTGCTAATTTTTATTTGTTTTTGAACGAATCGTCCGCTGCTATTGGTTCGTATTTCAAATTTTGGTTGAAAACCAACTTGATTTTGTACCATTGGTTAAAAATCAACTTTTGAACCAATTGGTTCAAAAGCTGCCAAGTCTATTCATTATGGACTTGGCAGGTGAATAAGGGACTTGGCGTGTCCCAGGTCCCTTATTCAGACAACTTTTAGCCATGTCCCTTCGATCGGACATGGCTGAACGTGTTTTTTTGTTTTTTTTATTTTTGTAATAAAATCTTTTAATTTTGTATCCAGTGGGCCGCTGCCACGTGGATAGTTGTAGTTTTCATTGGAACAGACCACGGTCTGTTCCAACAAAAACGTATTGTTTTTATTTTTTTTTCTCCCATTCCCTCCAACAACTAATATCTATTGATTAAAGCCAAAAAAAACTGGATTCTCTCTCCCCCACCTCTCCTTTTTTTCCTCTTGCTTCATACTTCATTCAAAGGTAATACATTTATTTAATTTCATTTATATTTTTGAATTTAGTTTGATTTATTTTATTATATATATGTTAGTATATTTAGTGAAATATATGTGTAATTAATTATTTTGTACCATTGGTTAAAAATCAACTTTTGAACCAATTGGTTCAAAAGTTTATTTGCCTGCCAAATCCATTCATTGTGGACTTGGCAGGTGAATAAGGGACTTGGCGTGTGCTAGGTCCCTTTATTTAGACACCTTTTAGCCATGTCCCTTCGATGGGACATGGCTGAACGTGTTTTATTTTTTGGTCATAAAATCTTTTAATTTTGTATCCAGTGGTCCGCTGCCACGTGGCAGCGGCCCACTGGATAGTTGTAATTTTCGTTGGAATAGACCACGGTCTGTTCCAACAAAAACTTATTGTTTTTATTTTTATTTTCTCCCATTCCCCCCAACAACTAATATCTATTGATTAAAAAAAAAAAAACCAAAGCCAAAAAAAACTGGATTCTCTCTCCCCCACCTCTCATCTTCTTCCTCTTGCTCCATACTTCATTCAAAGGTAATACATTTATTTAATTTCATTTATATTTTTGAATTTAGTTTGCTTTATTTTATTATATATATGTTAGTATATTTAGTGAAATATATGTATAATTAATGATTTTAAGTTTTCTTCTTTTGAATTTCAGTCTTTTTTGTTAGTTATATATGTAGGTATGTTAAGTATATGCATGTCACATAATAAATATAGTTATATATATGTATATGTTGATGTTCTATTATTATTTATGATTTTTTTGCACATTTTTTTTTAAAAAAAATTAGTTGTTGATTTGCTTACATATATGTGTATATGTTGTATATATGTATGTATAACCAATAAATTTATGTAAATAATATTATATGTGTAGTTTTATCATGATTGTAGATTTTTTAAAATAAATTTCAGATGCGTTAAAGTTGGTTTTAATTTAAATTTTCTTTCATATATGCATATATGTTGTGTATATATATATATATATATATATATATATATATATATATATATATATATATATATATATATATATGTATGTATAAGTAATAGATTTAGGTAAATAATATAGTTTGTGTAGTTTAATCATGGTTTTAGCTATGTTTAAAATAAATTTCAGTTTTACTTTAACTTTTTTATTTTTAAATTTTATTTCATATATGCATTCATATATATATATATATATATATATATATATATATAGATAGATATGTATAAGTAATAGATTTAGGTAAATAATATAGTTTACCTAGTTTAATCATGGTTTTAGATTTTTCTAAAATAAATTTCAGATTTATTTAACTTTTTTAATTTTAAATTGTATTATATATATATATATATATATATATATATATATGAATATAAGTAATAGATTTAGGTAAATAATATAGTTTACATAGTTTAATCATGGTTTTAGCTTCTTTTTAAAATAAATTTCAGATTTATTTAACTTTTTTAATTTTAAATTTTCTTTCTTATATGCATTCATATATATATGAATATAAGTAATAGATTTAGGTAAATAATATAGTTTACCTAGTTTAATCATGGTTTTAGATTTTTTTAAAATAAATTTCAGATTTATTTAAATTTTTTAATTTTAAATTGTATTTTATATATATATATATATATATATATATATGAATATAAGTAATAGATTTAGGTAAATAATATAGTTTACATAGTTTAATCATGGTTTTAACTTCTTTTTAAAATAAATTTCAGATTTATTTAACTTTTTGAATTTTAAATTTTCTTTCATATATGCATTCATATATATATATATATATATATATATATATATATGAATATAAGTAATAGATTTAGGTAAATAATATGACTTGTGTAGTTTTATCATGGTTTTAGCTATTTTTAAAATAAATTTTAGTTTTACTTTAACTTTTTTATTTTTAAATTTTATTTCATATATATATATATATATATATATATATACGTACAAGTAATAGATTTAGGTAAATAATATAGTTTACATAGTTTAATCATGGTTTTAGATTTTTCTAAAATAAATTTCAGATTTATTTAACTTTTTTAATTTTAAATTATATTATATATATATATATATATATAATATACAATTTTTATAATTTTAAACTATATTAAGCTTTACAATTTTAAATAATATAGTTTACATAGTCTTCTACCTTTTTGATTCAATGACTTGGATTTGCCAAAATCCTGATTTCATGTCAAATTTACTGAAGACATGGGCCTGATTTAATCTCTTAAGGAGATCATTCTTGTTGGGTAATGGATATCTGATCCATTGTAAGACCTTGTTTAAGGGCTTATAATTGATGACTAAACGAGGGACTCCTCGTTCCTGTTCTGCATGTTTATTAACATAAAAGGCTGCACACAACCATGGGCTTTTGTTGGGTCGGATCAACTTCTTATCTAATAAACTCTGGATCTCTTTTTTACAAAGAGAGAGATATTCCTGATTCATCTGAATCGGCCGAGCCCTGGTAGGAATATTTTGTTCTGAAAAGTCCTTCTCATAGGGGAAAGAGACAGAATGTTTCTTATGTGCCCAAAAGGCCGTAGGAAGTTCTGAACAAACTTCTTTTTCAAGTTTGGTCTGGAATTCATTGATGGACTTCTGCTGTTTAGCAATTTGTTTATCAATTCTGAGGCTTATAATATACTGTTTAAGAAAACTAATCTGGTTTTCTTTCTGTTGGATTGAGTTAATATCTCTTCGCTGTGAAGGAAAATAAAACTCAAAAATGATAGGTTTACCTAACACATTGGTAGATATACCCTGTTCTATAACAGTCATGGGAAATAACTGTTGGAGGAATGGATTCCCGAGAATAACTTGGGAATTCAACTGTTTTATGATAACAAAACTAGTAGGGAAACAAATACCTTGATTGCATACATGAGCATTAGGTAATTTGTACCTAATCTGGAGTTTTGTAGAGTCTATTGTGGAAAGCTTTTCTCTGGTTTTCTCGAAGTATCTGGAAGGAATTAAACTTCTTGGATGCAGTTCATATCTGCACCTGAGTCTAATAAGGCAATGGTTTCAAATTTGAAATCATTAACCTTGATGGTTAACTGGACATACCATTTCTGATACGTGATTCTGTTCAGAAGATTAAGATAATCCTCTATTGGTTTGGAGGTACTAGCTCCTTCTGTCAGTTTGCCAATAGCAATCTGAGTCTGTTTATCAAGTTCATCATTCTGAGAAAGATGTTCTTGACGTTCTAGGGATTCTATTTGTAAGAGTTGGACATCTTGTTGGAGATGTTCATGATCTAATCTGAGATCACCAATCTCTTGCCTATACTCTTGTCTGAGTTGCTGAATTTCTGTTTTTAACAGTTTAATCTCATGCTGGAGATCAGATATACCAATTGGTTGGGTTTTTCTCTTCTGGAAATGATTGAGGACATCAGAATAATGTGTATTCTTGATGTTATTATGGAAAGGTATGGATGAAGACTTGTCTTGCTCTTTCTGATCCATAATCTCTTTAAGTCTGAGAAGATAAGCTTGCTTTTCTTCTAGATTATTGATCTTATAGATCATATCGATCATAAGACCATGAGAGTCTGTAAGGAAATTTAATCCTTTTTGACAAAACATGCTCCTTTACTGGGACAAGCACATTCTTGAATGGAGTTGGAAGAACTACTGGAATAGTAGTTGTCTGTTCCAATTTGATTAATGTTTTCTTCATCAGAATATTCTGAAGAGTCGGATGATGATTCAAGATCATCAATGGACTGGAGTATTCTGCTCTTAGTAGCTTCATCTAATTCTAATGATTGAATTAGTGATCTGACTCTGCAATCTCTTGCAAAGTGTCCTGATTTACCACATTTGAAGCATCCTGTGGTTTTGTGTTCTTTTTTATTATCTTTCTGATGGTTCCAAGTTCTTCGTGGAAACCTCTGGGAATGTTTCTTCATATGAGTGTATGGTTTATTGCCATACTTCTGGTTGTCCTTCTGTCCCATGCACTTGAAGTGACTTTCGTATTTTCTGGCGGAAATTCTGGATTTATGTGTTTTCTGAGTATGGGGTGGTTTAATACTCTCCATTCCATACTGTTCACACCAAATTCCTAATTCTTTTCTGTTAGACTATTTCTTTAACTGTGCTTTAAATCGAAGATCAGTGCAAATCTGCAAAGCAGTCTTATTAATATGGGAAATGATGTCACCATATGTCATAAGATCATAGTCTAAATTTGGATATTCTTGTGAAAGGGATTCTCTCACCTGTTGAGTAAACAACTTTGGAAGTCCACAAAGGAACCTTTCTTTCCAATAACTGGCGTTGTTGTCAGATCTTTGGTGTAATTTACTGAGAAAGACATCCTTATACCATCGGAAGTCTTGGAGTGTTCTACATATGAGGTTCTGAAGGATTTCAGATGTTCTTTCTTGATAGACTGTAGGATCACCTATGAAATGGTATGTGATATCGAAGACTAAGGCTGATAGAGCACATGACTCTGTCTGACCTTGCTGATTAAGAATGGGTTCACCATTCTCATTGGTTTTCACCATGTTAAGAATGCCTTCTTTGGTAGCATCGTTGAGGTGGTCATCCCACCATCCTTTGAGCTGTCCATTGAAGCCAAGAATGATATTTCTGGTTGCTGCTCTCTCGGAAACAGCTTGTTTGTAAATGTTACCGATAATGATCATCTGTTTGGTAACATTGAGAATCTGATATTCTGACATCCCATCTATGTTCCATTCATAGATCTGAGATCCTGAGAAAGATCTTTGAGGATGTGATTCTTCAAATTGAAGATCTGGAGGTGAAGGTCTGAGATAGAAATTATTTGTATCAGGAAAAGAAATTCTATTGATATTGGTCACATTATTCCCCCCGGAATTCTGTAAAGATGAGGAATCGCAATCAGAATTACTGTCTGACTGTTTTAATGTTTGAAGAGCCAATTGGCTAGATGAAGGTTCTGATTTAGGTTCTAACTTCTTGGTTTTAGAAATCAGTTCCTGGCGAAGTCTGGTATTCTTCTCTTCTGTAGATTCCATACTTGGAATATATTGTGATATCTTAAAAGGTAGAATCTTAATTGGAGATTCTGGTTGAACCTTAGAACTGGTTAATTTTAATGAATCAAAGGGTTTTATCAATGAAATAGGGATCTGTTCAATTGATTTCTGTTTTGATTCAACATATTTAACTGATGTTTCAGTGTTCTGTTTTTCAAAATATCTTCGATATTCTGAATCTGTTTTTGTAATGTGACAACTGAAAGATTAGTCCAATTATTTTGTTGGGCTATTTCTTTTAGTTCTGGTTGTTATGAAAGAACGACTGGTTTAAGATCAATTGTTCCTTCCTGTGTAGGAATCTGAGTATGTTAAAACGGAGGGTGCTCCGCTTCAATGACTTTTGTGGAATTGGGTAAATTCCATTTTCTTGTTCTTGCAGTAAGAACATTGATGTTCATAGGTTTATTTCTGTGTTTAAACCACATGAAAAATGGTACATTTAACCTAACAAGTTGCAGATACTGAAGCCATTGGCTTTTTAATTTTGCTAATTGTTCATTGTTATGGTTCTCAAAATACCATTCTCTAATCTGTTTATTTTTATCTGACATGAATTCATCTTTTAATCCTTGAACATCTCGTTCAAAGACTTCAGATAAAACATTGACGCCAAAGTCTGAGGCTGAAGGGTTGAAGTCAACAGATGATGTATCTGTTGGTTCAAATTCTGGATAGACTGGACGAGTAGTCTGTTCTTCAATTCTGATTCCAATTAGAACAGATTGAGTCTGAGTTCTAATTGTTGAAGGAAGGTCAACAAAACCTGGAGTAGGGTCAGAAATACTGATCCTAGAAACACTAGAGGCTGATCGGGATAAAACTGATCATCTATTTCCTCTATTTATCTTAATGGAGACAGTACCATCATCGTACTGGATGATCTGTTCAATTCTGGAGTTCTGGATATTCTGATCCTGAACAATTGGTTTAGTGGCATTTTCTATATCCCACCTTTTTGGAAGTGAAACATCGTTCGACATGATTGTTCTGGGTATATTAACTATTGATCTGTTTCTGTCTATGTTCCAAATGATAGTTTCACCTTTAGGACGTTTTCTAGTTATAGATCTGGGATTTAATCCTGTAGTCATCAGTTTATAATTAAGACGATAAATAACTTCATATGCATGTGTACCACAATCAACATAATAATTATGTGTCTTAATATCTAACTGTAAAGCTTTCATGACATGCGGACATGTAAGCGATATGGTATGATCACCTTTGTACTGGTTAATTTGAATGAATCAAATGGTTTTGTCAATGAAACAGTGATCTGTTCAGTTGACTTCTGTTTTGATTCAACAGATTTAACTGATGTTTCAGTGTTATGTTTTTCAAGAATATCTTCGATATTCTGAATCTGTAGCCCCAGAACCTAAACAGATACAGCTACCATCACCACAGACATGGACAGTAGGAGAGTTAAATAATTGGAAACCTCCTAAGATGGACATAAAAGAGATTTATATGGCTTTGTCTAGTGATTTCTGGGAGAACAATCTAATGCTCTGTTGATCACTGGTTAATGGCACTACTTCTTTCTTACATTTAATAGTAAGCAGAGATTTTAGGTCGATGAGACCTTTCTGATAAATCTCTTTTATGTCCATCTTAGGAGGTTTCCAATTAGTTAACTCTCCTACTATCCATGTTTGTTCTGTTTTAGCTATGGTATTATTATCTGATCTTACTGAAGCATTACTGCTACTAGATGCCATTTCAAACGGCTATAGGTTTCTACATATTGGTCATGTGCAAGTCGTACTTAAGCCTTTAATCAGAGAAGGACTAGATACCAGTGTATATCTAGCTCTTAGAGATTGTAGGTTACTTAGATACAACGACTCACTACTAGGATTAGTAGAGACGAGTCTTTGTAATGGACCTATTTTCTTTAATTGTTTTCCAGATCATACCATATCGCTTACATGTCCGCATGTCATGAAAGCTTTACAGTTAGATATTAAGACGCATAATTATTATGTTGATTGTGGTACACACGCATATGAAGTTATTTATCGTCTTAATTATAAGCTAATGACAACAGGATTAAATCCTAGATCTATAACTAGAAAACGTCCTAAAGGTGAAACTATCCTTTGGAATATGGACAGAAGTAGATCAATAATTAATATACCCATAACAATTAAGTGGAATGCTATTTCACTTCCAGAAAGGTGGGACATTGAAAATGCCACCAAACCAGTTGTTCAGGATCAGAACGTCCAGAACTCCAGAATAGAACAGATCATCCAGTATGATGATGGTACTGTTTCCATTAAGATAGATAGAGGAAACAGAGGATCAGTCTTATCCCGTTCTGCCTCTAGTGTTTCTAAGATCAGTATTTCTGACCCTACTCCAGGTTTTGTTGACCTTCCTTCAACAAGTAGATCTCAAACTCAATCTGTTCCTATTGGAATCAGAATTGAAGAACAGATTGCTCGTCCGGTCTATCCAGAATTTGAACCAACAGATACGTTGTCTGTTGACTTCAACCCTTCAGCCTCAGACTTTGGCATCAATGTTTTATCTGAAGTCTTTGAACGAGATGTTCAAGGATTAAAAGATGAATTCATGTCAGATGAAAACAAACAGATTAGAGAATGGTATTTGGAGAACCATAACAATGAACAATTAGCAGAATTAAAAAGCCAATGGCTTCAGTATCTGCAACTTGTTAGGTTAAATGTACCATTTTTCATGTGGTTTAAACATAGAAATAAACCAATGAACATTAATGTTCTTACTGCAAGAACAAGAAAATGGAATTTACCCAATTCCACAAAAGTCATTGAAGCGGAGCACCCTCCGTTTTAACATACTCAGATTCCTACACAGGAAGGAACAATTGATCTTAAACCAGTTGTTCTTACAGAACAACCAGAACTAAAAGACATAGCCCAACAAAATAATTGGACTAATCTTTCAGTAGTCACATTACAAAAACAGATTCAGAATATCGAAGATATTCTTGAAAAATAGAATAATGAAACTCCAGTTAAACCTGTTGAATCAAAACAGAAGTCAACTGAACAGACCACTGTTTCATTGACAAAACCATTTGATTCACTCAAATTAACCAGTACAAAGGTTAGACTAGGATCTCCGATCAAGGTTTTACCTTTTAAAATATCACAATATATTCCAAGTTTGGAATCTACAGAAGAGAAGAATACCAGACGTCTCCAGGAACTGATTTCTAAAACCAAGAAGTTAGAACCTAAATCAGAATCTTCATCCAGCCAAATGGCTCTTCAAACATTAAAACAGTTAGACAGTAATTCTGATTGTGAGTCCTCATCTTCACAGAATTCCGGGAGGGATAAAGTTATCCATCTCAATAGAATTTCTTTTCCAGAATCAAAAAACTTCTATCCCAGACCTTCACATCCAGATCTTCAATTTGAAGAATCACATCCTCAAAGATCTTTCTCAGGATCTCAGATCTATGAATGGAACATAGATGGGATGTCAGAATATCAGATTCTCAATGTTACCAAACAGATGATCATTATCGGTAACATTTACAAACAAGCTGTTTCTGAAAAAGCAGCAACCAGAAACATCATTCTTGGCTTCAATGGTCAGCTCAAAGGATGGTGGGATGACCATCTCAGTGATACTACCAAAGAAGGCATACTCAACATGGTGAAAACCAATGAGAATGGAGAACCCATTCTTAATCAGCAAGGTCAGACAGAGTCTTGTGCTCTATCTGCTTTAGTCTTTGATATCACCTACCATTTCATAGGTGATCCCACTATCTATCAAGAACGTACATCTGAAATCCTTCAGAATCTCAGATGTAGAACACTCCAAGACTTCCGATGGTATAAGGATGTCTTTCTCAGTAAACTATACCAAAGAACTGACAACAACGCCAGTTATTGGAAAGAAAGGTTCCTTTGTGGACTTCCCAAGTTGTTTGCTCAGCAGGTGAGAGAATCTCTTTCACAAGACTATCCAGGATTAGACTACGATCTTATGACATATGGTGACATCATTTCCCATATTAATAAGACTGCTTTGAAGATCTGCACTGATCTTCGTTTCAAAGCCCAGTTAAAGAAACAGTCTAACAAAAAAGAATTAGGAAATTGGTGTGAACAGTATGCAATGGAAAGAATTAAACCACCCCATACTCAGAAAACACATAAAACTAGAATTTTCGCCAGAAAATATAAAAGTCACTTCAAGTCCATTGGACAGAAGTATAACCAGAAGTATGGCAATAAACCATACAGCCATAAGAAGAAACATTACCAGAGGTTTCCACGAAGAAATTTGAAGCATCAGAAAGATAATAAAAAAGAACAGAAAACCACAGGTTGCTTCAAGTGGTAAATCAGGACACTTTGCAAGAGATTGCAGAGTCAGATCACTAATTCAATCATTAGAATTAGATGAAGCTACAAAGAGCAGAATACTCTAGTCCATAGATGATCTTGAGTCATCATCCGACTCTTCAGAATATTCTGATGAAGAAAACATTAATCAGATTGGAACAGACAACTACTATTCCAGTAGTTCTTCCAACTCCATTCAAGAATGTGCTTGTCCCAGCAAAAGAGCATGTTTCTGTCAGAAAGGATTAAATGTCTTAACAGACTCTCATGGTTTTATGATCGATATAATCTGTAAGATCGATGATCGAGAAGAAAAGCAAGCTTTTCTTCTCAGACTTAAAGAGATTATGGATCAGAAAGAGCAAGACAAGTCTTCATCCATACCTTTCCATAATAACATCAAGAATACACATTATTCTGATGTCCTCAGTTAAAAACCTAACCAGTAGGTATCTCTGATCTCCAGCATGAGATTAAACTATTAAAAACAGAAATTCAACAACTCAGACAAGAGTATAGGCAAGAGATTGGTGATCTCAAATTAGATCATAACATCTCCAGCAAGATGTCCAACTCTTACAAATAGAATCTTTAGAACATCAAGAACATCTTTCTCAGGATGATGACATTGACAAACAGACTCAGGTTGCTATTGGCAAACTGACAGAAGGAGCTAGTACATCCAAACCAACAGAGAATTATCTTAATCTTCTAAATAGAATCACGTACCATAAATGGTATGTCCAATTAACCATCAAGGTTAGTAATTTCAAATTTGAAACCATTGCCTTATTAGACTCAGGTGCAGATATGAACTGCATCTAGGAAGGTCTCATTCCTTCTCGATATTTCGAGAAAATCAGAGAGAAGCTTTCTATGGCTGACTCTACAAAACTTCATATTAGGTACAAATTACCTAATGCACATGTGTGCAACCAAGGTATTTGTTTTCCTACCAGTTTTGTATTAATAAAACAGTTAAATTCCTAAGTCATTCTTAGGAATCCATTCCTTCAACAGTTATTTCCCATGACTGTTACAGAACAAGGTATATCTACCAATGAGCTAGGTAAACCTTTCCTTTTTGAGTTTTATTTCCCTTCACAGCGAAGAAATATTAACTCAATTCAACAGAAAGAAAACCAGATCAGTTTTCTTAAACAAGATATCAAATGCCTCAGAATTGATGAACAGATTGCTAAACAGCAGAAGTCCATCAATGAATTCCAGACCAAACTTGAAAATGAAGTTTGTTCAGAACTTCCTACGGCCTTTTGGGTTCGTAAGAAACATTCGGTCTCTCTCCCTTATGAGAAGGACTTTTCAGAACAGAATATTCCTACTAGAGCTCAGCCCATTCAGATGAATCAGGAATATCTCACTCTTTGTAAAAAAGAGATCCAGAGTTTATTAGATAAGAAGTTAATCTGGCCCAGCAAAAGCCCATGGTCGTGTGCAGCCTTTTATGTTAATAAACATGCAGAACAGGAACGAGGAGTCCCTCGTTTAGTTATCAATTATAAGCCCTTAAACAAGGTTTTACAATGGATCAGATATCCATTACCCAACAAGAATGATCTCCTTAAGAGATTAAATCAGGCCCATGTCTTCAGTAAATTCGACATGAAATCTGGATTTTGGCAAATCCAAGTCATTGAATCAGAAAGGTACAAGACAGAATTCACCGTTCCATTTGGACAATATGAATGGAATGTCATGCCTTTTGGGCTCAAGAATGCACCTTCAGAATTTCAGTACATCAAGGGAGAGGATAACTCCATCCCTGATTTTCTGACCAGAGAATTTCTGACAGGCCACGTGCCTATCACATAGGATTCCTTCGGGAATACCTTTTCATTTTGTTTTCTTTTACAAGTCACAGAAGCGGACACCAAAAATCCAGTTAGTGGATTTAGATGGATTGTTTCAAGTCCACCGCAATTAAGTAGATTGAGACACAGATTCAGATCCAGAAGCAGAATTGATAATTGTTTTAATTCCGTAATTATTTCTTTATATATTGTTGCTAACCATTCTGCAGGATCATCACTCCTGACTTAGTAGCAATGGCACCCAAGAAAGATAAAGGAAAAGCTAAAGCATTTGATCTCGCTTCTTATGCTTAGAAAGCTAGTACACCAGCACCATCACCAGCTTCATCATCAACCCCAGTGAAGGTTGAAGATAAACAGATAACATATACACCATATTCTACCCAGTCACCTCTAGGTAGAAACCTCACAGTTTTGGGGACTTTGACCCCTCAAAAACAGTTAACCGGTGTTCATGCAAGTACTGCAGGTACATCGTCTTCCCAGGCGACTGTCAGTAACAAGTTTCAGCCACTTGTTGCTAAACCAAAAACAGTAGCCCCAGAACCTAAACAGATACAGCTTCCATCACCCTCATACATATACAAGAACGTCTTTGACCAGATTCTTGTAACAGAACCTTTCCATTTCAGACAGAACCCCAACATTACCCCCGATGAGTTTGCCAGGGCGTTTCTTCACCCTCATTCAAACTACATCCCAGACAACACATATAAAACCCAGAGTTATTATGAGTCAATTCTCATAGCAACAGAATCCATTGAGTTTGTCCTAGATGACAAAGACAAACAACCAGGCCAATATAGCCATGTCAAGGCTAAACTCCAGAACGTGATCACCCTTGATCAATGGGGACAACCCCCACAGAAAACCAAACAGATCCCAGAAAATGTACCCCTAAGAGACTATAACTATTATGATTATATTCAGGCGTGGTTCAGAGCTTTTAACCGCCAGAATGACCAGCATAATATGTCATGGTTTTTTCCCATTAGAGGTCCCGAATTGGTTTATCCAATGGTGGGCATCATTTGGACCCATTACAGACATTTTACCAGAACCAGTCCTAGAAGGATTCCAGTACTTCACAGAACAATGGAAGGCACCAGCCCACTTAGCATACATTCCTCCATTCTTTGTGTTTTACAGAATCTTCTTTGCAACGTGGATTTTCAGATCAGAATTCGCGTACAAACATGTTTCTTTTGGAGACCAACAAGACATTTTGGCTTTCGGAAGAGCTCATTCAGTCATGTGGTGGAAAAAGATGAACAACAGTTCTTGTTCAAAACCAAAAGTCCAAGCATGGCTCGAGACAAATCAGAAACAGAAAAAGAAAATTCAACCAGAACAGCAGGAGTTTCTCTCATTCAAGAATTTCCTCACTACTCAGTTAGCAGCGGCCACCAGTTTTGACGAAGTCAAGGCCATCATGCTACAATTAGAAGAACTTGATAATGCCCTAGATCAGGCATCCATATCCACAGACAATGCAGATGACAACGAAGATGACTGTTATGGCATCTATACTCCTCTATGAGTATAAACTGGGAAAATACTCCTCTATGAGTATAAACTGGAAACAGAATTTAGAAATAGAAAACAGAATATACAGAACTTTGTAATACTCCTCTATGAGTATAAACTGGAAGAATACTCCTCTACGAGTATAAACTGGGCCATATGTGTTTTCCGGTGTTCTTTCCAAAAACACAGGATATATGAGTTTTCTAATGTTCTCTAAAAACATTGGACAGATAGGGTTTTGTTCTTCTAAGTTCCCTTCAAAAACTAGGATGAAATGGTAAGACTTCCCTTCTCTAAAGTCATATGGTTTCTGAAGAATTCCATGAAACTTCAGCTAGTCCAGGTCAAACGGCAACTGGTAAAGACATCTCAAGTCCGTTGATGGGTGTGGCTTTCCCAAAAAGCCAAAGAAAATTTAAAAACTTGTTTATCTTCTAGCTTGTATTTAATTTTGTATTTTGCTTAGTCAACTTACCTTTAGCCAACTTACCTTTAGTCGACCTATCTCAAGAATTTAATGTAAAGCCTAGTCAGGGTTTTGGAGCAGAGGGCGTAAGACTCCGTTGTTACCCAGAGGGTGGTTAGATGAGAGATAGTTAGACTTCGAAGATAGTAAGGCTTTGAAGATAGTAAGACTAAGTACGATGTAGATTAGATTATAGGGAAAATAGACTAGTTTATTTATTTTCTTTGTATTAGTGGGAAATACACTTCGATCATTGTACTTGTATGTATTCTACCATTAGTCAAGTATGATCTAGACTGAAGAAGTTCACTGCATCTTCAGTAGACAACCAGCTTCAGACTCAGAGATGAAGAAGATTAATCTACAGTCAAGATTCTATCGTCAGACAACATCATCACAAGACGACGAAATTACTTCCGGTCACAGTGAAAGTAATCCAGTCAAAAGACAGAATCATCACATCGAGACAAGAGATCTTTCGGCCACAGTAAAAGCCAGACATGATCATCAAGTCACGACAAAACAAGATTCGGCCACAGTAAAAGCCGACCACTATTCATGAATAGTAAAAATCACTTTTTACTGTTCACTTTAGGAAAAGTTAGTTTTGACTTTTCTTTTCACTTTTTACTTTTGTTTTTCAGATTCGATATCCTATATAAGACAAAGTCTGTCTCATAAACATAGGATCCGAATTTTCTTTCCCTCTACATTTTTATTTTAATTCGGTATCACTCTTGAACATTGTACTCCTGTACAACCAGTGTAGCACAGTTAGCTTCCAGTACATCTAATAGCAAGTAAGAGACTTCGTCTCCTTTTATCTTCATCTTTCCTGTATTCCATTTATTTATCTGTCTATTATCCCTGTTTTTTCCCTGTTTTTGTTATGTCTATCATTATCTTATCTTCCCTGGGTTGTTTCTGGTATCAGAGCCAGAGCAACTAGGTTGTTAGTTTTGTCCAACTTACCTATATCTACAACTTACCTTTAACTACGGAGACAGGGTAGGGAGCGAGTAAGACCCGCGGAAGGGCAGTAGACTCCAGGAAGTCCGTTGAGGTAGTTTCGAAGATAGTAAGTAGGTTAGCATATAGTAAGGGCAGAATTGGTTCTGGTAATATGTCTGTAATAGGGCCAAATGATGCCCACCATTGGATAAACCAATTTGGGACCTCTAATGGGAATGATTTCTTAAAAAGAAAAAATCATGACATATTATGCTGGTCATTTTGGCGGTTAAAAGCTCTGAACCACGCTTGAATGTAGTCATAATAGTTATAGTCTCTGAGGGGTACATTTTCTGGGATCTGTTTGGTTTTCTGTGGGGGTTGTCCCCATTGATCAAGGGTGATCACGTTCTGGAGTTTAGCCTTGACATGGCTATATTGGCCTGTTTGTTTGTCTTTGTCATCTGGGACAAACTCAATGGATTCTGTTGCTATGAGAATTGACTCATAGTAACTCTGGGTTTTATATGTATTGTCTGGGATGTAGTTTGAATGAGGGTGAAGAAACGCCCTAGCAAACTCATCGGGGGTAATGTTTGGATTCTGTTTGAAATGAAAAGGTTCTGTTACAAGAATCTGGTCAAAGACATTCTTGTATATGTATGAGGGTGATGGTAGCTATATCTGTTTAGGTTCTGGGGCTACTGTTTTTGGTTTAGCAACAAGCGGCTGAAACTTGTTACTGACTGTCACCTGAGAAGACGATGTACCTGCAGTACCTGCATGAACACCGGTTAACTGTTTTTGACGGGTAACAGTCCCCAAAACTGTGAGGCTTCTACCTACGAGTGACTGGGTAGAATATGGTGTATATATGATTTGTTTATCTTCAACCTTTACTGGGGTTGATGATTGAGCTGGGGATGCTGCTGGTGTTTTAGCTTTCTGAGCATAAGAGGCGAGATCAAATGCTTTAACTTTGCCTTTATCTTTCTTGGGTGCCATTGTTACTAAAGTCAGGAGTTGATGATCCTGCAAATGGTTAGCAACAATATATAGAAAGAATTACGGAATTGAAACAATTATCAATTATGCTTCTAGATCTGAATCTGTGTTTCAATCTACTTAGTTGCGATAGACTTGAAACAATCCATCTAAATCTACTAACTAGATTTTTGGTGTCCGCTTTTGTGACCTGTAAAAGAACAAAACCCTATCTGTCCTTCAGAACATATAGGGTTTTGAAGAACAAACTGCTCATAACAAGTTGACTAAGATACCAGTGTATATCTAGCTCTTAGAGATTGTAGGTTACTTAGATACAACGATTCACTACTAGGATTAGTAGAGACGAGTCTTTGTAATGGACCTATTTTCTTTAATTGTTTTCCAGATCATACCATATCGCTTACATGTCCGCATGTCATGAAAGCTTTACAGTTAGATATTAAGACACATAATTATTATGTTGATTGTGGTATACCAGATTGATTCAACATTTGAAGCAACAATATAAGTAAATTTAGCAAGTAAGAGACTTTGTCTCCTTTTATCTTCATCTTTCTTGTATTCCGTTTATTTGTATATATATATATATAATAGATCTAGGTAAATAATATGACTTGTGTAGTTTTATCATGGTTTTAGCTTTTTTAAAATAAATTTCAGATTTATTAAAGTTTTTTATTTTAAAGTTTTCTTTCATATATGCATATATGTTATATATATATATATATATATGTGTGTGTGTGTGTGTGTGTGTGTATATATATATATATATATATGTATAAGTATTAGATTTAGGTAAATAGTATAATTTGTTTAGTTTTATAATGATATTTCATCTTTTTTTGAAAAATTGAGATTTATTTTTTTTAAATCTTTTTTAATTTCCTTTCATATATGTTTTAACATGTTTATCTTTTTTTTTTTTTAAAAATACAGCTTATTATCGTTGTGAATGGTCCACTGCCACTACCATCGCCATCCTCCTCGTTTTATTTAGGTTTTCCTTCTAACTTAATATAATGTTATTTTATCAATATATGTTTAATCTTTTTACCATTATATGTAATTTCTTATAATTATTTATCTACACAAATTTAGACAAACTATACCAAATAATAATATTTTTGCTCAATGTTAAATTAGACAAACTTATCTTTAATGGACCGTAGTGAAATACATTGCATTCATATATTTTGTATTGAACAGAATTCAACAAAATGGAACAACATCGTGAATGGATGAATAATCGACTAATACCTGATAAGAAATAACTTAGTGATGTTTTTGTGAAGGGTGTATATGAATTCGTAGCATTTGCAAGTAATCAGAAGCATTACATGGATGGAGATAACATAAGATGTCCTTGTACAAATTGTCAAAATTGTAAGTTTTTAGACACTAATACTGTTAGTCTGCATCTACTGAAGTGGGGGTTCAAGCCTCATTATTATCGATGGACGTCACATGGAGAACCAATAGTTGTGAACAAGGAGAATCAACATAATTTTGAGAATTCTCATGTTGGGTGTGATGAAGGTAATAATTTTAGGATAATGGTAATTGAAGCTGCTGGTCCAGAGATGGCTACAAGCAATTACCCAGATGAAGTGCCTAATATGGAATCACAACACTTTTTCGACTGTTGAAGGTGGCTGATGAGCCACTGTGGAGTGGTTGTACGAAGCACACTCGTTTGTCTGAAGTTTATCTTTTACTGAATATTAAGTCAGATGAGAATATGAGCGCACAATGTTTTAATCGAATGATTGATGCATTTCGCGCAATGTTGCCTGATAATCACAACTTGTCAGATTACTTTTACAGGTTCAAACATCTAATAGGTCCTTTGGGTTTGGATTATAAGAAGATAGACGTGTGTCTCAACAATTGTACTTTATTTTACAAAGACAGAAGTAAATTGAACTGTTGTCCAAAATGTCATCACCCACGGTTCAAGCCTTCGAACGTCGGCCAGAAACGAGGTAAACTTGTAGCCTACAAAAAAATAAGGTATTTACCATTAACTCTGAGGTTGAAGAGACTATACATGTCAAAAGCAACAGCTGAACATATGCAATGGCATAAGTGACACCAAGTTGAGAATGGGAAGATATGTCATCCATCTGATGCTGAGGCCTGGAAACACTTTGATAGAACATATCCAGAATTTGCTGCTGAACCTAGAAATGTCTGTTTGGCACTTTGTTCAGATGGATTTACTCATTTCAATTCGAATTCACAACCGTATTCTTGTTGGCCAGTAATAATAACGCTGTACAATCTTCCATCATGGATGTGTTTGAAAAATCCTGTTTTGTTCTTGACCCTTCTTATTCCTAGTCCTAAAAGTCTGGGTAAGAATATTGATATATTCTTAGAGCTTCTTATTCATGAGTTGAAAGAATTAAGGAATGCATGGGTAATTTGTTATGATGTAGCTTCCAAGAGTAATTTTCAAATGAGGGCAGCTTTAATGTGGACAATAAATGACTTCCCAGCATATGGTATGTTGTCTGGTTGGAGCACTCATGGAAAGCTGTCATGCCCGTACTGTATGGAGAATACCAAGGCTTTTCAATTGCCGGCAGGTAGAAAGAATTATTTTTTCGATTGTCATCGTCAGTTCTTACGGTGGTCAAGTCCAATACGATGAGACAAATTTTTTTTTATCAAAGGTCATGCAAAGAAGTCAGATGCTCCCCCGAGACTAGATAGGGAAAAAATTTGGCAGCGTGTGAAAGATTATCCAAAAATAAATGAACTTGAAGAAGACAAAATTGATGGTTTTGGGAAGTGCCACAATTGGACTAAACAAAGCATATTCTGGGATTTGCCGTATTGGCGGTCACACCTGTTGCGTCACAACTTGGAAGTGATGTATATAGAGAAAAATATTTTTGACAATATTTTTAATACGATGATGAATGTCAAGGGTAAGACAAAAGATAACATCCATGCCAGGCTTGACATTGAGAAGTTTTGTGATCGACCGGATTTATGTATTGAGAAAGAAGGTGGTAGTTCTTCTAAGATGAGGATGGCTGTGTACACTCTCCTTATCGCAACAAGAAAAGTAATCCTCGAATAGGTTAGGGAATTACGACTCCCTGATGGATATGCATCGAATTCGGCGAGGTGTGTTGACATGAAAGATTTGAAGCTATCACATATGAAAAGCCATGATTGTCATGTCTTTATGGAGAGGTTACTTCCTATAGCTTTACGTGAGGTGTTGCCAAAAAATGTATGGGAAGCTATCACTGAACTAAGTTTGTTTTTTAGAAGCCTTCGCTGCACATCTCTTGAAAGACATGAGCTTGATAGAATGGAAGAAAATATTGTTGTGACCATTTGCAACTTGGAAAAAATATTACCTCCAGCATCCTTTGACTCAATGGAGTATTTACCAGTTCATTTGGTATATGAAACAATTTGTGGTGGTCCTGTACAATATCGATGGATGTACCCATTTGAGAGGTGACTAATGTTTTAAATTAGTTAACGACTAAACTATAAACACGTGAACCAAATATCACTAATTCTTTTCATAATATGTAGGTTCTTGCACTTTTTAAAAAGGCGTGTGAGAAACAAAGCACAAGTCGAGGGGTCAATATGTGAAACATATATTATCAATGAAACATCGACCTTTTGTTCATATTATTTTGAACCACATGTGCAAAGTAAAACAAGGAAGACTGCTCGAAATGATCAATCCATTGATGTTGATTACCCTAAAGGATGCTTATCCATATTCAACTACCCAGGATGTCCATTAGGGAAGGAAATTGAACGTTTGTTAGATGATCGAGAGTTGAATACAACTCACCTATATGTGTTAATGAACTGCAATGAAGTTTCTCCATATATCAAGTAAGTTTTTCAACATGTCTCCTTAGCCTACTCTTACCTAAAGTTGATATTTGACACTGCCTAATCGTACACATGGACAGGATGTTTGAGGATGAGCTTTTCATAGATTGTCCCACATTGACGGAGTCTCAGATTGAATACAGTTTCGATAACATTTTCCCACGATGGTTACGTGACCATGTAAGTAAAACATGGAATACTGTTCAATTATTATTTACTTTATCAACGTATATTTTGCGATAAAATAAATATGGTATCTATGCTTTGCAGCTATCCAACCATCATGGTTTGGTTGATCGAGTAAAATATCTTTCTATGGGACAGAGTAGGAGGGTACGTACATGGTCAAAGTACTTAGTGAATGGGTATAGATTTCACACTTATGCATATGGGTCATCCAAGGCTACAATGAATAGTGGAGTGTTCGTGAAAGGGACAAATAATAGTAGCACCGAGGTGAATGGTTACTATGGCATATTGAATGACATTATTGAGTTGGATTATCCTAATCCAAGTTTGAAACATACGAGAATTGTCCTTTTCAAGTGTGATTGGTTTGAGTAAAAAAAAAAAATAGAAGCTTAAAGGAGCATTCTAAATATAGATTGATCGATATAAACGTGAAGAAAAAATATCCAAAATATGAACCGTTTGTTTTAGCTTCACAGGCACAACAAGTTTACTACTCCAAGTATCTAGGTTATAAGAAAGACAAAGCAGATTGGTGGGCTGTATACAAGATCAAACCAAGAAACTACTATGATGTGCCTAGTACTATACATGAAATGAGTGAACATTTAGCTTTTCAGGCAGACGAGATGGATATGCCATTAGTACTCCCGAATGATGAAAATTATCCTCAACGTTGTCATGAATCAGTTGAAAATATTGAGGCAATTGGAGATGATCTACAAGAGCGTGAAGGTCATGAAGTTGGAGGAAATGAGGAGAGTGAATATGAGAATCATACTGAATTCATCAATGATGAGTTGTCTGAATAATTACATTATTATCATAGTGAATTGACATTTTTCTTACATCACTTTGTTGAATTATATTTTTATGTATTTGAATGTTTCAATATGAATTCATGTCGAATTATCATTAGCTGTATTTATTTATATATATGTTTATCTATTATTTGTATATGTGTGTGTGTTTGGTTATTTTTTGGACACAAAAATGCCTTTAGAATGGAACCGCGGTCACAGTGGCTGTAGAGTCCTTGAATCTGGTGGCGCTACATCTTCTTCAAGAGCACGTAGAGACGAGAACCCTATATCGAGTTCATTACCTTCTCAAGCAAATGAGGGCTCTCCTGCATTTATGCCATCAAATGGATTGACCAATCATTTGTATGATTTGCATGTTAATAGCGATGGTACACATGCGACCGACCCTGGTACATCTAGTAGTCGAGTACCAAACGATAACAATCATGAGTAGTTTGGTTTTTCTTCTAATACAAGCTATATAACTTGGCTTGCTGATCGTCGGACACATCTTTATGTTTACAATCATGGGTATGCAATTGATGCATTTCTAAATATGATCTAGTTTATATAAAAACTTTATTATGTTATTAGCCTTGTACTTATGTTTTGATAATTCGCAGATTAGTGCCGACCTCGTTTAGTAGAGATTTATTTAAGGTGATGAAGGGTAGTTTCACGGATGCATGGATTTATTGGTCTGAGATTCCTCCCGAAGTGAAAGAAAATTGGTTAAATGAGTTACAGGTATAATTCAATTAATTGCGTATATATATATATATATATATATATATATATATATATATATATATATATATATATATATATATATAATTTTATAGGTGGATAGGCTTATGTATTTCATTATGAGAATTGGTTGTGATGGACGGCTTACCTTTTTGTTGTATGTTGGAGGCCTATGATTGTGATTGTGGCTATTGTTGGTTGGTTGTGTTAGAGTATTTATGTTGTGGATTATATGAAATGCTTTAGTACAGGTTTAAATTTATGTTTTGTGCCATAATACAACCGTTATCATGTCGAAATTTCGTCGCGTCTTGACTTGATTTTATATATTTATATATATATATATATTCTTTCTAATTGACTATTAATTTATGTTGTAGAGAATATACAAGTGGTACCCATGCGGCGATGGTCCTGTTAGAGCTAATTTTAATAGGATTAGGATGTCCAAGGTGAAAGATGGGTTTAATAAGATCCGCGATAAAATGAAAAAATACCCTCATATACAAAGGCCAATTTGGATATCGCAATCAGTTTGGGATGGCCTTAAAGAGAAATGGGTAGATCCAAAATGGCAGGACATGGCAGAATGAAACAAGAAAAATAGGAATAATAATCCATCCTTCCATTATTCCGGCTCGTGTCCATTCTACGAGGTTCAGAGGAATATGGTAAGTATTGTACTTGGTTATTGTGAAATTATCCATATAGTTATTATTAGTTATTGTTCTGTAATGTGTGTGTAGGAGATAACTACACAAAGGCTAGTGCAGCAAGTAGAGGTGTTTCGTGCAACACATTCGAAGGGTGAAGGAAATGCTACTTCATACACTGACGCTAAGGCATTACAAGCAGTGGTAATGAAGTCAGATTAGTACATTATACAAAAAAGATGTAGTTTTAATGTGATGATGATAAATTATTTAAATTATTGTTTACAGGAAAGGTATAATCAACTTCTCGAAGAACGCCAAGCTGAGATTCAATCAAATCCTAATGCACCACCTATTGATAATCATGATTTATTTTATGAGGCTGTTGGTGGGGCCCGCAAAGGAAGGGTTTATGGATTTGGTGTTTCGGGTATCAACATAGCTGCATCGTCAAAACGTGTCACCCAAACTCGTACATATTTTACACAAGGACAATTGCATGTAGCTATTGCTCAGGCCGAAGAACGAACAATACGGGTAACAAAACTAAGAGTACAAGAGACACAACAACAATTGTATGCTGTGCGACAAGAGAACGCGAAAATGAGAGAAATGCAGCAAAAGCATGGAGAGAAGATGAGATTAATGCAACAATAGCAGGGAGAGGATATGAGACTAATGCAACAACAAAACGCAGAACAAATGAAACTAATGATGGAGCGCATTGCTGCTTTAGGTGATAAGATGCCTAAACAGTAACATTATTAGCAAGAACAATGAGGTTGATAATTAGAATAGTTTTAGTTAGTTGTGAAACTATTGTAGTTTGTGTAATGTAAATATTATTTATGAATTAGTATAATATAATATATTTTTATTTTTATTGTCATTTTTTATTATTTTTAATCTTATGAAATATTATTATTTTTAATCTTATGAATTTAGTGACAAAGTAGTCTATAAAAAGCGATAAATTAGTGATTGAATTACTGTTGTCGTTATTTCGTGACGTGTCTGTCTGTTGCTAATTAGTGACGGCTCTAGTGACTGTAACCGTGTGTCGCTATTTAGTCACGGGTTTAGTGATAGTAACCGTCTGTCGCTATTTAGTGACGGCTCTAGTGATTGTTGTGACGACCGAGAACCTCTTCATATTCATTTTAAATTGTTGAATGTCTTATTTGAACATTAAATGTGCATTTATTCAATTTTTAGCATAAGACACTATTCATAAAAAAAATTTACTGTTTAATTTTTCTAAAACTGTATTTTTCTCCTGTCACATATCATGTAGGAGGAATGTGAAAGATATTATTTTGTGTATTTAATGTTGGAAGTATGCATTTAGAAAATAATTTTCGTTTTGAATGAATAGTGTTACGAAAGAATAGTAACTTTTTGTAGAATTTTTATTTGGGCTTCTAGTGAATTAGCTAGACTTTGGACTTTTATTAGACCCTTAAATATGTTTAATTAGACCCCATTTACTAATCTAACTCATTATTTCCTTAGTCTATTACCTATATAATATAATAAGATCTTGAACTAAAATTTTTATTATCTTATTTCTCGAATTTCATATTTTTCTATTATTACTTAACTTATAATTAGCCTATGTTCACAAAATTTATATTCATTGCATATATGAAGAGTGATTTTCAAAAATATCTTGATATTATATAAATAGTAAAACTATGTATTATTTTGGGGTTTAAAGAAGTTTTCTTACATTTATTCTAATACACCTAAACTCAAATCCATTTTAACCTACAACCCAAACCCAATATCCAACTCATCAACTCATATAATTATCCTATATATATATATATACCAAACAAAACAAAACAAAAACACAAAAAATACTAAAATAAGCCAAAAAATACCAAAAATCAGCCAAAAAAGACATTACGGGAATAGTGATTTTCTTGCCAATTTTGCTCAATTTGATCTTCCAAGCTTTGTCAAGTCTTTTCCAAGTGGTTCCAAGTTTCTCCAAACCCTATCCTAGCTTCCTTGCACATTTTTGGTGAGAGTTGCATCATTTTCATGGTTTAAAGTTTATGCCAAGTTTTTTTTTTATTTTCAGATTTTGCTACTATGGAGCTATAACATGTTTCTTGCTTTATATAGTATGTATACATGTTAGAGAACATCCATATGCAATATTATAGCTTGGTGTTAAGTTTTTAGCAAAGTGTCATTTGAGGAAGATGATGAATAGTATAATTTCTAGGGTTCTGAAAATTTGAGTAATTTAATTTGATTCAATGCTTCTAGTAGTTGCTCATTAGGTCCTTGAGCGTGGGAAAAATATTCGTTATACTTGCCATGTGAAAATTTTGAGAATCAAAATAGGCTACTTTAATTGGGGATTTCGGGGTTAACTCGAATCTGGACACATTTTGAGGTTATGGCTAGTTTTATTAAGTATTGAAGCCTTATAAGTGCATTCGTTTCGCTTGTTTGGGCTCCGAAATTGTTACTTGTAGTATAACCGCACAAAGAGAAAATCGGGAATTTAATGGTAAACGAGGTTTAACGGGTGAACTCGAGGGTCCTTGGGGTGCCATAAGGTGTGGTTTGAAGGATAGGATAACTCGTTTGGGAATCTTGAACCTTGCCTTTCGGTTTGGAGCTTACTAGTAAAGATTGACAAAGGGGTTTCGGGTTGAAAGTGAATCCGGGTGCATTCGGGCATTAGGGCTAGTGTCTAGTAAGTGAGGGAGTCTTCATTTTTTTTTGGTACATCTTAACTTATCTTATTGTTTATAGATTGTATGATTAGCAATTGAAATAGTTTATATGTACTATTTACTCGCTATCTTGTGTTTTCTCGTGTTATTTGTGCGGCCTACTTTGTCGTCCCTCTTATGTGATCTTTGATATTCTTGATTCTCGTGATCTTGTCTCGGGGTTGCGCAACCTTTTCGGACATGGTAGCATCGAGAAACACGGGTGGCATCAGGCTTGCCATGCTCCCTCGACTACCATGGTGCCTATTCCCTTCTCGCTGAGGCATACTCTACTACCCCAAAGGCGTGGTTCACCTGCTGGGCATGGACCTACCTCAAGAGAAAGGGTCGTAAGATCGGGATACATCCGGAGTATCCCAACTTGTTGGAATAAGGGTTTGCCGGCAATTGCGTGAAGTTCGTGGTTCGTGGCTCATGGTTGAAGACAAAGTGAAACCGTATCCTTTTAATGTGGTTAACTACTTGCTATTTGATCTTGTTTTTTATGTTATATATATATATATGATTTCTTGTATCTGCATATCATTTTGCACGCCCCGGTATGTTGCATCACCTCCCTCGCTGGTCAACATTGTTGCTCACTCCTCATTTAAACATGTTTCAGGAGAAGTTGAGGAGAATCCCCAGCTGATAGCAGTAGAGGAAGAAGAAGAAGTATACGTAGATCAGAATCTTTGATTCTTGTGTGATAGGGTTGATTATGTGTGCAGTTTGTTTGAAGTTGTTGGTTGTTGTGCTTTTGAGACCTTGTGGTCTTATGTATAGTTGGTGAATGTAGTATCTTGTAATCTTATGTGATGGATGACTAAGTTAGATGACATGTAATAATGAATCCTAGTTTACTTTTCTTATTGCATGCTTGGCTATTTGTTAACTTGATAAGAAACCTTGGCTATAGTCATATCCAACTACTTATAGTTAAAATTAATTTTCTCTTGCATGCTTGTGTGCTATAAGTAGATTTTGTTGTTCCAAGGCTCAGACGGCCTTGAGGAGCTGGTCGGCTTTATGAATCTTGAAAGCTAGGTTGTATGAATGGTTGATTGTGATTCAGGACTTGTATATGACTGTTGGCAGGTTTTTAGATAGTTCTATATATAGGGAAAACTCCGTCCATTTTCCCCTAAATTTCGTGCCAGAGGTTTGGAATTGGGTGAGAATAGAATGATAAATAGAAGTCCCGGTCTCGTGAGGGATCGGGGCGTTACAGAAGTGGTATCAGAGCTTAGCTAGTTAGCTAGGCGCAAGCCGGGATAGGGTCTTCGGCTTGTGGGGTAGTGGTCTTAGTGTCAATGTGTTTAGAAAGTGTATGTGCATGTCTTATGTGATAAGAGAGTTAATGTGATCAATGTGCTTATGTGATCAACATGTTTTATTTGTTGAGTGAACTAGTTGTAGTTTATGTGCTTGTGTGATAAGTGAAATGGATGTGGTTAACGTGCTTGATGTGTTTATATGTTCAATGTGTTTATATGATTAATGCGAGCTATGTGATTAACGTGCGTTGTGTGAATTATGTGCTTTGTGTACTTGAGTGCTCGATATGCTTTATATGACTAATGTGAATATGTGATTAACTTGTTTTATGTGAAGTTGTTGTTTAAATGACTTAGTAGTTTATAATTTGTGTATGTGAACTTGTTGCTTATGTGACTTTACTTGTTATAAATTGCTAACGTGATCAATGTGTTTTATGTATTAAGCATGCTTATGTGAAACAATGTGTTTTATGTATGAGGGTAACTCACTTATATGTGTAAGAAATTGCGAGGACACAATTTTTATAAGGAGGGGAGAGTGTGACGACTAAGAACCACTTCATATTCATTTTAAATTGTTGAATGTCTTATTTGAGCATTAAATGTGCATTTATTCAATTTTTAGCATAAGACACTATTCATAAAGAAAATTTACTGTTTAATTTTTCTAAAACTGTATTTTTCTCCTGTCACATATCATGTAGGAGGAATGTGAAAAATATTATTCTGTGTATTTAATGTTTGGAGTATGCATTTAGAAAATAGTTTTCGTCTTGAATGAATAGTGTTACGAAAGAATAGTAACTTTTTGTATAATTTTTATTTGGGCTTCTAGTGAATTAGCTAGACTTTGGACTTTTATTAGACCTTTAAAAATGTTTAATTAGACCCCATTTACTAACCTAACTCATTATTTCCTTAGTCTATTACATATATAATATAATAAGAGCCCTAACTAAAATTTGTATTATCTTATTTCTCGGATTTCATATTTTTCTATTATTACTTAACTTATAATTAGCCTATGTTCATAAAAATTATATTCATTGCATATATGACGAGTGATTTGCAAAAATATCTTGATATTATATAAATAGTAAAACTATGTATTATTTTGGGATTTAAAGAAGTTTTCTTGCATTTATTCTAATATACCTAAACTCAAATCCATTTTAACCCACAACCCAAACCCAATATCCAACCCATCAACTCATATAATTATCCTATATATATATATATATACCAAACAAAACAAAACAAAAAACAGAAAAAAATACTAAAATAAGCAAAAAAACGCCAAAAATCAGAGAAAAAAGCCATTATGGAAATAGTGATTTTCTTGCCAATTTTGCTCAATTTGATCTTCCAAGCTTTGTTAAGTCTTCTCCAAGTGGTTCCAAGCTTTTCCAAGCCCTATCCCAGCTTGGTTGCACCTTTTTTGTGAGAGAGTTGCATCATTTTCTTGGTTTAAAGTTTTTGCCAAGTTTTTTTTAATTTTCGGATTTTGATATTATGGAGTTATAACATGCTTGTTTCTTGCTTTATATAGTATGTATACATGTTAGAGAACATACATGTGCAATATTATAGCTTGGTGTTGAGTTTTTAGCAAAGTGTCACTTGAGGAAGATGATGAATAGTATAATTTCTAGGGTTCTGAAAATTTGAGTAATTTAATTTGATTCAATACTTCTAGTAGTTGCTAATTAGGTCCTTGAGCATGGAAAAAATATTCGTTATACTTGCCATGTGAAAATTTTGAGAATTTTGATCAAAATAGGTTATTTTAATTGGGGAATTCGGGGTTAACTCGAATCCGGACACGTTTTGATATTATGGTTATTCTTTATTAAGTATTGAAGCCTTATAAGTACCTTCGTTTCTCTTGTTTGGGTTTCGGAATTGGTACTTGTAGTATAAACGCACAAAGAGGAAATCGGGAATTTAATGGTAAACGAGGTTTAACAGGTGAACTCGAGGGTCCCTGGGGTGCCATAAGGTGTGGTCTGAAGGATAGCATAACTGGTTTGGGAATCTTGATGCTTGCCTTTCGGTTTGGAGCTAAATAGCAAAGATTGACAAAAAGGTTTCGGGTTAAAAGTGAATCCGGGTGCGTTCGGGCATTAGGGCTAGTGTCTAGTAAGTGAGGGAGTCTTCATTTTTTTTGTACATCTTAACTTATCTTATTGTTTATAGATTGTATGATTAGCAATTGAAATAGTTTATATGTACTATTTACTCGCTATCTTGTGTTTTTTTCTGTTATTTGTGTTTAATTGCGAGGGCGGTCTACTTTGTCGTCTCTTTTATGTGATTTTGATATTCTTGATTCTCGTGATCTTGTCTCGGGGTTGCGCAACCTTTTCGGACATGGTAGCGTCGAGAAACACGGACGGCATCGGGCTTGTCGTGCTCCCTCGACTACCATAGTGCCTATTCCCTTCTCGCTGAGGCATACTCAACTACTCCAGAGGCGTGGTTCACCTGCTGGGCATGGACCTACCTCAGGAGAAAGGGTCGTAGGATCGGGATACATCCGGAGTATCCTAACTTGTTGGAGTAAGGGGTTTGCCGGCACTTGCGTGAAGTTCGTGGGTCGTGGCTCATGATTGAAGACAAAGTGGAACCATATCCTTTTAATGTGGTTAACTACTTGCTATTTAATCTTGTTGTTTATGTTATATACATATATGATTTCTTGTATCTGCATATCATTTTTCACGCCTCGGTATGTTGCATCACCTCCCTCGCTGGGCAACATTGTTGCTCACTCCTCATTTAAACATGTTTCAAGAGAAGCTGAGGAGAATCCCCAACTGTTAGCAGTAGAGGAAGAAGAAGAAGTATATGTAGATCAGAATCTTTGATTCCTGTGTGATAAGGTTGATTATGTGTGCAGTTTGTTTGAAGTTGTTGGTTGTTGTGCTTTTGAGACCTTGTGGTCTTATGTATAGTTGGTGAATGTAGTATCTTGTAATCTTATGTGGTGGATGACTAAGTTAGATGGCATGTAATAATGAATCCTAGTTTACTTTTCTTATTGCATGCTTGGGTGTTTGTTAACTTGATAAGAAACCTTGGCTATAGTTATCTCCAACTACTTATAGTTAAAATTAATTTTGTCTTGCATGCTTGTGTGCTATAAGTAGATTTTGTTGTTCCAAGGCTCGGATAGCCTTGAGGAGCTGGTTGCCTTTATGAATCTTGAAAGCTAGGTTGTATGAATGGTTGATTGTGATTCAGGATTTGTATGTGACTGTTGGCATGTTTTTAGATAGTCCTATATATAGGGGAAACTCCGTCCGTTTTCCTCTAAATTTCGTGCCCAGGGTTTGGAATTGGGTGAGAATAGCATGATAAATAGGAGTCCCAGTCTCGTGAGGGATCGGGGTATTACAATTGTAACCGTCTATTGCTATTTAGCCACGGGTTTAGTGATGGTAACCATCTATCGCTATTTAGTGATGACCTTAGTGACTGTAACAACCAGTCGCTATTTAGTGACATCTATAGCTACCGCAATAGTATATCGATATGTGGTGATGGCTTTAGTGATCGTATTACGTTTGTCGCAGTCCGTCACTAAATAGTGATAGATTTGGCGACAAATGTTATCTGTAGCTCTTTAGTGACGGTTTTAGTGACTGTACTATTTTCGTCGCAATCTGTCGCTATTTAGCGACAAACTTAATGACAAACTAGTGTTGTCGTTATTTAGTGACGGCAAAGGCGACGAACCATATTGTCGCGAAATAACAATGGATTTAGTGACGAAAACTCAATTTAGCGACGACCTTATTTGTGACAGTCATTTTGTGATGGGATGTTGTCACTAATTAAATTTAGCGACAGAATAGCGACAGAAAATGTTTGTCGCCCTTCCCTGATTTTCTAATAGTGATATTTTGAATTGTTTTTCTTCTTTTTAATTTCTTTTCTCTCTCTTCAATTTCTTTTTCTCTCTCCTTCTTAATTAATATTTACCATATCAAACCCTACTACCAAATTCACCATCATTTTTTGACAAAAAAAGAAGAAGAAAGAATTAACATCCGCTTCAAAATGCCTCTACTGCTTACTTCGCTCATATACTTTTCTGACTCTCCCAAAATCATAAAAAAATCCTAGAGAAAAACAAAAGAATGATAATGTTGTAAAAATCCATCACAAAAAATCATACTAGAATTAACAAAGTAAGCATAAAAATTCAAACTTCATTCAAATTACACAAATTTCACACGGTTTCTCAATTATTCTCCAAAAATTTAATAAAAATTCTAAGAATTAATTATGTGTTTATATATATATATACACACACATATATGATTGTATATAAGTGCTAGAGCAATGAAAAACTTGCAGGTTTTGAATAGAGAAGAAGATGAAGAAACGTTGATGGAGAAGTGAAGAAATTTTGGTCTTGGTTGGAGTCTGATATCGTGGAAAGAAGGAAAGATTTCTTTGTCTTTTTTTGCTAGGTAAAAGAAGAAAAGATTTAGACAAATATTAATTAAGGGAGAGAAAAAGAAATTAAGAAGAGAGAACAAATTTTTTTTTAAAAAAAGACAGAGAAAAAAAATAATCTAGTTGGCATGCCACGTAGGAGGTGATAAAAATGTGATACAAAAAAGGATGATATATAGCATTACTCATTTGTTTTTAGAGTTAATACCACTTTTGGTCCTTATCTTTGACCTCATTGACGATGTGGTCCCTTATCTTCAAAAGTGATACATTTCAGTCTCTTATCTTTTCAAGTTGAGACACTGTTAGTCCTTTTGTGTGAATCTGTTAAAATTCTAACGACAATCTTTTTTTTCCTAAAAGATACACGTGCTGGACAAGTGTGTTTGCCCTCAAATTTTTAACAGATTCACACAAAAGGACTAAAAGTGTGCTAACCTAAAAAGATAAACGATTAAAATGTATTACTTTTGAAGATAAGTGACCACATCATTAATGAGAATAAAGATAAGAGATCAGAAGTGGTGTTAACCCTTGTTTTTAAGCTTTAATCATTTTATTGTGGATAAGTATAGTTTAGTATATATCTGAAACTAAGATGACAGTGAATAACATAGTTAATATATCATAGAGTTAATTTCACTTTTTATCCTTAACCTTTGAGGTCAAATTTATTAAGTTTCATTGTTTTTGTGGCACTCATTATCTTTTCACTGTAATCAATTATACTAAAAATGTATTTCTATTAATTGTCACAATTACTTAAAAGTTATTTCCTTATTGATTTACTTTATTGCTTTTCGTCTATAGATTGTGAATCACTCAATATACTTTATCGTTTTGAGTGGGGTTGGGCTCAAGAGAGAGGCTAAAGTGTTCGGTTGCACACCAATAATGGGAGGCACAAGCAAAAAAGATGGTCTTCTCTTTCAGTCATGTTGTTAGGGAATGGGAGAGGCTTCCAACAATCTGGCGCGTATGTCTCACACTCTGCATGCAATGCAATGACGTCATGTTGTGGACATCGTTAGTCCTCAGATCTCTTCATTTCTTAGCAATGGATTTTATCTAGAAATTTTACGAAATTACAAATCCACTCCACAAATAATTCCTTTTTTCATGTAAAAAATCCAAAATGCCCTTATCAATAGAGGTAATCTTTCAAATCTCTAATCACCAGAGGCCTTTGCGTGTATTAGGGTTTAGTGCTTATTGGAAGTTTAATAAAATTTATGAATTAGGGTTTAGGGCTTGACTAAATTCTTAGTAATTGAACCACTAAATGATCATTCTTGATAGGATTATATGTAAGTTCATTGGAATATATCTGTGTCATGGGGCAAAGTGTTCCTAGAACAAATGGTTCCGTATAAAGAGGGAAAGCTACCTATTTTTTTGTGTAATTCTAAGGCCTCCTTTTGATTAATGAAATCAAAATAAATTGCCAAAAAGAAAGGAATATAACCATGTACTTTTCGACCTTTTTTTTTTACACTTTGTATTTCATAAAACATGAAAATATATAAAGGTGAGTCAAATGTATAAAGAATGACGTCTAACATTACTCTTATTTATCAAACCCAAATACCACCTTATATAATATACTTGATCATATCCCAACTACCACAATCTATGTGGGAGATCAATGTTCACAATTGTCCTCATTAAGGACCTACTAAGTTACTATTGCAAAACGATGGTAAAGTTTCTTATTCGAAAAAGTTGGATTGAACCTCTAAAAAGCAGAAGTAGATGTCAAAAAAGTGGGTAATTGAATAATTGAAGACACCACTAGTAGGAATGACGTAAAAAAAGAGAGGCAATGTTGTCTTTCTATATATATATATATCTTCAACTGTTTTCTGAGTTTTATCCTATAACGAGAAATCATTCACATAGCACTTTTCCCGAAATATAGAGGGAGGAAAAATAATAAGTTAAATTAATCATCGACACAGACAACTGCCTAACTAATACATATATATAGTGAGGAAAAAAAATGTCAATCTTTTCAACAAGAGGAAGCTGGCATGTCATATCCAACGTCAGTGGATAGTGGTTAATTTGGTTTGTCTCGTAAGCTGGTTGATTGAAGATATTTCTCTATGTCAGCCAAAAAAAAAAAAAAATTCGTACTATATAATGACACTCACTAAAAATTTAGTTAGTCTTATTAAGAGGTTAGGGGTAGATGTGTAATAAGTATTTTGACAATCGAGAAATATCGGCAACGTGATGCTTGTGAGATTAGAGATATAAAGCATCTAGGCCTTCAACGTTAATGGTGCATGCACCTGAAAAAGAACTAAACAAAGCTAAAACGTTAATGGATGCACCTACCTGAAAAAGAACTAAACAAAGCTAAAAATGATGATCGTCCTGTCATGTTATTTGGCAATATTTGGTGTGAATGTCTTGTTGTGGATGTCATGTTCATCAAGAATTTGGTTGTCTTGATTGGGAATCTAATTTGACTAGAAAGCAACACCATTTGGTTATTTATGGTCTAAAGCTATATGGTTGCTATTATAATCTCATAGATACTTGTGCATGAGCTAGCAATCAAATAATGATAGTTCACAAAGGCTCATGTAGCTTCCTTTAACAAATTTCAGATACAAGATATTGCAGAATCTATCCTTTAAATACTAATACAAATACCTTTTTTGAATTCAATAACTTTACTAATACGATTACTACTATATGTGATGCCAAAATTAAGCTGTTTAGGACTAATAATGACACTGAATATGTCAAATCACAAGTTTAAATTGTTTTTGCGATCCCTACGCATCACTCATCAATCAACTTGTCCCTAGACATGCAAAATGGTAGGATTGAAAAAAAAACATATGCATCTGGACGAGGCAGTGCTTGCGCTACTTCATCAAGCTTCTCTTCCACTAAGTTATGGATGGAAGCATTAGCAACTACCAACTATTTAATAAATATGATGCCGAAACCAATATCTTTAAAATAGGTCTCTATTTGGATGTGTTTATTCCACTAAGTTAAATTATTCTCTTCTTAAAGTGTTAGGCTATTTGTGGTTCCCCTAGATTAGGCCTTGTAGAAAGCATGTACAAATCAAAACCTAGATCTTTTCCATTTGTTTTCCTAGGAATTGAAGTCACTCAGTCCTCTAGTGGTCTGCTTTTTTTATCAAACTAAGTATATGCTGTAGTTTACTCAATAGAGGAATGGTGCCTCAGTGCAAACCCTTGCTCTACTCCATATTTATTTGCTCAATATATTACCATTTCATTCGAGAGCAAGTGGTGTCCAGGGCACTTCAAGTTTCTTGCATTCCTTCTACTAAACAGGTTGCGAATTTATTTATGAAGGCATTGCCTGAATGTGAAGTTTTCCTATCTAGGATCCAAGCTACGAGTATTGGACACTATCGTTATACGAGCACTGTACAAGTGCACATCCTAAACTTGAGTGTCTGAGTTCGCCACTTGAATCCTTACTTTTACTCAGCTCAACTTGAAGTTGCATGATAAATAACTTCCAATTTTCCTCTACTAAAGATAGCAAAACAACCTTCGATTCAATCTTGCAATAAATGAGTGGACAACTTACTTATCAGCTCATTATGATTCAGAGCTTGCTAATTGCTTTACATAGTAAGTTATATATAGGAATCTAGATGTCTCAACTTAGTTAGTTTAGCAGCTCACCGGTTAAGCTTAGTTGGTGAGATATTTTCAGCAGTTAGTTATTCAATTAGTTAGTGATCAGAAATTTAGTTAAGCCAACTGTATAAGCGGCAAACAATCGTTGCCAACCAAAATTGCACGAACTCTATTGTATTTAGAAGCGAATAAGCAACACATGTCACATAGGGTTCATCTTTTTAATTTTCTTTTTTATATAGTTTTGATAAATATAGCATTTTCCTTTCTTGAGCTAAAAAAAGAAAAGCTTAGATATATTTCAAGATTCAAATGAAAGGTGTGATTGAATGCCATAAACTACTAAGAATAAAGGAAATATAATAGTTGACCTCTATATATTAAATATTGATTTAGTATCCGATTGTTAGATATTTTTATTGAAAGGAAGTATTATTTTTAATTTGAGTCTGGAGAATTCAGGTTTTTTCCGATAATTACCATCACAAGAAAAAGGAAATTACCCCATTTGCGGCCTATTAAATCAATTCCATAGCATAAAAGAATATAATGAATTGTGGAACGATTTTATATTCTATCTCGGCCAAAGATTTCTAGTTACCTGATTAACAAATTGTATAGAACCTCTAGTTGATGAGTTTCATATTGCACACACATATATCTCCGTGTAAGAATACATCATGACCACTAAGTACATGGGTAAATCATGATTAGGACTACACCATTTTTACTAGCAAATCACGGTATCTCACACACAAGATAACTGTGGTGTCTCAAGTCTAAGGATTAATTACATAATTACAACATATAATAAATTATTGACCATCTATATAATTTGTTATATAATCGGCCATGTCCAATATATTGTTCTCAACATAGACTTATATACAACTACTAATGCAACATGAGATTCAACATTCTTATCATTAATATCTCATATAAATCAGGGTAGTAGATTGTACGACATTCTTTTCAGATGAATTAACATTCAATTAATTCCTCCTATGATTGGGATATTATTTTAGAATCCATCGTTAACTACAGATTTTGTTACTCATATTCTTAACGCTTTAAATAAGTTCTATAAGATAATTTTAAGGACTTTATTTAAATATAATTAACACATTAATTACTAATTAAATAAATTGCTCATTAATATATGAAATAATACAAAATGTCATGTTCTAAAATTACGATAAATTGGCTTTTAGGGCATCTAGTCTAACAATTTTTCCATGCTACTTAGCGACGATAAATTTTTCATAGCTGTCCATGGCTATTTGGTGATGGAAATAAGTTATCTGGCCAAAATCTTTCATGTCCATCTATTTTTCATATAGTAAGACTGTAACGCCCCCAAAATTTGCTATGATGAACTCAAGAACATGATTGCAATTAGCCTAAGAAGGTCGCCTTCTTAAGCTATCAAGATCTACTTCTCATAGATAATTTAAACTACTCAAAAGTGTAATAATTAGAGTCATTAACCAATATAGCATAAATCACATTGCATTCTAAGATAAGCATATTACAGCACCAAAATATGTTGTCATTGAAAAATTTAAGATCATACTATAATATCTATTAACCTTAATTTGAAATCAATTCATAGTCCCACTGCTAGACACTAGCACCAAAAGTCTCTCAAAGTCCAAGCTTATTTCCCTCTTTGCAAAATAGAGCATAAAAGGAAAGTGAGCGGAACAATGCTCAGTAACTGGAAATACCCGAATGAAAGAAGGAAACAAAAAAATAAAAGCATTAGAATGTTGAATGGTATATTTTAACTCTAGTATCATTACAAAGAGTAAGATGATTTACAAATCATTATATATAAAATTGATCAAGTTGTTATTAGAACTAATAAGTGAATCTAAAATACGAAAACTGTTATGAAAATACGATGTTGTGGATATTCATCATTATGTACTTATCAAGATGAAGAGATTTATTCATAGGATCCTTGACTAAGTGGAAGATTACTACAATTGTTGGTCAAAGATGCTTGTAGAATTTTTGAAGTAAAAGATGATTTTTGTGTATGTGGAATGTAATGTAAATGTGATGTAATGTGTGATGTCATCAAAGTGGTAGAAAACTCTATAAATAGAGGGAGTTTGTAAGAAGAAAAACACACTTGAAGAAATCAACAATCTTACTCTCTGAAATTCTTTTTTGTTTTAGTATTACTTTCTTTATATTTAAGTTTTAGTTTATAACACGTTATTAGTATGAAGCTCTGCAGAAGTAGCAAAGAACAAAGTATCTGACCACTTCATTATCAAAGGTACATATTATCTTTCCTTTTTCAATTATATTTTGATTATATGTTATAGATTAGTTAATATATTACAATCATTCATTTAGTGAAGTTTAAATTCTCTAAAAGTATAAATAACTAGACTTTGGACATGAAAAGTTGATGTTTAACCAAATGAACTTTTGCTCGGACTTGAAATTTTTGGACATAAAATTCCGTTACTCAAAGGAATGTAGGATTGATCTTTGGACCTAATTACCGTTGCTCATAAGGATGTTAAAACTGTTATTGGACTAAATTTTCCATTTATCAAAATAATATAACAATTGTTCCCGATTTGATTATAACTTATTACTAATTTTTCTGACTATATCCTAACATAATTTATATCTAACTCTATTTTTTCTTACAGTTCTAACATTATTTATGTATTTCTAACAATTCTAACATTATTTATGTTTAACTATTTTACTATTGAGAATTTTATATTAATATGCAATTCTTATATCCATCATTTATATTGTGTCAATTTTAATCTTTTTGCTTAATTTCATAGTCTCATACTAGAAGTTAGTTTATTAGCTACATTTTTTTTTGTATAGAATCTAATATCTTTATGAGTTGTTACTAACTAAAGTTTATTTAATATCTTTTAGTATACATGGCATATCTTGCGAAACTTGAATTTGTTGCCCTAGATATATCGGGCGACAACTACTTTTCATGGATTTTGGATGCTGACATACATTTACAAGCGAAGAGACTAGAAAAAACTGTGAAACCCCAAATTTTTTTGACCTTATCTCGCTTTGCGTGTTTTATTCTCGTTTTGCATGAATTGACCTGTCTATGTGTTACATGACTTACAATGTGATAATTTTGATATTAATACTCTTAGAACATGCTAAATGTGCATTCATGAAATTTTCATAAAAAACGGAGTCAGAAATTTTATCGTCGATTTTTAGTGAATAGTGTTTTCGAAACACGTCTGCTAAAATTTTGAAACTGGTCTTTTTAACCCTTCTAGACCTAGTCCATGGACTTTAATAGACCTGTGTTTGATGAAAACGGTTTTAAAATCGGCTTATGAATTTATTAAGGTTTTTACACCGTCTTTTGCAAAAATCGAGTTTTAAGCCGACTCAGGTGGAATTGTTTGATTGTAAAACTTCTTGTCACCTAAAAATAACCCACTTGAGATAACTTGGGTGTTGCATAATTGTTTTGAGCATTGGTGATCAAGAAAATGCATTTAAAGACAAGAAAATACTAAAAATACTAAGTTTTTAACTTTGACTTTCATTTAAATGTTGACCACCTTGCTCATAAGTAGTTACACACATTAAAACAAGCCAAAAACACCACAAAACACACACAAAACCGTGAGTTCAAGGGGGAGGAAGAATAAGAGCATTTTCAAGGTTTTTCAAAGTAATTTTCACATAAAAACTTCATTTCAAGGCCAAATCACTTCATTCAAAGCTTGATTTTGCTTGTTGGGCATCCATTCTACCTATTTCTAGCCTTGGTTTGCATCAAAGGTGAGAGAAAAATTCTAGATCTCAAAATGTCATTTTTATGTTTTTGCGTATAAATGAAGATTGAACCGTTAGAATTGTAATCTGATGTTAGATTATTGCTCCTTGTATGCTAGGGATCGTTCAGTGGTAATACTACGAGTTTCTGTCGGATGTAGCTTAATTTTTATTTTTCGGATATTAAATTTTGATTAAATTGTTCATTGTTGAATTAATTGAGTTGCGTTGATCGAAATCGATTGCCGTCGATTTCTAAATACTTGATAATTACGTGGTATCACCGTTGTAATGCCGAATTTTCGATTGTGATGTCCGTGCCAAAATCCAAAAATTTCAGCCATGATACACTAGGGTTTTAGGGTTATTGGGCATGATTTGGATGTGTTTTGGTTTGTTTCCGAGGGGGTTAATGTAGTTGATTGAACGGGTGAGTGTTTGAAATTGATTTGAGTTGTTTGGATTAGTAAAATGTAAGATATGATTATTTGAAGTTTAGGTTGTCTTTCTTTAAATTGTTGAATTGAGCCTTTAGATGATTGGGTGGTATTTGAGTGATTGAATTGTGAGTTGTTAATGGTTAGACTAGGGTTAGATTACGTGTTTCATGCATGTTAAGTTGGATGGCCTACTTTGTCATCTAACTTAGTTGTTTGTTGTTTAATTAAATATTGATGTTATATTGATGTTATATTGATGTTATATTGATTATTATTGAGTACGGGAATCGGGCATTTTTGTTGCTGATCTCCAAGATTATTGATTGATTATTGATTACGGGAATCGGGCACTTTTGTTGCTGATCTCTCAGTTTATTTATTTATTATTGATTACGAGAATCGGGCACTTTTGTTGCTGATCTCTCAGTTTATTTATTTATTATTGATTACGAGAATCGGGCACTTTTGTTGCTGATCTCTCAGTTTATTTATTTATTATTGATTACGAGAATCGGGCACTTTTGTTGCTGATCTCTCAAATTATGGATTGATTATTGATTACAGGAATCGGGCACTTTTGTTGCTGATCTCTCGGTTTATTTATGTTAAGTCTCATTGTTGTGAGCTTTGATAATGTTGTGTCACCTCGGGAGGCATCCTGGGCTGCGGGCACAGTTATCATGGCTAATCCCTATCTCGCATGGGCGGAGAGGCCATGGGGTGTGGGTCTAGGTCAAGGTACCTCAGGATTGTGTCATTGAGTTTGGAGGAGTTGTTGAGCATGGAATTGGTGTATGGGGCTTCATCAGTAAATGTATCGTATCCTTATTGTGTGTTTACAATTATTACTATTGTTGCATTTATAATGATTATTGATGTTCATTGTGTGTTTACTGACTCAAAGGATTATTCCAAGGAGTTTAGTAGACCTTGCTCGAGATCTATCGGATCCTCGCTGGGCTTATTTTATATAAGCTCACTCTCTATTATTGCATGCATACAGGTTTACTATCGCAGGATTACGGGTATGTGCCTCCTGAAGAGGAGAATGTGAAAAATGTGCCTTACGTGGATGAGTCTTATGTTCTGGAGTCTTATCCTTGATGTTGTATTGTCTTACTATCTTGTATATTAACTTAGTAGACTTTTATATGCTTTGTAGTTCATTATGTAAAAGATGTTGAAAAGATAATGAATTAGTTGATGTTGTCTTAGTAGCCTTTCTTTGGTCTTTGATTAGGTTGCTAGATTGGCTCAATATGTTTTGTAATGTATATTAAGGTTTATGTATTATGTTGGAATGAAGGCGTATAATGAGAGATGATTATTGTATAATATGGTTATGATGTATGTTATTATTTTATTGAGGAGTTGTTAGATGTATGATGTTCTGTTGAGGTTGGTTTAGAGCCTTGGAGTCCTATATACTATCGTTATACTGCCAAAATTCCGTTGCGTCCTGACTGATTATAGGAGGGGTCGAGTTGGGGCGTGACAAAAACTATCATAGAAGGAAAAAAAGAGTCCCTGCAAGATAAAGCAAAGGCGATGATATTCCCTCGTCATCACTTATATGAGTCATTGAAAGCAGAATTCCTCATAGTAAAAGATTCATATGAGTTATGGACAAATTTAAAAGAAAGATCTGATCATCAGAAAACAGTGACTCTGCCAAAGCTTCGTTATCAATGGATGCATTTGAGGTTGCAAGATTTTCCTACAGTGCGTGAATATAATTCTGCAATATTTAAGATTACTGCACAGCTAAAAATGTGTGGTGAAAATATCACTGATGTAGATATGTTAGAAAAAAACATATTCAACATTTTACGCTACAAATGTGATCTTACAACAACAATATAGAGAGCGTGGCTTCAAAAAGTATTCTGAACTAATTGCATGTCTCATGGTAGCAGAACAAAATAATGAACTATTGCTGGCAAATCACCAAGCACGACTAGCTGGGGCAGCACCGTTACTTGAGGTAAATGCTACAAAAAATAATAATAATGGTCGTGGTAAGGGTCGAGGCCGTGGTCGTGGTCGTGGCTGTAGACGTGGTCGTGGACGGGGCCACATACATGATCATGGTAATACTTGGTATCGTGATGATCCAAAAGGTCTTAATTTCAAGAAGTCAGAAAATAATGAAAAAGGGAGTAGCTCACAAAACAAACCATCCCGAGATGATATATGTTTTAAATGTGACATGACAGGTCATTGGGGAAAAAATTGCCGAACATCAAAGTATCTTGTGGAGCTTTATAAAGCATATAAAGACTCAAAATGAAAAGGAAGAATTGTGGAAACAAATCTTGCCGAGCACCATGATCAACACAACAATACCTACCTTGACTTCTCAGATTTCTTTGAAGATGATAGTTTGAATATTGAGCATCCAATGGGTGAGGGAAATGTTTCCATGGATTCACTTGATTGATATCTCTTAAATAAAAGAGACAGAGAATATGTAGTCATCTTTCATGCATTTCGGACTTGATATGTTTTTAAATTTATGAATGTTGTTTTTCTAAATTTTAAGGCAACTTTTAATGTATTTTATGAGTGTGTAGCATAAAAGTGTTGTATGGTTTGAGTGTAAGATACTATATCAGTTGTAAAATATCAATGAATCTAGTTTCTATTTAATTGTTTATTTTGGAAGCATTTCTTACAATACATTGTTCTATTTTGAAGATATGGACATACTTGACGTCAACAATGGGGAAATATGTCTAGCAGACAGTGCTACAATGCATAACATTTTGAAAAATAAAACATATTTCTCCTATCTAAAATTGGCTGAAGGCAATGTTAATACAATTTCTGGTACTGCGAACCTAATTGAAGGCTCAAGAAATGTCACTATTATACTTCCTCGAGGAACAAAACTTTTAATAGGCGATGCCTTATATTCCAATAGACCGCAAAGAAGTCTACTGAGTTTTCGAGATATTCGTCAAAATGGTTATCATATTGAAACCAAGAATGAGAAGGACAAAGAATATCTCTATATTACATCATTGATATCTAGCAAGAAACATATAGTAGAAACATTGTTAGCATTGTCCTCTGGATTATATTATACATACATAATTCCAGTAGAATCTAATAATGTGATCAACCAGAAATTGTTTAACCCAACGACTTTTGTCCTTTGGCATGACTGTCTTGGTCATCCAATCGCAGTAATGACGAAAAGAATCATTGAAAATTCACATGGGCATCCATTAAAGAACCAAAGAGTTCTTTTACCAAATAAAATTTCATGTGCTGCATGTGCCCAAAGGAAATTAATTACAAGGCCATCCCCAACTAAAGTTGATGTTGAAACTCCTGCATTTTTAGAAAGAATTCAAGGGGATATATGTGGGTCTATTGTTCTATCATGTGGACAATTCCAATACTTTATAGTGTTAATAGATGCCTCAACACATTGCTCACATGTCTCTCTATTATCCACTCATAATATGGCACTTGCAAGACTTCTTGCACAAATAATCCGATTACGTGCACAATTTCTGGATCAAGGGAAAACCTACTCTATATTGAGTGTAAGCAAATGCTTAGACTCAAAAAAAAATTAATATGGTTCAGTGATTAGATAATTGTCTTTAAAATCCTTCGGTGCTACAGGTCGTGGGTTCGAGTGCTTTAGGTTGCGGATTTTTTTTTGCAGTGCACTTTGTTTTAGCTTGTAATGTAATTTTTTTTTTTTAAAAAAAAAAAACTTGCTCACTTTTCCAAATTAAGCCCAAACCCAAACCTACTCTCCTTTACAACCACACGCACAGCAGCACAAACCCAAACCATTTTCTTTCCTTTACAAACCATGCGAAACCCCAGTTTTCATCTTTATCTTGAATTACGTGTCTTTGTCTTGCTTTGCGTGATTTGACTTGTTTATGTGTTATAAGGGGGGAGAATGTAAAACTCCAGTTTTTGTCTTTACCTCGATTTGTGTGTCTTTGTCTACATTTGCGTGATTTGACCTGTTTATGTGTTATATGAGTTAGAATCTGCAAATAATGTGATTAATATTCCTAATTCATGTTATGTGTGCATTCATGAAATTTTCATTAAAAAGGGCAATGAAAATTTTATCGTCGGTGTTTGTGAATAGTATATTGAATGCACGTCCGCTAAAATTTTTACACGGATGTTTTAAACGTCTTAAAACCTAGTACTCTATTATTAATAGATCCATGTTTGATAAAAATTGATTCTGAAAGGAATATAAATTTAAATGGGCTTTTCGGGCGAAAAATAGCATTTTTGAGCCAAATAGTAATTTCTTCTAAACCCGATTCTTGCATTGACTTTCATTGACCTAGTATATATTAATATAAATGTATTTATATGTGTCATTAAATGATTTTAGATTAATTATGCATTCAAAAGACATTTGAAAACAAATAATATGACTTTTCATCTTCTTTTGCAAAAATCGAGTTTTTAACCGAGTTGGGTGTAAGTCTATGCATGTGAAACTTGTTGTCAACTAAAAATATACTCCTTAAAAATAGTCTAAGTGTTGAATTAATTTTTTGAGCAACAAATTGTCTAAAATAGAATTAAAAGACAAGAAAACACTAAAAATAACTAAGTGTCAACTTTGACTTTCTTTTATTTGTTTGACATTTGCTTAATATATCATCAACACACATTAAAAACAAAGCAAACATACTCAAAAAACACACACATTACCAAAAATCCATGAGGGAGAAGAAAGAAGGCATTTTCAAGGTTTTTCAAAGCATTTTTCACATAGATTTTGCAATTCAAGTCCAAATCACTTCATTCAAAGCTTGATTTCACTTGTTGGGCATCCATTCTACATCGTTCTTGCATCAAAACACATCAAAGGTGAGAGAAAAATTCTAGATCTCAAAATGTCATTTTTATGTTTTTGCATATAATTAAATTTTGAACTGTTAGAATGTTGAATTGATGATATATTATTGCTCAGTGCATGCTAAGGATCGTTTATATGTGTTTATATAAGATTTGAACCGTTGTAGCATGAATTTTATTTTTCGGGTATTAAAAGTTGAGTTGTTGGCTATTTGTTGAATATCTGGAGTTGTGGTGGTTGGAATCGATTGCTGTTAGCTTGTAAAACTTTGTTAAATACATAGTAGTAATGTTGTAATGCCGAAATTTTGATTGTGATGTTGGTGTGAATGTAACGCCCCGAACCCAACCCCACGCTAATAGTCAGGCTCGGACCCGTCACTCGGACAGAGTCTCCTCTGTACCAAGGACAAAACTGATACCTGTAAACATTCATTCAAGACATCTGAACTAAAAGCAACAACTTATCCACAATAACTCCAAAGCCAAAACACAATCACAAGGCCATCCGAGCCTTGAAGCAACAATTTTCTACTAAGGCACACAACCATGCGAGATAAGTTGGTTTTAGTCATAAGTAATTAAATACAATAAACTTCTAAGTTTCATATGAAGATTAACAAACACTCCAAGCATGCAAGGGAATTAAAGTCTAGAATTCATTATTACAATCCAACAACTTTCTTTAACATCCTAATACACATCCACTAGACATATATATACAAGACTTCAAAGTCTCAAAATACATTAATAACAAGAACTCCACGTAAGAAGCACATAAAATCCACCTCAGCACACAAGATCACTGATTCTGATCTACTTGAACTTCTTCTTCTTCTCCTACTTCTAACAGCTGGGGATTCACCTCAGCTTCTCCTGAAACATTTCAAATGAGGAGTGAGCAACAAAGTTGCCCAGCGAGGGAGGTGATGCAGCATGCCAACGTGCAATATGATATGCAACACAAGTAAACATATACAAGCCACATAACTAACAAGACAATAAGTCAAACTATTAATCACTTTAAAAAGGATACGGTTCCATTTCCAAGACTTCATCCACGAGCCACGATCCACGATCCACGAGTATCACGAATATGCCGGCAAACCCCAAACACCACAATTGGGATACTCCGGATGTATCCCGATCCTACGACCCTTTCTCCCGAGGTAGGTCCATGCCCAGCAGGTGAACCACGCCTCTGGGGTAGTGGAGTATGCCTCAGCGAGAAGGGAATAGGCACCATGGTAGTCGAGGGAGCACGGCAAGCCCGATGCCGCCCGTGTTTCTCGACGCTACCATGTCCGATAAAGGTTGCGCAACCCAATACAAGTCACAAGCAATCAATAATATCACATAACACGTAAGAGGGACGACAAAGTAGGCCGCCCTCACATATATGCACGATAAAAGTTCATATATGCAAGATATTAACTAATAGATGCCAAAAGAAGCAATCAACACAATTAATCCCAATAATCTACTCAAATAACTTAAATAGATCCTAAATATTTAGTGCAAAGCATTACTAACACACAACAAGTTCCAATTGCAACTAAAAAGGCTAAAAACTACTTTTCCCCTTTCTTTAACCGAGCTTTCTTTCTCCTAAGCATAGTTCGAGATTCCCAATCATACCCTAGTCTTTCTATATTCCTAATTAAGCTCAAAGGTACCCTTTAAAGTCATAAAAACTCATTTTTGAAGCAAAAGTTCGGGAAGGCCCCGAACGGGTTTGAACTATAGCCATACTAACCGAACCCCAATTTCGCGAAACGAAAGCACCAAAGGTGCTTCCTTAGCTCAAGGATACCCAAATCGATGCCCAAATTTGCCCGGATTGCCTAACGTGCAAAACCCCCTTTTTAAAGTAAGCGATTTATGCACTAAAGTTCAAATTCGGGTGATTCAACCTAACGTGGCTTTTCAATTACCTTCCCTAGGGTCTAGAGCACCTAATTGAGGCATCAATTCAAGCAAATTATCCAATTTTCTCAAAACCCTAATTTTAGGTACTATTCATCACCTCTTTGATCAATCGCAATATTCAACCATTAAATTTGTTATCACACCACAAAAGTTAGCTCTAGAGACTTTAAATAACTCATAGGAAGCATTCATAACAAGATATATAGCTATAATTGACAATTCAACAAAATTGAACATATGCATATAAACTTTAAACTCAAGAAAATAAGACTCCCTCACAATTTTGAAGATGGAGAAGCTTTGTTGAAGGTCCTAAGTTGCTCAAAATCCTCCCAAGATCAATCTAATAGCTCAAGGTGCAAGATTGAAGAAGCAAAAATCTTCTTTTTCCTCCTTGAAGTGGACGGCCAAGGCTAGGGGACATGGATGGAGTTTTTGAAATTGTTTTGATGACTAATATGTTATGTGGCTTTTAATTTTTATGAGTTAGTTGTTTTATATGTTGTAGATAATTAATTTCCTAAGCTTTGTAGTCTCAAATATTGAGCAATTAAGGCTAATTGCAATTACAAATGCTTTTTAATTAATAACTAGCACTATTCTAATGTAACACTATTCAAAGCTTACGGAAAATATTTTTCAAACGCATACTCCTAAGCTCGAAAGTTCAAAACGAAAATTTCTTGGTTCCTTTTAAATGTCGAGTGACCTAGGAAAAATTTAAAATCAAGCTTTCAAAACAGTCGAAAATATTATGAATAGTAGCCCACAATAAAAACAATTAAACAAGAAAAATGATGCACATAGAAATGCACACATAAGTATGCAACGATTATAATAAATTTAGGGTGAAATTCTCGGGTGTCACAGTGAAAGTCCAGAAATTTCAGCCTAGGTATATTGAGGTTTTAGGGTTGTTGAGCTTGATTTGGATGATTTATGGTTGGTTTCCGAGGGGACTAATGTTTTTGATTGAGTGGGTGAGTGATAGAAATTGGTTTGGAAGTTATTGGATTAGAGGAATGTAAGTTATGACTTTTAGAAGTTTGGGTTGTCTTTCTTTAAAATCTTGATTTATGCCTTTGGTTGATCGGGTGGTGTTTGAGTGATTGAATTGTGAGTTTTTGATGGTTAGACTAGGGTTTGGTTGTGTATTTAATGCGTGTTAAGTTGGGTAGCCTACTTTGTCATCTAACGTAGTTGTTTGTTGGTTAATTGATTAGTTGTTGGTATATTGTTGAATTGATGATTATTGATTGATTATTGTTGAGCCAGGAGATAGACAACCTACTTTGTTGTCCTCCTTTGATAATTGATTATTGATGAACCGGGAGATAGTCAATGGAAAAAGTTGTCCTCCTGTGATGTGAATGTTTATTATTATTGCTAAGTCTTGGTATGTGTGTGCCACCTCTCGGGCAGCATCGGGCTATCGGGTTGAAACCGGCATGACTACTATAGGCTACCCCCAGCTCCCATGACGGAGGTGTCATGGGAGGAGCGCTAGTGAGGTACCTCGGGTGCGTGAGTAATGGGGAGTTACAAGAAGAATAGTTAAGATTGTGATGGCGTTTGGAGCTACACCAACTAGAGTATCATTTATTGATTGATCATTATAATTAATGTACTTATATTGATGTTGATGATTATTTTGTGTTTACTGCTCAAAGAATGATTTCCAAGGAGTATAGTAAATACTGTTAGAGATCTATCGAATCCTCATTGAGCTTGTCTTATATAAGCTTACTCTCAATTATTACATACATACTGGTGAAGTTGATCCAGATTATGGGTACGTGCCTCCGAAAGAGGATAATGTGCCATATGTGGACGAGTCCTATGTGCCAGAGTCTTGTCCCTAATTTATGATGTTGTACTCTTTTGTTATATTGTATATTAAACTTAGTTGTCTTGTATTTCACTTAGAAGTTCATGTTATATAAGATGTTATAAAGATAGTAGATTAAATGTTGCTAGCTTAGTAATCTTGTATTGGAACATAATTAGGTTGCTAGGTTGGTTATAATCTATTTTGGAAATGTATGTTATATAGTAAATATATTATGTTGGAATGGAGGCGTATAACTATGAAAGAATTGTTGAATGAATGCTTAATGTATAAAATGGTTACGTTGTATGTTGTTAATTTGATTGTGGAGTTGGTTGGTGATTTGTGGAGTTTGATGTATGATGTTCTAAAGGGTTGGTTTAGAGCCCTGATGTCCAGGATATTGTCGTTATACTGCTGAAATTCCGTTGCGTCCTGACTGATCTTAAGGGGGGTCGAGTTGAGGCGTGACATTAAGTGGTATCAGAGCGCATGTTAGTTGTCAGTCAGGGTATCCTCAGAATGTGGGTAGTGATCTAAGCATACAAGTATGTATTAAGTGAAAGAAAAGTGAAACATATGTTTATATGTTTATGTGATTAATTTACTTATGTGTCTAACTTTCTATGTGATCAATATGCTATATGTGTTAAGTGTACTAATGTGGTCAATATGTTTTATGTGATAACGTGTCTTACGTACTAAATGTGTTGTAGTTAATATGTATTTTGTGGTTAATGTGTATTATGTGACAAATGTGTTTTATGTGATTGAAGTGTCTGTGTGAAGTTAGTTGTTTATGCGGTTTAAATTGTTTATAACTAACTTATGTGAAACAACGTACTTTAGGTACTCAATGTACTTTAAGTGACCAATGTGAGTCACGTGATCAACTTGTCTTATGTGAAGTTTGTTGCTTATGTGACTTTAATTGTTTATAACTTACTTCTATGAAATAACCTGTTTTTGTGATGTTGGCTTCTTATATGCTGAATTGTGTGTTATGTGATAATGTTGTAATATATGATAATCATGTAATATGTTGGTACTTGATTTCATGAGATATAATTGTATATATGTTATAACTATGGGTGATTCTTTTGGGTGAAGTAAGGATGACTGCAAGAGTTTTCGGAAATAGAGGTAGGCCATGATTTTGAATTATTATTATTCTAGTAGTTTATCAGTGAGATTTTAATTGTTATGTTTATGGATTTTAGTCTCAGTTTAATGGATCTGTTCTTGATGTTCCTTTAGCGAGAATGAAGTTGTTCGAGGAAATAGCAATGTATCTTGATGATTATAATTACTTTTGTTGCCTTGTTTAACTTGTTATTACTTGGAGTTGAGTCATAAGCAGAGATTCCTTTGAAGATGTGATCATGCACTTTTGAAGTCTCTACTCATATTATACTTTCTTGAGGTTATTTAAGAAAAAAATTTATTTGAGAAATTAGTGATGTATATTTGTGAATTGGATAGATTGTGGTATAACATGTGCATATTTTTACTATTTGGGATTACTATATTATTAATGGATATTTTGGAGTTCTAATCTTTAAACCTTGGAGCCAATTAGAGTGATTCTTGACTAAAGTTACATTATTTGAAGATGTAATTGTTGGGAGATAGAATTATTTGAGGAAATAAGAATGCATTTTGGTGACTGGACATTTACTTGTCTACATCGAGCTTTTGAGTTCTAGGTGGTATGACTTTCTAAATTGTTGATTAGGGATTCTTTTGTGTTATAATGGGTTAGTATGAATCTGTATTGTGTTATCAGATTTTGGAGTCTTTATCAGTGAATCTTGTTGGGTAATCGGTGATTTATCTTGTTTAGTGATTGGTCTGGTGCGGAATATAAATTGTGGAGTGATTGTATGACTCCTCAGGTTCTCTAGATCTCTTTAGTGTCTTGTTTTGACTTGCAGGTGTATAAGTGTGTAGGTGAGACACCCTTTTTGTGCTTCCTATTCTATTGGTCTTATTATTCTTTTCTACTCTATTCTCACTTATTTGAGAGAAAGTTACACTTTTCTAACCTATCAATTGTTTCTTGAAAGTTTGCTTATTGGATTAATAGATCCTATACTCATTTGCCATTGTTTCTATTCTTAATATTCATATTTGCTTCTTATAGCAATGTCGCTTATTGAAGTTAAAGTTTGAGACTTCTATATTTCATTCTATATCTCCAGCCATTGATTTATATTTTTCATTTCATCCTATTACTATTCATTTGAAAGTAATTTCTCCTTTGGTATACCATTTTACTTGTTCGAATTTGACTTGCTTGATGTACTCCCTACCTAAGTATATTATTGTCATTCTTGTTGATCCTTGTTAATCATATTGTTTTATTATTAAATGCTAAGCCATTACTTTACTTGTAATTGCTCACTCAATATACTCAGCACTGTCATTTCTTATTTATACTTCTTTGGTTATTGCGTGCTGAGATACTCATTATATTGAAACTCGTGTTTTCTATTGAATTAATCATCTCTTATTTCTTAATTTCATTTAGCCCAAGTACAACTTACTTGTTGGTTCCTTGAACAATCATCGAGAATTGAAATGTCTACTTGTTCAGGAATTTTTGTTCAATATACTCAGCACTGTTTTGACTCGTCATCATCCTTTGTTCGTACTTATTTACCTGATAGGTGCTAAGACATTTCTTATCTTAGTTATCATGCTTCCTTATTAAACTATTGGGCTCTTGATTCTCTAACCTGTTTAACCTCTTGTTCACTTGATTGTTCGCTCGAATATGACTTTCCATATTCTTATTCCTTGTAAATTTCATAAGAGCCATATTCTGACCAATGTCACTTTTTGAAATATTCCTTTGATCAGTAATCATTCATGTTATCGTGAATGAGTTTTTAAACCTTCGGGGTGTTCATAGAGTTCTATTGTGTAGTAGGGGATGATTGATAAGTAGTGGTGTCATGCTAAGACCTTTGAGTTGCAATTTCTTTCATATGCAATATGATATTAGGTGGGAGAGAATTATGAATTGAAGATTGTCTTCGAATTATGATAATCATCTTGCAGTCAACAGAGTTAATCTTTTGAGGTCTTTGGTTAGATGTCATTGTAACGCCCCGAACCCAACCCCACGCTAAGTCAGGCTCGGACCCGTCACTCGGACAGAGTCTCCTCTGTACCAAGGACAAACTGATACCTGCAAACATTCATTCAAGACATCCGAACTAAAAGCAACAACTTATCCATAATAACTCCGAAGCCAAAACACAATCACAAGGCCATCCGAGCCTTGGAGCAACAATTTTCTACTAAAGCACACAAGCATGCGAGATAAGTTGGTTTTTAGTTATAAGTAGTTAATTACAATAAACTTCTAAGTTCCATATGAAGATCTACAAACACTCCAAGCATGCAAGAGAAAATAAAGTCTAGAATTCATTATTACAATCCAACAACTTTCTTAAACTCTTAATACACATTTACTAGACATATATATACAAGACTCTATGGTCTCAAAATACATTAACACCAAGAACTCCACATAAGAAGCACAAATATCCACCTCAGCACACAAGATCACTGATTCTGATCTACTTGAACTTCTTCCTCTTCTTCTACCTCTAATAGCTGGGGATTCACCTCAGCTTCTCCTGAAACATTTTAGATGAGGAGTGAGCAACAAAGTTGCCCAGCGAGGGAGGTGATGCAGCATGTAAACGTGCAATATGATATGCAACACAAGTAAACATATATACAAGACACATAACCATCAAGACAATAAATCAAACTATTAATCACTTTAAAAAGGATACGGTTCCACTTCCAAGTCTTCGATCACGAGCCACGAACCACGAGTATCACGATTATGCCGGCAAAACCCAAACACCACACTTGGGATACTCCGGATGTATCCCGATCCTACGACCCTTTCTCCCGAGGTAGGTCCATGCCCAGCAGGTGAACCACGCCTCTGGGGTAGTGGAGTATGCCTCAGCGAGAAGGGAATAGGCACCATGGTAGTCGAGGGAGCACGGCAAGCCCGATGCCGCCCGTGTTTCTCGACGCTACCATGTCCGATATAGGTTGCGCAACCCAATACAAGTCACAAGCAAGCAATAATATCACATAACACGTAAGAGGGACGACAAAGTAGGCCGCCCTCACATATATGCACGATAAAAGCTCATATATGCAAGATATTAACTAATAGATGCCAAAAGTAAACCATCAACATAATTAATTCCAATAATCTACTCAAATAACTTAAATACATCCTAAATATTCTATGCAGGGCACTACTAACACACAACAAGTTCCAATTGCAACTAAAAAGGCTAAAAACTATTTTTTCCCTTTCTTTACTCAAGCTTTCTTTCTCCTAAGCATAGTTCGAGATTCTCAATCCTACCCTAGTCTATCTATATTCCTAATTAAGCTTAAAGGTACCCTTTAAAGTCATAAAAACTCATTTTTGAAGCAAAAGTTCGGGAAGGCCCCGAACGGGTTTGAACTATAGCTATACTAACCGAACCCCAATTTCGCGAAACGAAAGCACCAAAGGTGCTTCCTTAGCTCAAGGATACCCAAATCGATGCCCAAATTTGCCCGGATTTCCTAACGTGCAAAACCCCCTTTTTAAAGTAAGCTATTTATGCACTAAAGTTCGAATTCGGGTGATTCAACCTAACGTGGCTTTTCAATTACCTTCCCTAGGGTCTAGAGCACCTAATCGAGGCATCAATTCAAGCCAATTATCAAATTTTCTCAAAACCCTAGTTTTAGGCACTATTCATCGTCTCTTTGATCAATCTCAACATTCAACCGTTAAATTTGTTATCACACCACAAAAGTTAACTCTAGAGGCTTTAAATAACTCATAGGAAGCATTCAACACAAGATATATAGATATAATTGACAATTCAATAAATGTGAACATATGCATACAAGCTTTAAACTCAAACAAATAAGACTCCCTCACAATTTTGAAGATGTAGAAGCTTTGATGAAGGTCCTAAGTTGCTCAATAACCTCCCAAGATCAAACTAAGAGCTCAAAGTGCTTGGTTGAAGAAGCAAAAATCTCTCTTTTCCTCTCTTGAAGTGGACGGCCAGCAGGTGGGGACAAGGATGGAATTTCTGAATTTGTTTTTGATGACTAATGTGCTATCTTCTATTTTATTTCATGAGGTAGTTTTATTATGTGTAGTATAAGTTTAATATTCTAAGCTAATTAATCTCAAAAACTTAATCAATTAAAGCTAATTGCTATTACAATTGCTTTCTAATTAAATACTAGCACTATTCTAACGTAACACTATTCAAGGCTCACGGAAATTATTTTTCAAACGCATACTCCTAAGCTCGAAAGTTCAAAACGAAAATTTCTTGGCTCCTTTTAAATGTCGTGTGACCTAGGAAAAATTTAAAATCAAGCTTTCGAAACAGTCAAAAATTTTATGAATAGTGACCCACAATAAAAACAATTAAACAAGAAAAATGATGCACGTAGAAATGCGCACATAAGTATGCAACGATTATAATAAATTTAGGGTGAAATCCTCGGGTGTCACAGTCATCCTAAGAGATAAATGGGAACTAAGAGAAGTATTGTTAAGTGTAACGATTGAGGATTTAATTATCTGTCAATTTGAGAATTGCGCGGACACAATTGTTTTAAGGGGAGAGAATGTGAAACCCCAGTTTTCATTTTTACCTCGATTTGTGTGTCTTTGTCTCGATTTACGTGATTTGACCTGTTTATGTGTTATAAGGAGGGAGAATGTGAAACCCCAATTTTCATCTTTACCTCGATTTGCGTGTCTTTGCCAAGATTTATGTAATTTGACCTGTTTATGTGTTATATGAGTTAGAATGTGATAAATATGTGATTTATATTCTTAATACATGCTATGTGTGCATTCATGAAATTTTCATAAAAAACAGAATTAAAAATTTTATCGTATGTTTTTGTGAATAGTATTTTGAACGCACGTCTGCTAAAATTTTTACACGGGTATTTTAAACATCTTAAAACATAGTCCTCTATTATTAATAAACCCATGTTTGATAAAAAAATTGATTTTGAAACAGAATAATAATTTAAATAGACTTTTCGGGCGAAAAGTAACATTTTTGAGCCAAATAGTGATTTCTTCTAAACCCGATTCTTGCATTGACTTTCCTTGACCTAGTATATATTAATATAAATGTATTTATATGTGGTATTAAATGATTTTATATTAATTGTGCATTCAAAAGATATTCAAAAACAAATAATATGACTTTTCACCTTCTTTTGCAAAAATCGAGTTTTTAACCGAGTCGGGTATAAGTCTATGCATGTGAAACTTGTTGTCAACTAAAAATAAATTACTTAAAATAGTCTAAGTATTGAATTAATGTTTTGAGGAACAAATTGTCTAAAATAGAATTAAAAGACAAGAAAATACTAAAAATAACTAAGTGTCAACTTTGACTTTCTTTTATTTGTTTGAACTTTGCTTAATATATCATCAACACACATTAAAAACAAAGCAAACACACTCAAAAATACACACATAACCGAAAATCCATGAGGGAGAAGAAAGAAGGCATTTTCAAGGTTTTTCAAAGCATTTTTCACATAGATTTTGTAATTCAAGTCCAAATCACTTCATTCAAAGCTTGATTTCACTTGTTGGGCATCCATTCTACATATTTCTTGCATCAAAACACATCAAAGGTGAGAGAAAAATTCTAGATCTCAAAATATCATTTTTATATTTTGCATATAATTGAATTTTGAACCGTTAGAATGTTGAATTGATGTTATATTATTGCTCAGTGCATGCTAATGATTTTTTTATATGCATTTATATAAGATTTGAACCGTTGTAGCATGAATTTTATTTTTAGGGTATTAAAAATTGAGTTGTTGGCTATTGGTTGAATATCTGGAGTTTGGTGGTTGGAATCGATTGTTGTTAGCTTGTAAAAGTTTGTTAAATACGTGGTAGTAATGTTGTAATGCCAAAATTTTGATTGTGATGCTGGTGTGAAAGTCCAAAAATTTCAACCTAGGTGCATTGAGGTTTTAGGGTTGTTGGGCTTGATTTGCATGATTTATGGTTGGTTTCCGAGGGGGCTAATGTTGTTGATTGAGTGGGTGAGTGATAAAAATTGGTTTGAAGGTTATTGGATTAGTGGAATGTAAGTTATGACTTTTAGAAGTTTGGGTTGTCTTTCTTTAAAATCTTGATTTATGCCTTTGGTTGATCGGGTGGTGTTTGAGTGATTGAATTGTGAGTTATTGATGGTTAGACTAGGGTTTGGTTGTGTGTTTAATGTATGTTAAGTTGGTGGCCTACTTTGTCATCTAGCTTAGTTGTTTGTTGTTTAATTGATTAGTTGTTGTTATGTTGTTGAATTGATGATTATTGATTGATTATTGTTGAACCGGGAGATAGGCAACCTACTTTGTTGTCCTCATGTGATAATTGATTATTGATGAACCGGGAGATAGTCAACAGAAAAGGTTGTCCTCCTATGATTGAATTTTTATTATTATTGCTGAGTCCTGGTATGTGTGTGCCACCTCTTGGGTAGCATCGCGCTGTCGGGTTGAAACCGGCATGACTACCATAGGTTACCCCCAGCTCGCATGACGGAGGTGTCATGGAGGGAGGGGCTAGAGAGGTACCTCGGGTGCGTGAGCAATGGGGAGTTACAAGAAGAACAATTGAGATCATGATGGCATTTGGAGCTACACCAACTAGAGTATCCTTTATTGATTGGTCATTATAGTTATGTGCTTATAATGATATTGATGTTCATTATGTGTTTACTGTTCAAAGGATGATTTCCAAGGAGTATAGTAAATACTGTTAGAGATCTATCGAATCCTCACTAAGCTTGTTTTATATAAGATTACTCTCAATTATTGCATGCATACAGGTGAAGTTGATCCAGATTACGGGTGTGTGCCTCCAAAATAGGATAATTTGTCATATGTGGACGAGTCCTATGTGCCAGAATCTTGTCCCTGATTTATGATGTTGTACTTTTTGTTATATTGTATATGAAACTTAGTTGTCTTGTATTTCACTTAAAAGTTCATGTTATATAGGATGTTGTAAAGATAGTAGATTAAATGTTGCTAGCTTAGTAATCTTGTTTTGGAGCATGATTAGGTTTCTAGGTTGTTTATAATCTATTTTGGAAATGTATGTTATATAGTAAATGTATTATGTTGGAATGGAGGCGCATAACTATGAAAGAATTGATGAATGAATGCTTAATGTATAAAATGGTTGCGTTGTATGTTGTTAATTTGATTGTGGAATTGGTTGGTGATTTGTGGAGTTTGATGTATGATGTTCTAAGGGTTGGTTTTGAGCCCTGATGTCCATGTTACTGTCGTTATGCTACCGAAATTCCATTGCGTCCCGACTGATCTTAAGGGGTGTCGAGTTGGGGCGTTACAAACCACATACAAAAATCCATCAATATTCATCCTAGATTGGCAGATTCCCAAATCAAACCCATTTGGCAAGGTAATATCTTTTTCCTCATGTTCTTTTTTTTTCATTCGAATTGATTTGGTAGATTCCCAAATTAAACCCAAACCATTCGTCTGTTTTTCCACTTCTTTGTCATTTTTAATTCTTTTCTATTTACATTATTTAGATTTGTTTTCATTTTAATTTTGATTTTTTTTCCTTTTTCTTTTTGGGCATTTCGGGTGTATTTGTAGATACCCATCTCAACCTCGAATTGTGACCTTGGTATGCCAATATATCATCCAAATATAGATAAAAGGAGCCGCATTTGCTTGGTAAGTTGGTTTTGTAACGCCCCGAACCCAACCCCACGCTATAGTCAGGCTCGGACCCGTCACTCGGACAGAGTCTCCTCTGTACCAAGGACAAAACTGTTACCTGCGAATAATCACTTATAACATTTGAACTATAAACAACAACTTATCTTCTAATATCTCCAAAGCCAAAACAAAATCACAAGGCCATCCGAGCGTTAGAGCAACAACAATCTTCTTAAGCACACAAGCATGCAAGATAAGTTGGTTTTGGCCATAAGTAGTTAGATACAATATAATTTTAAGTTCCATATGTAGGACAACAAATACTCCAAGCATGCAAGAGAAAATAAAGTCTAGAATCCATTATTACAATCCAACATCTTTCTTTATCTTACAAGACTTCAACTATCAAACATATAAACAAGACCCCAAGGTCTCAAAATACAACATTTAACATGAACTCCACGCAAACTGCACATAAAATCTACCTTAGCACACAAAGTCACGGATTCTGATCTACGTGAACTTCTGCTTCTTCTACTACTACTTCTAACAGCTAGGGTTCACCTCAGCTTCTCCTGAAACATTTCAAATGAGGAGTGAGCAACAAGGTTACCCAGCGAGGGAGGTGATGCAACATATTAACGTGCAAAATGATATGCAAACACAAGAAAACACATATAGGCCACGTAAATCAGCAAGATAACAAGCCAAGTAAATAATCACTTTTAAAAAGGATACGGTTCCACTTCCAAGTCTTCAATCACGAGCCACGAACCACGAACTTCACGAACATGCCGGCAAACCCCAAACACCAACAATTGGGATACTGCGGATGTATCCCGATCCTACGACCCTTTTTCCCGAGGTAGGTCCATTCCTAGCAGGTGAACCACGCCTCTGGGGTAGTGGAGTATGCCTCAGCGAGAAAGGGAATAGGCATCATGGTAGTCGAGGGAGCACGGCAAGCCCGATGTCGCCCGTGTTTCTCGACGCTACAATGTCCGAAAAGGTTGCGCAACCCCGAGACAAGTCACAAGCAATCAAGATATCACATAACACATAAGAGGGACGACAAAGTAGGCCGCCCTCATATATAAGAACGATATAAGTTCACATAAGCACGAGAATAGCTTTAATATTCCAAAAGAAGCAATCAACACAAATAATTCCCACAAGCTACTCAAATAGCTTAATTATATCCTAAATATTCAATACAATACAAGATAACTTAAATACAAGTGCCAATTGCATCAAATATAGCCAAAACTACTTTTTCCCCTTTCTTTAACCTAACTTTCCTTCTCCTACGTTCATCTCAAGGTTCCCAAATTACCTTCTAATCATCCTATAGTCCTAATTAAGCTAAAAGATACCTAATAGGATCATAAAAACTCAATTTAGAAAATAAAGCTCGGAAAGGCTCCGAGCGGGTTTTAACTGCAACTATACTAACCGAATCCCATTTTCACAAAACGAAAGCACCAAATGTGCTTTCTTAGCCCAAGGATACCCGAATCAATGTCCAAACTTGCCCGGATCGCTCAACGGGAAAAGTCCCCTTTTTTAAGTCGGCTATTTATGCAATTAGGCTTGGTTTCGAGTGATTCAACATCACGTGGCTTTTCAACTAACTTCACTAGGGTCTAGAGCATCTAATTGAAGTCTCAATTCAAGCTAATTAGCAATTTTATTCAAAACCCTAAAATGTGCACTATTCATTACCTCTTTTATTCAATCTCAAATTCCAACCATAAACAATGATAATAAGCTTCAAAAGTTAACTCTATGGCATCTATTAAGCATATAGTAAGCATGTATAACAAGTTTTAGAGCTATAATCAACAATTAAAAGAAATTCATCATGATGCATAAACTTTAACTAAAAAAAAACTAAGCTCCCTCACAATTTAGAAGACAAAGAGGCTTGACGGAGACCCTAGGATGCTCAACCAAACTTCAAAACCCAAGCTAGATGGCCAAGATGCAAGATTTGTTGAAGCAAATCTCCTCTTTTTTCCTCTTGAAGTGGTCGGCCAAGGAGGGGACAAAATGGGAATATTTACAATTGTTTTTTGTGACAAGTTGAGTGTGTTGTGTTATGTAATAAGTTTGTATATTATATGCTAAGTTTTCTAAGTCAAAACTTATAAAAAGATTGGTCAACTAAGCTTAAACTTTAATCTAATGCTAACTAATTGTAATTTGAGTTGTTGCATACGTAACACTATTCAAAAGACATGAAATCTATTTTCTAAACGCACGCTCCTAAGCTCGAAAGCCTAAAACGACAACTTCTCGGTTCCTTTTAAATGTCATATGAATTAGGAAAAATATAAAATCGAACTTTTAAAATAGTCGAAAATATTATGAATAGTAACCTCTAATAAAAACAATTAAGCAAAAAAGATGATAAACGTAGAAATGCGCAAATAGGTAAGCAACAATTATAATTAGATTTATGGTAGAATTCTCGAGCGTCACTGGTTTAGTTTTAACATCTTACTTTCTGCTAATTTTGTTTGGTCAAGTGCTTATTCATTAATTACTTGTTCATTTCCTCTATGGCTCTCTCATTAAATTCGGGGCTTAGGTTCAACTTTTGAAATAGTCTCTTCGATGATAGGGGCAAGGCTTCATACATCTTCTCTTACAGGCCTTTTACATATGGGATTCTTGTGGACTAACTACATATTTATTAATTTATTTGTTGGTTTTGTCACTCATGGATTTGGAGAACTAAAGTCCTTAATTATTGCATCAGTTGTTAATTGTGTTTTACTACTTTTTCGTTGAGTTTCATGGCTTTCTTTTTTATTAGTGATTTTTGTTGCCTTCAATACATCAATAAACTCAAATTTATTTCTATTGTAGAGAAAGGTAAACTGAGGGTGCTAATATTCAATAAGGTAAATAGTACTCGTAACAATTTGGTAGAAAATGCCCATTTTTTAGGTTGCTAAATGCTAATTGTCTGGATTAGTTATGAAAAGTTGAGCATTTTGGACTCTGTTCCAGTGTCATTTAAATTGTGAATTTGAAGAAAACAAATGTAAAGAAAAGGCTTCTATTATTTAGATTTCTTTAAAGAGCATTTTGGACTCTCTATGCTTGCTACTTATTGCTTCAATAGCTTCTATTATTTAGATTTCTTTGTGCTATCATCTGCCATGTCCCTTTGTGTTCTTAAATTAATTTTTTTTTGAAGATATCATGGATAATTTTTTAAAGAAGAGGTCAATTTCCGATATAATGCGTAGTAAAGATAATGAACATCATAGTTCAAAACAACCTCGAATTGAGGTCAATGTAGAAGATCTACCTACAGATCCTGGATTACGCCAAAAAATTACAAACTACCATCCAGATGATCAATATAAAATGCAGAGATATTATTTACAAAAGGGACCTTGTCAACCCCGTCATCATAATTTTCCTCAAAGAATGTTTGGGAATAAGGCTAGAAGATTTTGTCCCTCTTGGTTTAATGAATTTGGCTGTTGGTTAGAATACAACATAAAGAAAGATGCTGCATATTGTTTACATTGTTTTCTTTTTAGGATTGATGTGCTTGAGATTATCAAGGAAGTTGGAATGACTTCGGATCAAAGAGGTGAAGTTATTCGCCATTTGGACTCCATACAAACATTTGATTTTGCATTTCTTTTACATTTGATGAGAAATGTGTTGGGAATTACAAATGAATTATCACAAGTATTGCAAAGAAAAGATCAAGATATTATTAATGCCATGGGATTGGTTTGTATCTCAAAGGAACGTTTGCAAGATCTGAGAGATAGTGGATGAGAATCTTTATTGAATGAAGTCTCTTTGTTTTGCACAACTCATGATATTGACATTCCTAATATGGAAGAGATGTTTTTATTGAAAGGGATATCGAGGCGTAAAATTCAAAATGTTATGAATTTATATCATTATTGCATTGATTTGTTTTATACGATTTTAGACATGCAACTTCAAGAGCTTAATAACTGTTTCACTGAGTCAAATGCCAGGTTGCTTCTTTGTTTGAGATGCTTGAATCCAGACAACTCATTTGATACATTTGACAAGCACAAGTTGATTGAACTTGCTAAGTTTTATCCAAATGATTTTTCTCCCATGGATTTGGTAGTTTTTGAAAATCAGTTGGAGACATATATTCTTGATATGCGAAGAAGTGATAAATTCTCAGAGTTAAAAGGGACTGCTTGTCTTGCAGAGATGCTAGTGAAGACTGGAAAGCATCGTATTTATCAATTGGTTTATTTACTTATTAAGCTAGCATTGACTTTACCAGTTGCTACAGCCACGGTAGAAAGAGCATTTTTAGCGATGAAAATTGTGAAGACTAAATTGCAAAATCGAATGGGAGATGATTGGATGAATGATTGTTTAGTCCCTTACATAGAAAAAGACGTATTTGAAGGCATTGACAATGAGTTAATTATTCAACACTTTCAAAAAATGTATTCACGTCAGGGACAATTATAAAAGGTACTTTTATATTGTTATACTTTATAGTTACTTTTTCCTTCTTTTTTGTATTTAAAATGTGCTTAATATGTATTTGTTTACGTATATATAAGTTTACTTCAACCTTTGGTTATTTACTATATCTTTGGGGTGCATGCCCTGATCCCCGATACCTGGGTCTACTATTGTTCTGGATTATGCAATTAAGAAAATTTGGCTGGATAATGCAGGAAAATTTACATTTCAAGCCTTCAATGATTACTGCATGTCAATAGGGGTCACTGTTGAGCATCCTGTAACTCACACACATACACAAAATGGTCTCGCAGAATCTTTTATTAAACGTCTGCAACTAATTGCTAGACCATTACTTATGAGAACTAAGTTGCCTAGTTCTGTTTGGGGATATGCTATATTACATGCTGTAGCACTGATTCAAACAAGACCAACTGCATATCATAAACAATCCCCACTATAACTTGTCTCTAGCCAAAAACCAAATATATCCCATTTAAGAATTTTTGGTTGTGCGGTATATGTACCGATTACTCTACCACAACGAACAAAAATGGGACCACAAAGAAGACTAGGAATTTATTTTGGCTTTGAATCTCCATCAATTATCAAATATCTTGAACCTTTAACTGGAGATCTTTTCACAGCACGTTTTTCTATTTGCCAATTTAATGAGGCAACATTCCCAGTCTTAGGGGAGAGAAACAAATGGTAGAAAAACAAAAAATTTCATGGAATGCATTTCATTTCGATCCTCGTACAAATCAATCAGAACTAGAAGTACAAAAAATTATTCACTTGTAAAAGATTGCAAATCAATTGCCAGATGCATTTTCTGATGCGAAGAAAGTGACTAAGTCACAATACCACTTTAAATGTTCCAGCCAGAATTGACGTTATAAAAGAGCAATCTACCAATACAATAGCATGTGAATCTACTGCACGCCAAAAGCGTGGTAGACCTATCGGTTCCAAAGATAAAAATCCTCGAAAGAAAAGAGGACATGATAAGCAAGTTGGCAATTCTAAAATTATTGAAAATCTTATAGATGTCGCGACACAAGAGAATGAAAACTCGGTTGAATTCTAAGTACCTGAACATGATGAAAATGTTGGAAGTATTAATGAGGAGATCTCAATTAATTACATTGCTACAGGAAGGCGATGGAACCGAAATGAAATTGATATTGATGAAAAATTTGCATATGCAGTAACTACTAATTTGATGAATGAAAACGAGGATCTTGAACCAAAATCTGTCCAAGAATGTTGACATAGAAATGATTGGCCAAAATGGAAAGATGCAATCCAAGCAGAATTAAAATCACTTGTAAAACGTGAAGTTTTTGGGCCAGTAGTTCAAACACCTAAAAATGTGAAACTTGTAGGCTACAAATGGGTATACATTCGAAAGCGCAATGAAAATAATAAAATTGTAAGATATAAAGCGTGACTTGTAACACAAGGATTCTCACAGAGGCCTGGAATTGATTATGAGCAGACATATTCTCCTGTAATAGATGCAATTACATTTAGGTTTTTAATTAGTCTGGCAATTTCTGAATAACTTCATATGCGTCTTATGGATGTGATAACAACCTACCTATATGGCTCACTTGAAAATGATATTTACATGAAAGTTTCTGAAGGACTGAAAATGCCTGAATCATATAGCTCGAAATCTCGAGAAATGTACTCAATCAAATTACAATGATCATTGTATGGATTGAAACAATCGGGGCGAATGTGGTATAATCGTCTCAGTACATATTTACTAAAAGAAAGATATGTCAATAGTCCAATAAGTCCATGTGTTTTCACCAAGAAATCAAACCATGGCTTTGTTATTATTGCAATATATGTTGATGATCTAAATATAATAGGGACTATTAAAGAACTTACAGCAACAACCACATATCTGAGTAAATAATTTGAAATGAAAGATCTCGGAAAAACAAAATTTTGTCTCGCGTTGCAGATTGAACATTTATCAAATGGAATATTCTTGCATCAGTCAACCTACACAGGAAATGTGTTGAAAAGATTTAACATGGATAAGACTCACCCATTAAGTACACCAATGGTTGTTCGATCCCTCGATACCAAGAAGGATCCATTTCGTCCCAAAGAAGATGGTGAAGAAATTCTTGGCCCAGAAGTACCATATCTTAGTACAATTGGAACACTAATGTATCTTGTTAATAGCACACGCCCTGATATCGCTTTCTCTGTCAATTTATTAGCAAGATATAGTTCACCACTAACACGAAGGCATTGGACTGGCATAAAATATATTTTTCGTTACCTTCGTGGGACAACTGATATGGGATTATTGTATTCGAGGAACAAACAACCACACTTGATTGGATATGCAGATACAAGATATATGTCAGACCCCCATAAAGGAAGATCACAGACTGGATATTTATTCACATATGGTGGTATTGCTATCTCTTGGCGATCTACAAAACAAACTATTGCTATAACTTCTTCAAATCATGCTGAGATTCTAGCACTCCATAAGGCAAGTTAAGAATGTGTTTGGTTAAGATCTTTGATTCATCACATTCGAGAAGAATGCAACCTTCAACAAATAAAGTGGATCCAACAATCATATATGAAGATAATACAGTATGCATTTCACAAGTAAAGGGAGGATACATCAAAGGTGACAGAACTAAGCATATCTCACCAAAATTCTTTTTCACACATGAACTTCAGAAGAAAAGTGAGATAGATGTTCTTCAAATTCGTTCAAGTGAGAATCTAGCAGATTTATTCACGAACTCATTGCCTACATCAACATTCAAGAAATTGGTATGTAAAATTGGCATGTGCTGACTTCATGGTCAATGTTGATATGCTTAGAAGATGAGGAGCCATATACGCGCTGCACTCTATTTCCCTTAGCATAGGTTTTATCCCAATGGGTTTTCCTAGCAAGGTTTTTAATGAGGCAGCTCAAGAAGCATATACTAAGAATATCGTACTTTTTTTTCTTCACTAAGATTTTTATCCCACTAGATTTTTTCCTAGTAAGGTTTTACCGAGACATATTTTTAAAAAATGAATATCTAAGGAGGAGTGTTATGAAAATACGATATTGTGGATATTCATCGTTATGTACTTATCAAGATAAATAGATTTATTCATAGGATCCTTGACTAAATGGAAGATTACTACAATTGTTGGTCAAAGATGCTTGTAGAATTTTTGTAGTAAAAGATGATTTTTGTGTATGTGAAATGTGATGTAATGTTTGATGTCATCAAAGTGGTAGAAAACTCTAATAGAGGAAGTTTGTAAGAAAAAAAAACACACTTAAAGAAATCAACAATTTTACTCTCTCAATTCTCTTGTTTTAGTATTACTTTCTCTATATTTAAGTTTTAGTCTATAACAAAAACAAAATAATTGTAGAATGGAAATAGCCATGTTGAGACAGCACTGTCATTAAAACAGGTGAGTTTATGATAGTCATATGAATCTCATAAATGTCAAAGATATAAAGTTTGATGTGTGATAAAAATTATTTTTGCGAAAACATAGTTCACAGGCAACATATTTAGGACGTCTTAGAGAAGAACTAAGAAAAAGTTAATTAATACAGTAAAGAATATAATAGACAGCTGACAAAGGACCAAAACACAAGGCACTCTATATCAAATCATTGATTGATATGACTCGGAGAGAGAAAAGCGATATTACAGGAATTTGACTAAGATTAAATCATGAGAAGAAAATAAATCGAAGAACTAATAGAAGGGTCCAGCTCAATAGTAAGAATGGACCATCCAAGAATTTAATAACAGAAATTCAATAGAGTCAACAACTACATAGGAACTAAGGAAGTTGAGATTAACAAAATAAGAGGAACGGGAGCGAGACTAAATTACGAAGCTAAATTATATGGACTTGAGTTTTTTTTTTAATTATTACAGGGAGGTCAAGCTATTTACAAAAGAACAATTCTGAGGGATGTAACACCCATTTTGTCCTTCTCGATCAAAGTATGAAGAGTATCCAGAGGTGTTCCAACATGAAAGACTCAAGAGGTTAGTGAAAACTAAAATTAGCCAGTCAATCAACACAAATATTTGTTTCACGAAATACATGAGTAACCCTGTACCCTTTAAGTCTATTGAGAATCTCCACACTCTTCCCAACTATAATCTTAAAAGGGTTGTTGTAAGATGCCCCTTTCTTTAGAAGATTGCAAAGAAATTGTGAATCTATCTTAACGTAGAGATGGTCAAAGCCAAGGTTCTCCGCCCTACAAAGGCCCTCCTCCAACGTCAAAAGTTCAGCCCTATTATTGCTCGTAATACCTGTTAGAATTCGTGAATAAGAAATTTGTGGTAAAGTTGAAAAATCAATTTGAAAAATAAAGAGTGGTAAAGTGGGGTTCTCCCATGTCAGGGAAAAATAAAGCTACAACTTTATTTTTAGATTGTTACTCATTGATTTAATTAATGATTTTAATTAAATTAATTTATTTTCCAATTTAATGACCAATTGATGGGGTCATTATTAGCAATTTTCTCGGATGATGAGCTCTAGTGCATGATTCAACCTTGTAGACGGTTGATATGAATTCTAATTACCTCCACATTGTAATGGCATACGAGGTACTTGAATATAGGAATTATTATATTGTTTTCAATTGTAGTTATGGAAGGTATTTAGTTTAGAGTCTTTGGTCGTTGCTCTTGGCTATATATATAGCTGGTGGAGCCTTGCACTAGGAGACCCGAAGAAAATTAAAAAAATCATATATTGCATTGCATAATTGAGAGAGAAAGTTTAACACTATTAGTTGGTAAGCTTTTGTGATTTGGAGTACTATAATTACGAAAGGTTTGGTCGTTATATTTTGGGAGGTTTGTGCTAAGAGACGTTTAGCACTTGAAGACGGAGCATAAAAAGCTTTAAAGATATCGAGTTAAACTCGAATCTCGACCCTTAAAATTCTATTTGTATTTCAATTTTAATTTAATTTTATTAATACTTATATTTCTAGTGACATATCATAATATATAGATTATATTTATAGTCTCATACTTCTTTTGATTCGAGTTTATAACTCAAATGTTTGTACCAAATTTTACTTTTCCTACTGTTTTGTCTCTTTGCTTATAATTAATATTAATATATATATATATATATATATATATATATATATATGTGTGTGTGTGTGTGTGTGCTATAAGTATGTGTTATGGCTTGATAGCATTTGACTAAGATTTTCGATTCGGGATTGGGAGCATATATATATATTTGCCAACAATCTTAAGGCTTCCTAAATGCAATTTGAATATAATTTGGTTACTGTTTTATGTGTTGAAGAAATTTAAATATTATCTTCTCGAAGACTGGATGTTTTATTATTTTAACCGTATAGGGTGCAAGCATGTTTTATATATGAAAATATGTTATATTTCGGAACAGTGGTTTTAAGTCTTATAGACTTACTGCCGTTGAATTTTATGCCTAAAGTGATGATTTGTTAAGTAAACTAACAAGACACTTTGAAGTGCCTATTATTATTTTGTGGTTTAGTCTCTATCGTTTGATAAGGGAGCATCTAGCACGTTTATTTTTGTTATTTAACGGCATCTTCACATGATAATTATTTGAAGGTGGTAGTTATCTAATGGCATCTTCACATGACAAATATGGCATATAATCTTTGAGTAAATATGGCATATAATCTTTGAGTTTAAATCGCTAGTGGCAAGTTTTGACTACATGGCATACAGTCATACGCGATAATCCTGTACATCTGTTCTTAAACAAAATGTCAAAGAATGTGTTTGCCTAGCTTTGTACCCATGATCTGTAAATTCATGGTTTTTTGTAGGACCATTTTTTAAGTAATGAAAGGCTCGATAACCTTTCTATTGAGCGTGTCCAGGCTTGTCCGTTTTCATAAAATATTTAAATATATTATAATGTGTACAATTTAGTGCATATTAAAATTCTTAATTGTATGACGTGAATATATGTGTTTAATTCAATAAATGCATAAAAAAGAATTGTTTTGGCACTAAATGCAATATTAATTTGATGAGAGATAAATGAGCTTAATTGCTACTTACTCATAATTGAGCTTTAAGCCAATATTGGTTGGAGAAAGGAATCAGGTATGAAACATGATATCTTGAGAATATCATATTTTTCAGGGACACCTAATTCTGTGATGTTTCCTCACGAAATGTGAATATGAGTCATAATTGAGATTATGACTTATGTCTTGTGTGTAATTTCTGCCATGAGTTTCCTTTAGCCTAGCCATGTGAGTCTTGGTGTCAGACAGAAAATGGTGGAGCAGCTGCTAATTTTACTTTTTGGAGAGTTGTGTACAACATGTGTAATACCCCATAAATATGCATACATATTTATCAGTTGTTATCATGTTTATAAAATATCATTTGTCTATTATTTGAAATCTTTTACATAAATAAGTAAAATAATTTAGACCACTTATTATTAAACTAAACTAACAAAATATCCTATACTTAAGATAAGACTAAAAATTTGACCTAACAAAATATCATACACTTAATATAAGACTAAAAATTTGACCAAACAACAAAACAAGTCAAAACTCTCATCTTTTCTCTCTCTTTCCACCCGTTGCCACCAACCCCAAAACAGAAAAGAAACCCCAGCTGCAAATCATTGTGAAAATAGCTTCTAACACTAAGCAATTGGAATTCTAGCATCTTTGTAACTCTAGTAAGTAAATGGGTTTAACTATATTTTGTTATTTTCACTTGTTTATGTTTATATACTTATATTTGTATGTGTAAATTCATATAATGATTTGGGTTATGAATTATTTTACTTGTATACTTGTTATAGTATGAAACTACTTTGTTAAAGGTAGTAGATTGTGAAGTTTATGCATGTGTTTGATCATAGTTATGTGGCTGATTTTATGGGTGTATTTAGGTGCCATGTTTGTGTAATAAAGATGCAAGGTTTTGTATAAAGTATGATTAATAGTTATGTTGTTGTTGCCTCTTAATTGTGTAATTGAACCATATAGTTAGATATATGTAAATTAGGTTGTAGGATTATGGAAAGGAAAGAAATGAATGTTGCTCAAGGTATTATATTTAATAGTTATGTTCTTGTACTTCTTGTGAATTAAAAAGGACTATATGTCTACATACATATGAGTTGCATTTTTTGTAGGATTGTGAAAGGTAGGGATAGAAACATGAAGAAAATAAAATATGATCGAAAAAGTAAGAAAATGACCAAGTAGAAAATGATAGAAAAAGGAATGAATGTAATGTCTTGTTGAAGGGGGTTCTAAGTGATGTCCTTGCAATTTTCCTTATCATTTCCTCTATAAATTCCTTCTTCTGTATGTTTTTTTCTAGGGAAATTGCCGACTTAACTAGAGTAAACCAAGATTCCAAGTTTCCTGATCTCTCGAAACTCGCCTCTTTAAGAGTTCTGTAAGCTTTCTAAATGAATTTCCGTTGATTAACTTCTATGAAAGGTATTTTTCCATCTTTTATATATCTTTCAGGACGTTGAGGAATTGTTCACTAACTGGTAAAATCAACTCTAGCCTATGGAAGCTACCGAATTTAGTATACTTGTAAGACAATTCCTATTCCTCACTCATTTAATTTCTCATTCATACACTAATAAGATTAGTTAACATTCATTTTTACATGTTTTTTCCTTGTTTCTGTAAACTAGGGACTTGAGTTTCAACAAATTGAGTGGTGGAGTTCCGTCAAACATTAGCAAGTCATTTTTATATAACCTGTAAGGAGGCACATGTCCAAATATTATCTGAGAATCTACACATTCGGTCCTTTCTGCTCTTACATAAGGAAGAGGTGGGGCCCACCTCACATGTGAGAGGTGAATCAGTTGTCTGTATGGTCTGAATACTTTTTCCTTACATAATCATAATATGCTCTGGTATATATGGGACTGATTTGGCCCGACTTATTTATAATCGGAATCTTGTGGGAATTGAAAATGCAAAGTTCAAATATAAGTTAAATGCTAAATGCATATGAAATTGCACACCTACACCTTCGGATCGGAGTTAAGCTTTTTAACTTGGTGGTGGTGGTTTTCAGTTATCTTAGGAGCAATGAATTCAACGAGTCCTTGCCCAAGTGGATGACAGAAAACAGAAGTTTACATGTGTAAGTGTTAATATGTGAGTTTAAGGCTTTTCTTGAGAAATTTCTACACATGCAATAGTTTGAGTTTGATTAATAGTTTGAGTTTAAGGCTACATATCAAATGAGTGGTGTCAAAGATGGGGAGATCACTATGAAAGAAGGGAAGATAATCTCCGATTAACAAAAGGTTCTAGGTTTTAGTCATGTCGCTACCGCTTAAAATAATATGTTCATGTGTAGGCTCAATTAAACTTGAATATCAGGAAGCGTATTGTAAAGCTCAATTAAGCTTGAATATCAAGAAGCATATTGTAAAGCTCAATTAAACTTGAATATCAAGAAGCGTATTGAAGATTATAAATAAAAGTAGTGCATTTTATATGTTTAAACTTTTCGATGAAGTGGTCAATCAATGATTATAGTTTGAATTGATGCATCCCAAACTTACTTACTTTTGTATTTTTTATGATATTTGTTTTATTAATTACTGTATTCCTAAAGTCAAATGATCATATTCTGCAAAGTTGATTTCAAGCATTTGTATCTATCGTTGCAGGGATATTTCTGAAAATAAGTTCAACATAAGCAGACCAACTGGCAAAATTTCTCACAACATGTAAGCAAGCTAATCCTCACATGTCAGCTTCTCTGGTTATTTATTTAGAGTGTGTGATATATACAAGTCTATATCTCTAAGTTGATTTTTGTATTATTTTCATTCTAGAAACTTGTTTGCTTGCTGCTCAGGTTCAAACATAAACGACAAGTAAGTTATATATGTTATTTCAGTTCTTGATGTTTTTTGCTTCCCTTCCATTTCTTCTTCTTATGCACTATTTCTTCAAAACAGACCTGAAAAATGGATATATGATGCTCATTACTGTCCTAATGAAACGTCCAGGGGTAAGCATAGAATAGGATTGCAACCAACTCTTCATTCTATTATCTGAACTAATATCTTTGCAGATGATAATTTGTATATTAATTGTGATGGAGACTCGACCTATATCAATGGAAGTTATAAATATGACGCTGATTTGCAACAAGAGGGAGGGTCAACTTTCTTTCTGAGCGATAGTAAACGTTGGGGTTACAGCAGCATGGGAAAATTCTTAACAATAAGCAATGACCTTTATACATTAAACAAAACATGCAATCTTGGTTGATGCACCATTGTACCAGACTGCTCGCATAGCCCCAATATCCTTTATGGATTTTGTTTGAAAAAACAAAAATACATTGTGAAACTTCATTTTGCTGAAATAGCATGGGATGAAGATAAAGTTTCTGGTGTCAAAAGTCAGCGTGTTTTCGATGTGAAAATCCAAGTAAGTACCTATCCATAGAACAGACAGCTGATAATTTGTAAAACAGGAGACTGAAAAAGGCTACAAGTACAGGGCACGACGTATCTAAGAAACTTCAACATAGAAGCAGAAGCAGGGGGTGTCAATTAGAATGTAACCAAGGAATTTCCTGTTGAAGTAAATGGCACACAGGAGATTCATTTATATTGGTCGGGAAACGGCTCAATTTATTGGCCAACAGTATACTATGGTCCTCTCATTTCTGCAATTTCTGTTATCTCCTGGTATGCTTCGTCTACTTTATGTTAATTCCTTTTGTTACCATATCGTGTGTATGTACTTTATTTACATGCTATTTTCCCCTGAATCAGTTCCAAAAAAACATAAGAAGAAACTGTGTAGTTTGGCTATTGCTGGAATTGGAGGATCTGCATCTCTTTCTCTCATACTTATTGTGGTTCTCTTTTGGTGGTTGGGTTGGTTTTGTGGAAAGAAACGGCAACGTGATGGTAATGTTTTGACTGATTACACGATTGATGCCATGATCTTCACCGAATTTCTCACACACTTAGTGTAATAGAATGTCTGTTGCTGTTAAATTTTCTCATCTTTCACGGTTTACATGTTGTGAAACAGAACTTAAAGGCATTTAGTTATATCTTGGAGGATTTTTCAACTTCCGACAGATAAAGGCTGCCACACAAAATTTTGATGCTTCAAACAAGCTCGGTGAATAAGGTTTTGGCGCCGTTTATAAGGTGCCTTTGTTGCAGTTTATTGTTAATAATAATCCTAATTCCTAAACAATCATGGTCTTAACTCCTATACGGATTTCATATCATAAAATTTCAATTAAGGAATATTTGGTTCATGGGCATTATTCCCCTACTTTTAGAATATGAAATACTTAAAAAAATTATTTTGTCACATCCTCATCGTGGTCCAGGCCTATATGCAATCAATAGCGATCAGTAAATTACAACATGTTATTTTTAGCATAATTCCTGGACCATAGTTTATACTGCACTTGGACTTCTTTTATTTCATTAGCTCGAATAAGATGATAGAAAATTTTATATGGTAGTACATTTTTCTTCCATACAATGTAGGGTGTACTTCCAAATGGCACTGAAATAACAGTTAAACAACTTTCAACAAGATCAAGACAAGGAATTCGCGAGTTTGTAAATGAAATTGGCACCATCTTAGCTCTGCAACATCCAAATCTTATCTATGAGTACATGGAGAATAATTCCCTTGAACATGCATTATTTGGTAAGGGGGACAATTTTTTTTTTCTGTAGCAACTCCTTGTTTCAATTGTTCCAATTGTAGAATTCTTCGACTTTAAATTTTTCAGGTGCCGGGGAAATGAAAATCAGACTGAATTGGGCAACAAGGGTTAAAATATGCCTTGGCATTGCAAAGGGTCTAGCTTTCCTTCATGAAGAGAGCAAACTCAAAATCATTCACAGAGATATTAAGCCAACAAACATATTGCTCGATAAGGATCTCAATCCAAAGATATATGATTTTGGATTTGCTAAGCTTTTTGAAGAGGAGAAAACTCATGTAATCACACGAATAGCTGGAACGACGTAAGTGAATAAATGTAATCAGGGAACTTTTTCACATACGTATTCATTTTGGCATGGTCTCAAACCGTGGAAGCTACTTGTAGGGGATATATGGCACCTGAGTATGCCATGCGAGGACACTTAACAACCAAAGCAGATGTTTATAGCTTCGGAGTTGTGACGCTTGAAATTGTTAGCAGAAAGGACAGTGCCAGTTACAAGCCAGATGATCAGACCGTTTTCCTTCTGGATTTGGTGAGTCAAAGTTAAATTTTTATCCATTAAATGTAGAGAAAGTTCCAATAGATGATATAATCTATGTTATACGTATAATCTATCGTACAATTGCAGGTATACGTTTTCTAGGGTCTGAGTACTCTTGGCAACAAGCTTCTACTATTTTGAATTTGGCGATGTTATGCACTAATCCATCCCCAACACTTAGGCCAACAATGTCTTAAGTTGTAAAAATTCTCGAGGGAAAACCTAAGATTAAGACTACATCTACTAGTGCGGCTTATTCAGTGGACAATTTCACATTGGCCAAGGCTGTAGCTGCCCTTTCTCAATCCTCACCATCTGGGAGCAATTCACAGGCAGGGGCATCAAGCACCAACATTTCTCAATCTGTCAGCAAAAAAATTGATGAATCCAGCTTCTCTGCTGAAAATTCAGATAAGATGACCATGTAACAGCATGAGAAATCTGGAAGAGAAACAATCTTTAGTTGTAGATCCGTTAAGGCGATCACTATTAGAGTGAGAAATTTGGGAATAAGTTAGATATTTTTTGCCGACTATTCAACTTAGACAGTTCATCCAACAGAGTGAAAAAGCAGGAAATATCACATTTGTAATATTTACTTATACGTTCAGGCTTGCTATGTCATGTTTATGCATTTGTGAACTTCATTTGTGAAGTGCAGTTGTGTATTCTGTTTGTATTGAGCAAATAAGAGAACCTATAAATCTTGTGTAACACCTTAACTCTATCTCACATAAGAGAGAGGGTTATTTGTATCTTATATAAGAGACTAACTTTGTTCTTGTGTGTAACTTGAGGAATTCTTTCTGGCAATGGATTAGACAATGTTAACACAGAGTAGCTGTACCAGAGCAAGGAACATCTAGAATCGTGGAGCTATTGTGAAGAACAACGTACTACATCGCGTGAACACGGTAGAATTCACATCTTGAAGCCTTGAAGGCACTTCTAAGGGTCGTGCACTTATGGGTTGGATCATAAAATGGAGCGATGAAGATCACGCAATTGATAGGAGATAAAAGTCATACCCCAATTCTGTCCTGGACAAACTTGTGTATATATACAAGGGGCTACATTAGTTCCTATATGCAATTTCAGGGATTTAGCCAACTCAAAGGTGCACAAGGGGCTCATCAGCCAACAATGATTGGCGAGGCTGGTGCGTTACAATTGGTTTAGGATGAAAGCTTGTAATTTTTAACATTGTATCGAAGCTTGGCCTTGATCCACTCGTTCCCCCTCTATATCATGTGAGAAGATGTTGAAATGATAATGAAACCTCATAATTTTTAACTGTCCCAAGCTACTCTTTTTGGGTTATCCAATTTTTCTCTTTTAGTTATTCACAACCATAGGTTCTTACTTTCACTCTCCACTTGGTCCTTACTCCTGGTAACATTTTGGCCCTTTGGGCACTTTGACTTGGTTTTAACCACTATTCTTAGCATTGCAATAGTTTTATGATATAAACTAATATAAAAACAAAGAAAATATATAAATTATCTTTCCGTCTTTTGCTAACTAGCTATATCTGACGAAAATAATTAGCTTAAATCATGTTTCATTAGGTGGCGTTTTCCTTCCGTTTTTGATATGGAGAGTGGAAAAGAGCTAATAAAGTTAATAAAGCTAGTAGAGTTGTTAGCCTAATGGTATGTTCCTCTAGAGATTGCAAGATCAATTTTACATATATTCTTTAATATGTGCTTATATAATTTAGGCCTCCCTTAAATAAAATAAAAATTTAAAAAAATACAAAAAATTCTATTGTATTATGTTAAAGTTGCATGTGAGCATGACAATAATGTAATTAATAAGTGTTGAAGTAATTTATGTCTTGGTATAATTACGTAATATTAAATTAAGAAAAATATAAGTTTTCTTATTAGATTAGGTTTCCTATTATTTGAGTTTATTATTCTTATTCACCAAGTTTTATAGTCTATAAATATAGAGGCTCTCTTATTGTACTTTGAAATAGTGAATAATAATTCACAATAAAATCGTCTTAGTTATTTTTCTCTTGTTTAGAGCTAGTGACTCTTCCTATTGTTCACTTCCGCTTATATCTTTAGTATTTTTCAAATTTGTTTAACAGTAAGCCCCATAAATTATGGGAGTGTGACTCTTTATCTAAAGGGCCCATTATATAACAACTGGAAAATTCTTTTTATATTCTTTTTAACTATAAAGATTATTTAATTACGACAACGTCAGAAAGTTTGACATATTTTTTTATAATTTAGTCGTTTAAATCCTATGTTTTAATTTTAGGACGTTTAATTGCCCTAATTCTCAATTCTTATGTCCTCTCTTTCGGCATCTCCTGTCATATACTTTGTTAACCACTCTATATAAGGAAATTGGCCGGTTTGATCTTTGTTTCATTCCAAGCAGTAATGTGATGTGAGAAACTTAATTCCTGACAGAGACGTCTCAACTTCATGAAGGGTTGGTTTGTTATATTGCAAAGAGCAGGGTCAAGTAGATCTAAACAGGTTGCCCAGGAGTTGAAAGCCGAAAAATTACATAGAATTCATCAATCAGTAGATGATCAAGCAGCATCTGAATAGTGCTATACCATCATAATATCTTGCAATTTCGAGAAATTCGCACACAGTCTTTCTTGAGTACGCAACAAGAAAATAATCATTCTACTCACTCTTTCTTTTACAATTGGAATATAACGGATCTGATTCTCTAAACGATCAGAATTTTGTACTTCTGTTGGATCTCCCTATTTACTAATCGAACTTGGTACAGGTGGATGTTGTCTAGTAGGGCCATATGATGTGTGGGATATAGTAACCTAACTTGTCACTTCTTACGAGTTGTTGTGCGTAAAAGACTTTTTGAATGAAGTAAAAGAACTTGGGATCATTCTTTCTTTTTGAATGGAATATTTTCATTAAACAACCCTACTAACAGAAGCACATTTCTAGACTTGAGGGAATTAGAAGAACAATCGTCAAACAGTTCTTTTATTTAGAAGACAGTCCCAATTGACGTTATAATGGGTCGAAACCAAGGCCAGATAAGTGATCCCAGAGGCCATTAATTATTAGGTTATATAAGATCATTAGACAAATAAGATTGTTTTGAAAAGTTATTTAGAATCTTGGGCAGTGGTTAGACAACCTTCTACAGCAGAGCAGTACATTTATTTCTCGCACAAGCTCTATTGAAGCACCAAAATAAGTTAATTGAAGTCATAATCAGACAAAAAAAAAAGAAGTCATAATCAGCAGAAACGTGCCATTTGGTGTCCCACAATCAGGTAAGGCTTAGAAAAAATGCGCTTATTTGCCAAATCAGAACGAATTTTCCTTGTTGGAACTTGGTTTCGTGCCGAAATGAATTGATGAATGTTGCTCGATTATGTCACTAATCCACATACGCTCTAACCAATATGAACCAAGCAAATGAGATAAGAGAACCAAGGGGAGAGGCATCAAGATATGGCCAGGAAAACTAATAGAATTTTTGACAAATTCAACTCCCAAAATCTGCATGTTAATTTTGAAAACTGCCGAAAAACCTCTCATTTATTAATGGAGAGTTGACCAAATATGATTATAAGTGTCAACTTATATCCAATCAAATAATCAATCCTCTACACGGAAGTAATATTAGAAAATTAATTATATGGAAGAAAATTTGTAAATCTTCCATGGATTAGACATGGAAATAGTTATAACAAAAGAAAATAGAAGAGTAACTTGCAAATGTTTTTCAGGGGAAATTCTTCCACGAAAGACATTCAAGTACTACGATCAGTGCTTGGAGTTACAAAGATGAACATTGAGGGAGCGTGTTGAAAATTAATGCTTGCTAATCCATGTGTAACATTTCATGGATATCTAGAAGAGAGAAGAAAAGTGCATATCTGTATATTAAGACAAACCGAAATATTTGAAAGATCTAAAACGTTCTCTTTTGTGTATGTTATGCTATATAACTTAATGTAGTCCATACTAAAATAAGCTAATGACCAGCACCGCCTCATTAATTAGGAGTATTCTAGGCATTGAAATTCTCAATTCTTTCATAAATATGAGACCCATGATGCATTTGTTAATGAGCCTCAAGAGCTTCATAACAAAGGAGCCAACAAGAAGTACTCCACAACAAGGAATTTGAGCTCCAACAAGAGAGCCATGAATATTTACAAAAAATTATGGTGGTGAAATGGTGTCTCCCAACACATTAATTATTCTAATAATGTATGCTTTTTTTCAAAATCTTGTAAATATTCGATTCTTCAGTAGAGTTGGTTGGCGCCAGTAAATGGCTTTCAGCAGAAGCTAGTTGATGTCTGATTTCTGTATAAACCACAAACAATTTTAGGTAAAAGTTGTATTGTAAATACTATCCATCTTCAACTCAAATGTAATTAAACTTTGTTGAAAGTAATAAGTACAAATCAAGGGTAAGAGCTCTTATGATGCAAGTAAGCATAAAACAACATTGGACAAGAGAAAACATAAATTGCTTAGGCTCAAGCATAACTTCTACTAAATTCACACATAAGCTTATTAGGACCAATGGCAGATCTATAGTTAGGCAAATGGGGGACTGCATCCTTCATTAGCAAACAAAAAAAAAAAGGTTAAAAATTTATGTATTTTTAACATACTGTTTAGAGTAAATGAATTTCATAAAAATTTACGAAATTAATTTACAAATCTAACTTTTTGTGTTTGAAAGCACCTCTTTAAAAAATTCAAAATTTTCTCAAATTTTACCTAAATTGTTGTCCAAGAGGTGGAATTTGCAATTCCAAGTCACCAAATCAGTTATTCATCTTTTAAAGACTAAACTTTCCTTTAAATTTTCTTTCCTTTTTTTACTATTCTTATTCTTTCACTCTCATTTCCTGTGTACTAAGTTCTTCCTATTCTTCTTGCGAGCTTGCTCAAGATAAATTTATTTTTTATATTTCTTAATCCAAAATTATTTTTGTCTTCAAGTTAGAAGTTCAAATCATAAGTTATTTATGCATCCATCCTTATTTCAGGTAGTATTAAGATACTTAATTAGGCATCTAAAATCACAAATTATTTATTCATGTTATCTATTCATCAATATCAATTAAATAAATTTAATTTTAAAATTAATTAGTAATATTGATGGAATACATACTCCCGTCAAAGTTTCAAGATTTAGGGACATAAAATGAATACCTAGAATAAATATATTTATAGATCACAGAATTGACTTAATATTAGTTTTCTGCTCCAAATAAGAAAATTCATTTATAAATACAAATTCTCACAAAATTTATCTATAAATTAAATGAATTCCAAGTCACAAGTGTTTCCAGATGATCTAAAGAGAAAGTAATTATCTACATATTCTTAGCTAAAAAGACTAATTAGTCCCAACTAAAAAAAATAATTAAAAAATAATAATTTAGCTCGTGAAACAAATATATTCATAGATTTAGAAAATAATGATTCTAGCCCCACCGGAAAAATATATGAATTGAAAAATAATGATTTCTTCACTAATAAAAAATATATCCATATATTTGAAAATTTTCACTCGGTCGTAATTAATTGAAAAGATCCCTTCTTGATTACAACCGAGTGAAACTTTGCATTCAAAATCCTGAGATGCATAGTAGTTAGCCCGATTGAAATTCTTTGGTCATTTTTGGCTTGAAAAGGCATTTAACTCGATCTTTTCCAGGTTGTCTTCATTTTATTCTTTGGAGCTTTTAGACTTGTCGGAAGCTAATTCAAAGCAATAAACCAAGTACTGTAACATCTTAATTAAACAATGCAGAATTGAATAACGAAACAAACACACATGTCTTGAATAGAGTTCAAAACGCTTTACAAAGCCAAGGAGATAACATGCAATTTCGGCTAAGCATAATGTAGTTTACTTTTTATCCTTGTTTTTTTTCATAAGGAGACTTGAGGTCAGCCGAAGTGAGACATGAGATACCAATAAGGAATATGTGATCAATAGTGAAAAAGTTGTCTGTTAAGTGGAGTGAGATGGGCCCTTGTACAACAACGACAATAAGACGACAATGAATTAAGGACGAGATTGACCCAACCAAAAAAAAAAATTAAGGACGAGAAGACTTGAGGTCAATGGATTAAAGACTAGAAAAAAAATAAGGACGAGAAGACTTTAGGTCAATGGATTAATTAAAGACAAGATGACTTGAGGTCTTTTCTTTGTCGAAAATGACTTATAGAGGTCGACTGAAGTGAGATATGGGGTAAATGATAAACAAAGAGTTGTGGTCAAGTGGGAGTGAGATAAGCCTTGAAAAACACACATAGTTCATGCAGTACCATAAGATTTTTTCGTTCAATCTTTGGATAGCTTTCTTTGAAATGCATTTTAATGCAAGAGAATAAAATCATGGCTGACCCCTCATTGGTTGTGAATGTGAAAAGCCACTATTGCTCTATCATCCGGATATATTTAGAGCTGATCCCACTTCATAACTAGAAGGAGAAAAAGTTCACCCCTTCTTTGTTACAAACAAAGAATACAAGAGTTAAGAAAGTTTATGGTCTCTCAGTCTTAGGAGTAGAATCGACACACACATGTAAAAAATAAGAGAAAAATTAATGTACAATATTTTTAATGTGATTTGATTCTTTACCCATAATCTATATCCATGACCCAAAGAAACTAAAATATATATTATTTAATAATAATGACTATAAAGCAACAAATATTTTGCACGAACCACCTTCACACGACTTTATGCCCTAAACTCTCTCACACTCGTCTTTTTTCTGGCAAAAGAATGAAAAACACTCTCGACTCACTCTCTCGCACTCTCCATGTTGTGTGACTCTTGTCGCAAATAATTACAAGTTAAAAAATTTATTTATAAGAATCAAAACTTAACTCTACTAGGATTAAGACTCATACGTCTACCGTCATTAAACTGAACTTTTACTTTTCTTTGACTTTATTTTAAACTTCAACTTGAACCAAAACCTAACACTCAGAAGACATTATTCCTGCATAGTCTGCTAACGACGATAGTTGTATGCCTTTCGAAAGCTGTAGAAATTCGCACTATTCCCTTCTTTCCAAAACTGTGACGAAATATGATCTTTTCATTCTCAGAAGAGGATGCAATTGTTCAATAACTGGATTAACATTTACAAGTTAATCACAAAATACTTATAAGTTTCTTTTTCTTTATTTTCTTTTAGTATATTCCAGGGGACGCTAAAACCAATTACATTAAATAGATCTAGAAGGTATTTGGCCTCTCATATTTTTCTCTACAAGTAGCCTTAAAGGTCCTGAGGTGAACAATGAGTTTTCTCTTTAGGTAGGGCGGATTCAGAAATTTTTTTCAATAAGGACTAAAATAAATAAATTTTCAATTATATGAGTTCATTTTATTTTTTCAGTGAGGCTAATTAATTTTTTTTACTAAAAATACTTAGAATTTTTAACTATATTTTTAGTTTTTAGTTGGTTAAATTACTATTTTAAACAATTTGGGTATTTTGGTTCATAAGATAGTTATAGTTTTTTTTTCTTTTTTTAAGTGGGTCACTCTCAAATTCTCATTTATCATGTGTGGAATACATATTCAATCAACTTAGATGAATTTTCTAACATGAGTATTTTGCACCATTTTAACAGAGTATAAGGGAGGCAGGAGCTAATTTTGACACCAAAGGAGATAACATGCAATTTCGGCTAAGCATAACGTAGTTTACTTTTTATCCTTGTTTTTAGTCATAAGGAGACTTGAGGTCAGCCGAAGTGAGACATGAGATACCGATAAAGAATATGTGATCAATAGTGAAAACATTGTCTGTTAAGTGGAGTGAGATCAGGTTTTGTAAATTTGTAATTTGCGTGGAGAATGTAATGGGTTACAAGCTTGGTTTTGATTATATGAACATCAACTAAATATTATAATACTTAGGTCTTCTTTCTTTATTTTCTTTTTTTTTTTTTGTTTCTTTTGGTATGAGATAGACTGTTTAATTTATGCCATGAATAAGAGCAAATAGATAAATATGTAATTTAGAATTATTATAATATTTTCTTACGATGTATCAAAAATGTATAGAGTTTATATTCAAAATTATGCTTGGACCGATTATTTTGCTTATCAAATTTTTAAAAGCACCATAATATGAAACCATAACCAAATTTTCTTCAATAAAATTGTAAAAAAAGAAAACAAAAACTAAAACTGTAAAATTGAGTCTATTTTCTACTAATCCAAAAAGTACTGTAAAAAAAAAAAAGGCCCTCCCAACATTGAATTTCTTGCTCCACCCCTTCATGATGACATCCGACATTAAGTCATTGTGTTGCTTGGGGCAATAAGTAACGAACTTTTAAGTAATTTTGATAATATTGTTAATGGAAATGCATTTTTAATAGAATTGACTGCAATAAAAAGATAATCAGTGGCTCCAAAAAAATGAAATTTAATAAATTTCACCTCGGAAGTTAAGGATAAAAAACGAAAATTACTTGTATGATTAACTATGTTATCGGCTATCATCTTAGCTTATATAAACAAAACTCTACTTATTCGCTATAAAATGATTAAACTTTAAACGGGTAAAATGCATAGGATCCCCCTGTGATTTTATAAAGTTGCACAATATTTCATGTGGTTTTAAAAGAACACGATATCCCCCTGTGATTTCTGGAACTAAGCACAATAGTCCCCTGTGATTTTAAAAGTGCACGGTACCTCCTTGTGATTTATGAACTAAGCACAATGGCATCTAGCCACTATATGATATAACACGTAAATGTTTTTAGTTACCGGTTAAACTCTTACAGTGGTTTGTTGTATTTATTTAATTAGTGTATTTAACACGTCTCCTCACATGTAGGCTAGATAGATTTTCATTGAACCTTAAACATGAATTTAATTTTCCAACTAGTTTGGGGTGAGTTTTGAACTTGAGACTTCTTGATGCTCACATTTTGGTACTTAAATTGCAATACCATATTAAATTATCACCTTATTAGTTTTTAAAAAATAATTTTTTATATTTGTTTATTATATTCAACAAAATATAATTTTATCAGTTCTATAAGTATAACGTTTATGAAGCATATACCTTTCATATGAACCGTCTACTTACCAATTGCCCAGAAACAAACATTTGCACGGACATAAATATGAGAATTACTCTAAAGATAAACTCTCACACTTGTCTAAGAAAGAATAAACTTGACTCTGATTTCAATAGGACCATCAGAGACAAGTGAAAGTTGTTTTATAATTAAGAGTTATGACAAATTCTTTGGTGGTGTTAAACCATGACCCCACCCATGGTTTAAATCTTCTAATTTATTGACACATCATCATATTAAAAATTCATATTTACAACTATACTTTTACAGTTTATTAAATTATAAAACAACCTCATATTAATCAATATGATGATATGTCAATAAATTAGAAGACTTAGACCATGAGTGAGGTCATAATCGAAGACCACTCACAAATATGTGAACCCCACACACGTGGGAGCTACTATTTTATTACAAGGCCTAATCTGACCGCAACCTCATCTCTTCACGACAACGACTAAACATGAAACTGTACCTTGTTCAATAGATAAAGCCTCATCTCTTGTGGGCCATAAAGAAAAGCTGTTCTATATATGTTCGTCGAAACGTTGTCGGAGCTACGGTAAAAAAACAAGTTAAAGAAGGAAGAAAGAGATGGAAATACAGAAGTTTTTCTTCAAGTTGGCTGTTTCTTTGCTTTTTCTTCTGGCTGTTTACTTTCAAACAAGTCTGCAACAACAGCCAGCATCAGCTCCCGCAGTTTCAATTGCACTAGCTCCCGATGATACAGATGCGCACGCTCCCGGCAATGGCCCTCAAAAACCATTTCTAGCCCCCGAAGAAGGTAACAAATATTTATTGAGTTTTTCCAATCCCCATGTTTACTAAATGACGTTGCATTTCGGAGTGTGATCATTTTGTCATTAAATTGTAAGCATGCATGTGATAGTGGTGAACACACTTGCCTAGGAAAATGTTGGATTTTGGCTCAAAATCAAATCCAAACCCACGAAGAGAATAAATGTTAACTAGCTAATACCTTTTTACAAAAAAAAAAAAAATAGCTAATACCTGGGCCGTTTGAGAATAAGGGTGTGCACAAACTGGAAAAAAAAAAAAAAAAAATATATAAATATATATATATATATATATATTATATTAAAAAAAAAAAACATCATTGACGTTTTAATATTATCTTTCAATAATGGATTTTCCCAATTTTTAATCGTTAACGTAAATAAAAAGTCAAATCATATTAAAAATACTATATGTTTTCACCCCATTGTGTGTATCAAAATCCTCAAAAAAATATTTTAATCAATTCAAACTGATGGATTAGTCTCTCATATCATAAATAAGACTTATACATGTAAATATCACTAATACGGTAAAAAATTAATATCTATGTAGATAGATTGAAGAGTTGCCCATATCTTTGTCCCAATAAATAAGACCAACCTCCCGAAAACATTCCACTGGGCGCAAACGAAGTGTTATTTGCCTAATTTTAAAAAAAAACTTGGCACTTTGAAGCATTAGCGCCGTGGGCTTGGATTTAGGCTGTCACCTTATTCTTTCCATGATTTTATGTTGGCTTAATTCCACTATAATACCCTTTCTTTTCTTTTTTCTTTTTATTTTTTTTAATAATACAATCATATACACAATAATACCCATATATACGTTTATAATTTGACCCCACACCACTCGAGATCCGCTCATTGGATATCCAATCGGCTAGAACCCCGTTGATGGTCTTCGATCTCCGATCAGCCACCGGACCACAATCCAATGCCACAACCCGATCCACGAGTTTCTTACTTCTCCGTCAATGATTTCGGCAACGCCACCTTGCGTGGCGAGTACGGTTGAATTCCTCCCCACGCGGCAGTTCAAATGGAACAGTTCGTCAGCTTTGCCGTCGAAAAATGCGAGAACCTAGTTTGGTGTGCATATATATATATATATACATCAAAGAACACTCAGAAAAACAAAATGAAAAGCACAAAAAAGAGGGTATAAAAATGGTAGTTGATAGATCAGTTGAGTAATTTTACGAAACTAGCGAAGTTGGTGTGTGTATATGTATGTGGGTATCTGTATATCTGTCTATGTCTATATATAGCCAAAAGGGAGATTCAATCCAAAAAATTAGTCTATTAAGACAGAGAGCCCCTTGCGAGTTGAGATCCTGATTGAGATCATTACATAGTGTCTTCCTGTGTGTGCATGGCTAATGTGTGTGGTTCTCTAATTTTGTGTGTGGTGCCATGTGTGAGTCGTAGTGTGGTGGGTATCAGGTATCTGAGAAGAAGAAAGGAGGGGGAGATGAAGGAGGAAGGCAAAAAGAAGAAAAAAGAAAGTGTATAATAAGAAATTCAACGTCAAACCTGATGTAAAGGTAGCATCTGGGCTACTTCAGCCCAACCCAACCCAACTCAGCCAGTACGAGTAATGGGTCGAAAAAATTTAGTCTAACTCGGCATGAATGGTTATTAGACTGGGTTGGGTTAGACTCATTTCTCAAAGTACAGGGTACAGCTGCGTCCATGAGCTCACTATAGCCTATATATATATATATATATAACTAAAAAAATTAATTGAAGATATTTGGATAGTTGGATTAATGATTAAAAAAATTAAAACTTAAACTTAAATTTTTAAAGAAAAGTTAATTTAATAATTAACGAGTCACAAGTAAATTGATAATATTAATATAAATAATAAAATTACATAACAAACTACAAATTCACGAAGTACGAGTGCATTAGTAATATTTAAGAATATATAGAGAATTGGAAGAAAGAATATTGATTTGGTGCAAGAAGAATGAAAAATAGTTAGGGGTTTATAGGAATTGTTGGGGCACTAAAATTTAAATAAAAAATTAAAAAGATTTGCTTTCTTTTGAAAAAAAAAAAAAACAAGTAATCGTTGGTATAGCTGTTGCCAATGCTACTAAGTACTTATTGCAGACTTAAGTTGTTCTACACGTTTCTTCTTTAACTTTGACCTTTTTTTTTTTTTTTTTTTTAATTGAAGTTGCAACAGCAACTTGAAAGTTGTACTTTAAGTTGTTGTTACAACATTCAACAAGTAGCTTGTAGTCATTGTAACTTTTTTATTTAATATCAACTTAAAAAAAAAAATTGCTACTTGTTATTATTAATTTGTTTTAAGAAAAATAGTTCCTGTGACTTCCTTCTTTCAATTATAATTATTATTTTTTAGAAGTTACTGTTGCAATTATAATGTAACAACTCGTCGACTACTATTTGATTTTTTTTGTTTTGTTTTTACTTCTTAAAATATAGACTTGCAGTAACTTTTTTTCTAAAACAAATGTTAGTTGTAGCTTGTTACAAACTTGTAATGATGCACTCTGAAATTGCTAAAGCCTTAATGCATAATATTTCAATCTTTTTTTTTTAGCTCGAATTAGGCCTATGTTGGGCTCAAGGTAGGCCTGAGTTGGGCAGGGCTCTACGTTGCTGGGCTGGGCTTCGAGCTACGCTGGGCTCATGAGTTGGGCCGAGCTAGTCCTGTGTACGAAATGGGCCTAGGCTTAAATCGGTCAGATAAAAAATTACATTATCCGACTCACCCCACCTATATGTGGTGGATTGGCCCTAGTCAAGCTCACTTTCAACTGGATTGACTGGGTCTAAATTTTGGAAGCCTGTGTCAGCCAAATCCAAATGTCAATTCTACCTGGCGGAGTTACAACACCTGTTATTTTTTACTTGGATTAAAGGATATAAATAGTTAAAATGAAAGGTCAGGGTTGAAAGTTCCTCTAGAGGTAAAGGATGGGGATACTTAGGCTCCATTTGTTTGCCGTAAAATAACTTACTTGCGCGGAAAATATTTTCAGTGGAAAATATTGTTTTGGAAAATAAAATATTTTATTGAGCTCCGTTTGTTTGCTGTAAAATAACTTGTTGGGGGAAAATATTTTATATACACTGAAAAATTAGGAAAATATTTTCTTAATTTTTTAGTGTTTGATAACACCGAAAAATTGGTCAACTAAAAAATATTTTTCAGTCAACAATTGCGGCTGCTTTTACTTAATTTTTTGGTGTTTAGTAACATCAAAAAATTGGTCAACTGAAAAATATTTTTCAATCAACAAATGCGGCTAGTACAAAATTTGAAAAAAACTTTCATGTCCTTTGGGAGAAAAAAAATATTTTACGGAACTCATTGTACATCTAAACACCAGAAAATATTTTTCAATATTTTATTTTCCAGAAAAATATTTTCATTCAACAAGTTATTTTATGACAAACAAACAGAACCCAGGAAAATATTTTATTTTTAAAAAAAAATATTTTTTATTGAAAATATTTTCCATAAACAAGTTATTTTACGGCAAACAAACGGAGCCTAGTAGAATTATCCCTTTTATGTTTATTACATTTTTGTCAAAAGATTTTGTTCGTTTTCTTAAAGATTTAATTTATTAAAAAAATTTCTGACTCTTCTACTTAAATTTGCGACCTTAATTTATAAAAGGAAGGTATCTTCTGTTTCTATATCTCGGTATAAATTGCTAAATTTAATTCGTAATGCTGTGTCGAATCCACACACAAGAAATGTTTTTATTCACTCCTCGAAGTTTTTAGATGAATTTCATTCTAACATGTTGGAATATCTCATAATTGCATTTGCTAGTGGATGCTGTGCATGCACTACTTGACCTTGAGGAAAACAAGCCACAAATTTCATTTTCCAAGTCCTCTTGCGATAGTGATGCATATAGGAGTTTTATTAGCTGTGATTGTCCTCCATGGATAAAAGATTCGTATCTCGAACGTCGCTGCCTTTTCCTGCAATCAGATGTGCTAAATCGATGTTAGTAGTCGTGACTAATACTTTTGCTATCTGTCTTCTGGTACGCGAAGGCAAAGCGCAAGGTTTCCCAAACATGAGATGACAAAATGTCGTCAAGTACAATTTTGATCATTGTAAAAAGTTTTAGTTTATACAATAGTTAAAACTATTACAATAAGACACCTATAATTATGGTGTGTCGCTTTATATATTTTTTGCAATAATTTTTTATTTTTATTTTTTAATTTGAGTGTTACAAAAGATTTAAAATATTATATTGATTATTGCGTATTGCGTATCACATTGCATTTGCTAGGGGATGCTGTTAAGGCACTACTTAAGCTTATGGACAACAAGCGAATGGAACACAAGCAACCAAATGTTTCCATTTCCAAGATCTGTCATAGTGAAACATATTGGGGATATTTTAAATGCGATTGTAATAGCGACACAACTTGCCGAGTGACGGGACTGTAAGTTCTTTATTATCTCAGATTTTAAAGATTTTAATCCTTTATATTTGAGATCTTCATTTGGTGGTTGGCCTTCATGCAAAATGCTTTTGTATACTTGTATTATGCCATAAATAACTTTGAAAATTAAAGATGAGGGTTGAAACTTCAAGAGCCAAAGGTAATGGCTGGTTGAAGTGGAATATTAAGTTACTTTAGTATATTTAAAGAATTTTAGCCACATTTTGTATACGTGTCGGTTAGAATGTAACAAAAAAAAAAGTAGAAATATACATTACAGAAAAAAGCATACCATTTTGAGTCCTTATGTATTTGATCTAGTGGAATGATTTTTGTTTTAGATTATTATTTTGAAACAGTCTCACGTCACAAGGTCGACATGTAATTTGATTTATCATTTGAGTAAGTTCAGGCTTGACACATGGCATCCATGGGTATTACAAACATGTTAAAAGCTCATAAAATTCTTAAGCAGTTCCTCAAGTTTTTTAATAATTTCAATTTAATTCTCATGTTTTATTTTTATTTTTATTTTCTTGTTATTCCTTCAGATTACGTAAGTTGATTCTAATGCATGCTATTTGTTAGTTTTATTGGGATTCTAAAGACTAGAAAAATTATTCAAAATCATAAAACAAATAAGACAGACTAAATTGAGATTTGCATAAACTTGGGGACTATTTTAGTTTTTTACTTCATTTTGTTTTAGTTCATGTAACAATTTTGAGATCCAAATTAGATATGTTAATAAATGATATGTCACTTTTGTTGGGATTTAAGGACTAGACAAATTATTGAAAACCATAAAAACAAAATAGAGATGCGAAATTTAGATTACAATAAATGTTAGGGACTCTTTTAATTGGAATTTTAGTTTATGTAGTTTTAGTCCATGTCATTTTGTTGAAAACAAAATTAGACATGCTAATAATTGGTACCCAACTAATTTTTTTCTAGCTTAAGAGTTTCAAATAAACATTTCTATTCTATCACGAGATCTAAATTAACAGTATAGATGACCGGAGGATCTGGGAATTTACTAGCTAAAAGAATGAAGAGACAACATATTGTGGTTACATCTGCTTGAAATCAACTATCCCCAAAGATTGATCTACTTAATGATTAATTAGCTTGATCATTTAGAAGGATGATATATTACTATTTATTAAAAGATAACAGAGTCAATCGTTTATAAATTGGGTGAAGTTTTCCTAAGTCCTTGTAATAGCACTAAAAGCAAACCATTATAAAAACATTTATTGAAAAGAAAACATTTTCCCTGGAAATTTCTAGTATTTTATATTAAAATCAAAATGTTAAATTTCAGCCTCAATATTAAATGAGAAATCTCTAAAAATCTTTCAAGGCAAATCTCGTAATATAACTGTTACAGTCATAAAAGGTCTAACCTTTTAAGCTGCAAATTTCGTAATCATTTTAATTTAAGAATTAATAAAAGTATTAATTAAAAACTAATTAATGAAAATAATAATTAATGTATTAAATTAATAATTAAATCAATATTGAGTATTTTTAATTATTAATAGATTTATTCATTAATTTAATTATTACTTTATTTTAATTATTAATTAAATTGAAATTAAAATTAGTTAATTTATACTATTAAATCAAATGAATTAATTATCAATGAAACTGAAATTAAAAATAGTTAAATTTTAATTATTAAATTAAACATTTTCAATTATTAAATTAATTTTTTTAATTATTATATTTATTAATAATAATTAATTTAAAATATGTTCAAGAGTCAGACGGGATGGAGTTATGGGGGGCGGGAGGGGTGGAGGATGAGAACAAAACACATAAAAACATAAAAAATGTGTTCTTGACAGATTTCTCAAAATAGTTTCTAAAAACAATTGCTGAAAAGAACTTACGCCAAATAAGTTTTTTTATTTTCATGTTTTAAAAAACAAAAAAAACTATTTTTTGGAAACAGTTTCAAACCGGCCCATTATCGTAGATGTCAAGTGTGTAAAACTACAAGTCTTAAACATCTCAAGTCGTCGAAGAAAGCAAGTCCTCAAAGTTGTAGCTAGAAACTCGTACCATTTCCTCATCCATGGTAGGACTTTACTTAGTGGTGGATCCATAATTTTGTTTTAAAAATATGGCTAAAAATACATAATTTAAACGTAAATATAAAATATTTTATTAGTAGAGGTTAGATTATTTTTTCCGACTAAAAATACCTTATACATATATACATATATATATATATATATATATATATATATATATATATATATATATATATATATATATATATTCAATTAACTTTTGAAATCGGAATACTTTTTTTATGATGTCATCGAACTGTATATATATATATATATGTATATGTATATATATATATTCAATTAACTTTTGAAATCGGAATACTTTTTTTATGATGATGTCATCGAACTGATCATTTTCACATTCTAAAAGTGTTAAGTTTGACTGCATGGTACATAGTTGCTCACAGAAAACATATAAAAGAACTCAAAATGCTTCTAAAAAATATTGTAAATGGTGCTACGCTTAAGAGACTCATTATTATCAAGATGATGATTATTTACTTATGAATACTAAGTGAATTAGTAACATAGAGCCGTGTAAATCCTCTTTATTTAGTATTTTATATATTTGCCTTGTAGTAACACAATGCAAATAGTAACTCACGAGAGGAAGAAAAAGAAGTAAGCTATCTGATTTTGTTGCTCCATTGACATCTCCGAAGAGAAAAGAAAAATTATATTCTAAATCTCAAGTGCACAAGATGCCCTAGACCATCTCCAATAGCCTCTTTATTTTTTCTCTATAATAAGGAATAAAATATGAGTCTCTCTTTTGTAAAAACTCTCTATTTCAGTTTCACTCCAATAACACACCGTATTTAAGAGACTCCATATTTGCTTTAACCTAACATCACTTTTTATTTCATCTAACACATTATTTTGATATTCTTGAATTAATAACGTTTATATTCCAATAATGATTGATAATTTTTATATTTTTTATTAGGATAACTTTTATTCCATTTATGTTTAACCTTTTTCAATAACTATATCATTTTTTAAGAAATTTTTTAAATATTATTTCTAATTTATTTTAAGTATATTTCTTTGCCGTTTTAAGCATGTAATATGAATAGGGGGACAAATTTTAGTGACTCGGTTTTAAAAAGCCTCCTTAAAGAGACTGTTGGATACAAACAAAAAAATAGTTGGCTCCCCATATTGAACTCAAAATAGGGAGACTTTTGTAGATGACCTTAGAAATTATCTTTGAGATGGTCAATTTTTTTTTTCAATCGAGGAATTATGTTGATTGATGGTTCTTTCTCTATGTTGTCCAAAGATGGACTCTAGGTTTAGCAACGCCGTACATTTCCCGTATTTGAAGCTATATTATGCCTATCGTCATTATTGTTGGTTTTGAATCTTTCAAATCATTTTCAATATTAAAGAGAAAAAAATTCTTATTGCGAATAAGCATCGTCCACCAGGGAAGAAACTAGCATTTTGACTTAGTAAGGTCAATAAATTAAGAATAAGATAGTTTTATTTATTATTTAATATATAATAAACACATTATAAAACTTCATACATAAAGAACGGTATTTATATAAATTTATAATATATTGTCCTCAACAAATTTTGATTTTTTGAAAGTGTGTTAGAATTACTTCATTATCAATATTCTCAAAGACATTTTTCTCAATATAAGTAACCAAATAATTGTTCATAAATTGATCTCTCATTCGATTGCATAGACGATTTTTCACTATTTTCATTGTTGAAGAAACTCTAATTCTCTACATTTATAGTGACAACTGGCACAATCTATACTAACTTTATAACCAAATAAACTAAGGGATATACAATATCCTTTTTCCTTTTAACACTTGAAAACTCACAACTGATGGGTAGAAGTTGATGAGCAAAACAATGCACATAATATGCATACTCATTTTCCTTCAATATCAAACTTTTTTAGACCATTAAATTCTCTTGCATGTTGCTTGCCCCATCATATCCTTTTCCCTCAATTTCGATAAACTCGAATAATGTTTCAATACCAATGACTCAATTTCTCTTTCGAGTGTAAAAGCACTTGTAGTAAAACATGTGTATACTAAGAAGGCGTTCCACTACATGGCCCTTTTTGTTCACATAAACTAAAACAATAGCCTTTTACTCTTTTGCTAAGACCACGTCCGCTCTCTCTTGTCCTTTTTCTCTTTTCTATTTTTTGGTCGATGATTAGAATCTCACTTCATAATTACAAGAGGCGAATCTTACTAGGAGACGTACCATTACCCTAATTGTATATTTGGTGTTACAGAAACATATTAGAAGGAGAAACATGTGTTTAACATTTTCATTCCGTTTTTTTTAACCATCAGTTTAATTTTTTTTTTGTGCAATTACAACTTTACAAAAAAAAATTCTTACTAATTTATTGTCTTTTGAGTTACAGTGATCTCTCACACCAGGGAGTTCAAGGTAGGATACCAGAGGAAATTGGAACTCTCTCATATCTGCAGTTTCTGTAAGAATAACTACACCACATTTCTTGTTCGATTTGCTTCACCACTTTTCATTGGCTATAAAGTAGAACCATGATAATTTGGTAGTCAAAAATAATTTTCTATTTCATCAGCAGTAGTATAGGAACCTAAGAAACTGAATTACATTAGTTTTCTAGACTCCTGAAGCATTAATTCTGGGTGATATGTTAAAGACTTTAACGTTTTGCAATGTTTACTTCACGAGTGACCAATACCCATTGTATTGTAGGCTAGATTCAAAGGTATCAAAAGCAAGTTAGAAGGATTTCTTCAAGGACGTGGTCTTCAAGTTTATTTGATAGTACAGCAGCAAATGGCTAATGATTCTTTATTAAGTGAAGAAAATTGTTTTTCTAACCAAAGATGAAAATACGTGTTCAATGCATCCGGTGCATAGAAATAAACATCAGTTAAATTTAAAATTATTTGTTTCCTCTTTAAGGATCATTCAACAAAGTAAGTCTGAAGATTATTTACAATAAAGTAGGAATGTAGATAGAAGTAACTAGAGACTTCAGACTCGTAGTCTACAATTAGTTAAATTAGAAGCGAACTTATATCCACATATTTTTAATTGTTTCTTTACGTCTTTCTTGATGATAATATCATATAAAGCTTTATTACTAAGGTTCTGTTTGGTATAGTTGTGAAATTTTAGCTTTTAAGCTGTAGAGTTTTAGCATTATAACTTTGTTAGAAGTGCTGTCGATAAAAATCATTAACTGTTTGGCCTATGTTAGGAAATGTTGAGTTTTTAAAAAATTTGAGGGCAATGTTAGATTTTAAAAATATGAAGGGGTAAAAAAACAACTTCCCGCACTGTGTATAAACAGTTTTGCAAAAGTTTATTTTGAAAAGCTCTAATTTGGAGCTTCTTGTTTTCAACTTTTTTCAACTTCAACTTTTATCTAAAAACACTTTTAGAAATGAGCCAAACAGATTATATCAACTTCTAAATTCATAGAAAACACTTTTGAGTGTCAAAAATTTAGGTCAAACAAAGCCTAAACACTTTAAATGCCCAAAGTTAGTAGTACTTTCAATATGATTACATTCTTTGAACGCCCAATGTAAAAGAAATGAATGTATACCAATCTATATTCATAAGAAAACATATAAGTTCCACACCTTGTTATCTTTGTTTCCCATAGTCCTTCATATGTCAACAACAATGGTGAACTGTTTATACAATAAGGATGAAATAATTTACATACTTTACTTTTGTTACATATCTCTCATAATATCATATAATATGAAAGAATCCAACTCCATTTCATTTACCCTTGTCTTCCAATTTTTCTTCTTTTCCCATGCTATACCTACTCTCCCTCCCTACTTTTATCACTGGATACCTATGCTAGTATAGGAGCAATGGTCATATAGACCCGGAGTCTGTTAGTCTGTTTCCTGGTAGTCAAATTTCTACCAATATTGTTGAGACAACTGACCCTTGTTGAGCATGGTCTCTTAGGATTTTCACCTAACAATATCTCTATTTCTTTCTTCTCCTTCTTTCTGTTTCTTCATTCATCTTCTTCCTCTGTCGTTTGATAGCATTAATTTGTTAAATTACTTTTGCCCTTTTCTCAATTCCAACTACAATTTTTAAGACTGTTTGTCCCTACATATATAGCACATTTTATTGCCTTTTTACAATGTAATCCCTCTTTCTTTCTTTCTTTCTTTCTTCTCCTCTTCTCTTTTTCATTATTTTTCTTCATCTTCATTTTTGGCCTCTATCGTATGGACACTAACGCTGACAAGAAAAGGGTAGTTGAAAATTATTTTAAAAAATAGGACACAACACGACTAGGACTCACTAATTAAAATTATTTACAAATTATGTATGTTGAGTAAATAAAGTAAGTAATCGTTACTATGTTGAAATTTCTGTGAAAATAAACAAATATCTTCAAAATGAAAAGTAAATATTATATATATTAAAGTCATCAACAATTTTAGGGTTGTGATATAACTTGAAATATACATTTTAATATATAGTTAAATTTCATAAAAGTGATATTGATGTCATATTTGGTGATATATTCCATTTAATATGAGAATTACTAATCTTGAGTCTAACGGGTCAAAAATATATAATATATGTGCTGACCGGGATTGGAAAATCATTTTCTCTGCTACACAATCACACAGACACATCAGTACTATTAAGAGTGTTTTTTGTGTTTTATAGCTTATGACTGCATTAATTTGTCATGTTTACTATGAACAGAGATTTGAGCAATAATATACTTTCTGGGACAGTCCCTGAATCACTTGCCAATCTCTCAAAGCTTAAAGAGATGTGAGCACTTCTATTCACTTTAAAATGTTAATCATTTTCCAATATTTTGCTAGCATGGAATTTTCGAGCTTTAAATATATTTACATTCTCGATGTTGTTTAGAAGGTACTTTAAAGTGGAAGGCCTAGATGTTCATTAATGCAAACTCAAAGTATGAGATTGAGTGGAAGATGAAAGCTTACTTCTATAGAAACAAGACCATATGCATATCTCATTCAAAGATAATAACAAATAGTCCTCTCTAGCCTACGCAAATCTCTAAGAGGGAGAAGGATTGAAGAAAATGAGTCTAATTTGTGCCCTTGAAGCCAAATAATTTTCAGCCTGTTGTTTTCATCAGTTCTGTGTAAGACTTGAAGGGGGCTAATATGCTTGATAATAAAGTTATGGAAAACATAAGTCATGAAATTGAAAAACTATCTTAAGACATACGAAATAAAGCCTGAGAATCTATTTCAACAAAGAGTCTTAGTGAATCCCAAACAAAAGCACAACTTTAAGCCATCCAAAAATGAGTGTCTTCACCAAAGTATGTTTAAATACACATTTTTCTCACATTGAAAATTCATAAAATTGTCTTAGTAACGGATATAGTTATGAGAATTTTTTATTTTTACCGGGCCTCGGTCTAAACGAATTCTAAGAATTTGAGCTCTTTCACCTGACACCAATTCGTTTTTGGATGGAATGCTATGGTTCTTAACATGGTACCAAATTAGGTCACATTTGTGTTCAATCTTTTATGTGTGACCTGATTTGAGAGAGTGTTAGAATATGCACTTTTTCACATTGAAAAATTATCAATTTCTAGATCACCTTATAAGCTCTTTCCTACTCCACTTGGCACTAATTTATTTTAAGATGAAACCTATCTTATAATTCCTAACATAGTATCAGAGGTAGGCCCTTGGTTTACTCTTGTTCATCTTCCGTGTATGTCATCTCCCATGCATTTTCATGTATGTGTGATCAGGTCATAGGTATGTTCAATCTTCTTATATGTGTGACATGTTTCATGCCTGTTTAATCTTTTATGTGTGTCTCACATGTATCAATCTCTGATGTAGTATTAGAGGTTGACCATTGGTTTAGTATTATTCATCTTCTGTGTATGTCATTTTTCATGTGTGATTAGGTCATGTATGTGTTCAATCTTCTTACAGGTGTATCATCTTTCATCCATGTTCAATCTTCTACGTGTGTCTCACGTGCATTCAATCATCCACTGATGACCCATTTTGAATCAGGTCAGACGTGTGATCAATCTCTCAACAACTCCACCTAACCCTAATTGGTTTTAAGATAGATCCTGCCTTATGATTCTTAACATGGTATCAAAGTTAGACCCTTTGTTTAGTCTTATTCATCTTCTACGTGTATGTCATCTTCTACGTGTGTTCATCCATGTATGGTTGGATCACATAAGTGTTCAATCTTCTTACTCATGTGTGATTTTTTATGGATGTTCAATCTTCCAAGCGTATTCAATCTTCAACATGTGCTCCCATGCATTCAATCTTCCACCTATAACCCATCTCAAATCAAGTTAGACATATGTTTAATCTTCCTCGCTAGTCCATCTCAAATCAGATTATATGTGAGAAAGAATGTTAGAATATATATTTGTCCTATATCAAAACATCATAAACTCCAAGACCACCTTATAAGATTCTAGGTTGTTCCTCTTGACACCAATTAGTTTTAGGATAGAAGTTTATGTTGTTTAACACCACATAATAAAATGAGGAACTACATTGTGTTGGGAATCAGACACACACACACACACAATACACACAACACAGCAGAATTCAGCACATAATATTTTTAATGTGGTTCGGTCCTCTGCCTACATCTACGATCCAAAAAACTGAAAAATCTACTATTCAACAAACACAATTACAACACAATAAATCTTTTGAATGGAAAAGATCCAAACCCTCCCCTCACTCATATGCTCACAGTTTTTAGAAAAAAAACTATAAAAACCCTCACACCCATGACTTTTTGAACGGAGAAGTCTAAACCCTCGCTAAAGGACTTTATCTATGGATAAAGTCTAAACCCTCTCCATATTGGCTTTTTTCTAACAAAAATACGAAAAACGCTCTCAACACTCGACTCACCCTTTTCCACACCCCCATGGGGTGTGGCTCTCGTGGCACTCAATTACAAGATAGAGAGTCATTTTAGTAGGCAACTAATCCTAACTCTACTAGGATGCGAAACATATCTCTACTTGACTTCTATTTATCACAAATTTCTAGTTGGGCTTGGACTTAAGTCATAAAACCTAACAAATCTTCCACTTGCAAAAAGTCTGAGCTTACTCGCTACGACCAAGACCTCTTTTCATTCTTTGTCATATTCATCTCCATCTTCATCGTCATGCTAGAGTCCACACTCAATAGCAATCAGAACAATACCCCTGAAAGTCTCTCTCCAATGCGCTAAAGTCTCGCTTCATTGCTATCAGCACATCTTCTTCACTCTCGGTTCTCACAGTCATCACCAATATCTCTCACACATCATCAGTTTCAACTATCTAAGCCTCTCCATGTCCTCCCAACTCGTAATATTACATCAACAAGAGAGATTAAACCAAGAAGAGGAAAGAAATCACCCAAAAATACAACTACTGTTCATGTAGTAAAACCAGGCTGTAGAGAGATCCAAATCAAATTCTGACTGTACAAATTGAAGATCCATGAGTTATGAACGTGGTCACAAAATTTTAGCTTGATCAGACCACAAATAACCTCAAATCGTCTACTAGATCAAAACTATGCAACAAAACTTTTTCTCTATCTTTTTCTCTGTGTTTTTCTCACCTTTTTCTCTCTTTTTCTCTCTCTCTCTCTCTCTCTCATTTTTGAGATGCTCTCTCCCCCTTCTTGTGATGACGTCACATTGATATCAGCACTACCCAACAACCTCATTTTTTTGTTCTTTGTGCCCCTCAACTCAACAACGTGTCATCTTCGCATCGTCATGCCCAATCCTCATGCTTGGGCTTTGATACAACATGTTAGATATTGGACACACACACACACAATGCACACAACATAGCAAAAATCAATATATTTTATACATGGTGTGGCCCTCTACCTACATTCATGAGCCAAGAAACTGCGAAATCCACTATTCAACAAACACCATTACAACACAATAAATCTTTTGAATGGAAAAGATCTAAACCCTTCCCTCACTCACATGCTCACAGTTTTAGGAAAAACTATAAAAACCCTCATACCTAAGACTTTTTGAACGGAAAAGTCTAACCCTCGCTAAACGAATTTATCTATGGTAAAATCTAAACCCTCCCCATGTCAGATTTCTTCTGAAAAAAGCACAAAAAATGCTCTTAACACTCTGCCCACTCCCTTATATAGCCCCCATGGGGTATGGTTCTCGTGGCACTAAATTACAAGCTAGAAAGTCCTATTTATAGACAACTAATCCTAATTCTACTAGGATGCGAAACCTATCTCTACTTGGACTTATATTTGCCACAAACTTCTAATTGGGCTTGGACTTTGATAAGGATGTGCTCGGACTTCAGTATCACTTGATGGATTTTGATAATTATGGAGAAGTTAGATTTTTAATAGTCAAGGAAGATTCAAAATCAATTCTCAATGGGTTCAAAAAAATTTTGTAGTGGTTAGGACTTGGATCATTGCACGTGGTATGAGATAAAGTTATCGCAAAAGTGTGAACACCCAATTGTCTGGTGCTCTTAGATTGTAATCTTGTGATATATTTTGGCAATGATGCAATATATATTTGAGAGGGGGAGTTATAACACCTTCTTCCATATTAGTTGTGTGATATTGCATATTTGAGAGAAGCGATTCTAACACCTAGTCCCAATTTGGTTTTATGAAGGATTTGTTTTTCAATTTGTAATGAACTTGAGGTCTCTACTACTATCAACACGAATTTAAACAATTAATTTAGGCTAATTGATTAAGTTCAATAGCTTGAAAAGGTAATAGTTCGATCCAAATCGTTGCAATTGTTATTCTTTAACTGTAGCCTACTGCCTACCAACTATGTAAAGATAAACAACTCAAATTGTTTTTAGTTGAGTAGCACACCAGTAAGAAAGTAAAAAGATTGACTTAGTCTTCTACTTTAAAGTTGGGTGTCGAGATTGCAAGGAGACATGAGATAGCATGAAGAATATATAAATTTTATTATGAAGATTGTGTATTACAATATATACAAGTATGCCTTTACATAGGCATGAGATTACTTCGTGCCCAAGTTGTAGAGACTAACTATGGAAATATACAACTATAGTAAGTAGTACAACCAGAATAATAGTACAATCGTGTAGTACAACTGTACATATACTAACACCCCATCCCGCAAACTTAAGGTGGTGTAAAGGACACGAGCTTGAGGTTGGAGATCAAATCCTAAAGATGGCCCGAGAGATGTGCTTTGGTGAAGATATCAGCAAACTGAGTAACAGAGGTGATGTATTGAAGTTTAAAAGTACCAAGAACAACATGTTGACGAATGAAGTGACAATCACACTCAATATGACGAGTGCGTTCATGAAAAACATCGTTATGGACAATTTGAATGGCACTCTAATTATCACAATGCATTACTGTACCATGAGATTGGGGGGGCACCCATATCAGCGAGAAGTCAGCGAAGCTAGATGACATCCTGAGTGGCATCAACGAGAGAATGATATTCTGCTTCAGTACTAGAGCGAGCAATAACAGTCTGTTTCTTACTACGCCAAGAAAGAAGAGAGTTACCAAGGAGAAAATAGTTTCCAATCATACAACGATGATCTGTAAGATCACCAGCCCAATCTATATCAGAGTAACCGCGAAGGACTAAAGATGAGTTGGTGGAGAAATAGTAACCATGAAACAACGTTCCCTTGATATAGCGAAGAATATGAAGGACGGCTGCATAGTGAGTAGTACGAGGTGTTAACATGAACTGATTAACCAGGTGAACAACATAGGCAATGTCAGACCGAGTAACAATGAGGTAAATGAGACTACCAACAAGCTATAGATACAAATATGCATCCTGAAGAAGGGTCCCATCCATGGGAGTTAGACGAATATTTGTGTCAAGAGGTGTGGAAGTAGTCGTTGCATCGGTGAGACCAACACGAGCCAAGAGATCAGAGGAGTACGTAGCCTAAGAAAGATAATAACCAGTAGAATCAGAGGATACTTCTATACCTAGAAAATAAGTAAGATTACCAAGATCTTTCATCTCAAAGTGTTGACCAAGAAATTTCTTGAGATTAGAGATACCAGCCAAATCATCCCCAATAATAATCATATCATCCACATAAAAAAATAAAAAAATTACACCAGAACTGGACTGACAGATAAAGAGTGTAGAATCATGAGCACTTGAAGTGAAACCAAACTCAGTGATAACAGAGCTGAACTTATAAAACCAGACATGAGGAGCTTGCCTAAGACTATAAAGGGCACGACGGAGCCGACACACTTTGTGAGGCAGATGAGAATAGCCTGGAAGAGGCTTCATGAAGACTTCTTTAGTGAGATCACCATTAAGAAAAACATTATTGACATCAATAACTTCTACTGTTTAACGGCAGCAATAGCAACAAGAGATCGAACAGAGGTGAGACGAACAACCAGGGCAAAAGTTTCTTCATAATCAATACCATACTCCTGGGTAAAACCTTTGGCCACCAACCGAGCCTTGTATCTCTCTATGGACCCGTTAGACCAAGTCTTAATTTTGTACACCCATTTGCAGCTGATAGCATTTTTACCAGGAGGGAGGTCGACCAAATCCCATGTATGTACATCATACGCATTAGTGGGATTCACGCTGTGTGATAGAAATATTAAAAATGTCCACACGTTTTTTAGAAAAATCCTCGAAGTTATACACCTCTGACTCTAAAAAGAGAATTTGTTGAGCAATGAATTGATGGCTAATAAGGACAGAATAATGTGCATGCGTTTAGGGAGAATATTTCAATTGCAATATGTCTAAATCCCTTATATCGGCACTATATATGATGTGGAATAAAAATTAGTAAATATCACTGTCTCGGAAAGAAGTTCAACCATGATATGGGTTGTTCCTACTTGCCGAAAGCTTATGCGAGTGAAAGAAAGAAACTAATTTTGGAACTCTGAAAAACATATGAGATGATGCGGTCTCGATTTGCTTGTGTGCTCGTGTTTTAACTTGATTGGTGTTTATCTTCTAGCGATCAAGTCAGCACTTTTCAGCAAGAGATATGGAGAGATATATATATTCTAAGAGGTTCTCTGGGGCTATTTCGATGCTTTAGTCAATTGGAATTTATGGCCTAGTAGCTAGGGAAGATATGATAGATAGTAATATGAGTAAAAATATATGAATTAATGACAAGGCAAGAATTATGTTGATGTGAGAATCTTCCTCTTTTTGTAGGTTTTTCGTTTCTTGGTAGTAATCTCCTCCCCTCCTCTGCCCTCCCTCCACCCCTGCCCCCGCCCTCGCCCCCACCCCTTAGTCCTGCAAGGGTTAGTTGGAATTTGTAAACTGGTTGTGATTTATGATAACTACCCTAGGTTGGATATGCAACTAATGGACATCTTTTGCTTTTATCTGTTATTGTAGAATATGTTTCAAATATTTACATAATCTGATGGGGGCATGCCTTTGAAAGGCTTCAGTGAGTAGGTTAGTATTTCTAATAGTGAGTACGGGTTTTTTCACCTCATTGGGATACGTACATGATTCTAACTTGTTGTGCATTTTCCCCTCATCTTCACCTCAATAATATCTCTATCGACATAAATAACAAGTTCAATTGAGCAAAAATTAAAAAAAAAAATAAATAAATAACAAGGTTGATATGTTCTTATGTTGACCAATTGAAATACAATGTAAAAGGTGGAGGATTACTACCTTCTTTATTCTCAAGGAGATTTATCAAATGAATATTAATATCTTACAAAAAAAAAGTTAAATAAATTAGGAAACATCTGATTTGTTGGCTATATTTCAAATGACACATAGGACTTCAGATGTTGTTGATCAAAAATTAAGAACGAACATGTAAAAACCACAAAGTTTTTATCATTCAAAATGGATAAACTTGTAACGTTCAAAAATGGTATTACAATAAAGCTAAGTGGGATTGTATTCCACCATTAGCGAGGAATATTTTTTTGATTAGTAAAGGAATGAAGCAGACCGGAAAGAAGATGGATTTGTGAATCCATCTGCGAGGAAGACAAAAGCGAGAACGGTAAGAGCTCCATAACCGAATTGTCTTCCTATAACTGAGAAGAAAGCGCTCTTACCTCTCCTTCTTACCGAAACCTTTATTTCATCAATCCCTTTCCATTTTATATCAATAGGGAACTCCTACCTCTCATTCATCCAGTTGTGATCGCTATCGCCCAACAAAGCCCTTCTTTTATAGATGAGGGGAACTACCTTTGCTACCGCTCTCTCCAAGCCGGCCATAATAGAATAGATAGGCCAAGTTTCTCTCTTTATTATCTGGCTTGAGTGGCTTAACGCTCTTTCCTTAGGCAAGAAGAATAGACGGATAGACTAAGAATATAGGGAGGGATGGCATTGCTTCTTTACTTACCGCAAGAAGAAACGGCAGCTCGCCAAGGCCAATACCTCCTCCTCCTCCTAGTACAGCTACTACAGCTATGACCGACCGATAAGCAAGATCTACGAAGTTCCATCGGTCGACTTTTGTCGTCTCTGTCTATTCTGTTTAAGGAATGGGCTTATGGAGGATAAGGCCGACCTTTTTGAATATCGGTAAGTACTCCATCAAGGGAATGACTGGAAGTACTTCAACTCATATGAGTTCAGGTATTTTTTCACGTCTTGAAGGTGTAAAATCAATAGCAGCTTATTCTACTATAATGGGTTCAACCTCTTTAGCCTTTTGTAATAGTTGTTTTCCTTACTTCCGAGATCCTGCTTAAAAACTGACGGAGATAGTCATTCAGTTTACTGAAAAAAGAACTATCTGAAAGTGGAGTGAACGGGAGGCTGCAAAGAGTACAATTCATTTTTTTCAATAGTAGTTCTCTCTCCTCTTCATCTGATCCTCTCGATGTAGCTCCTTCCCACATCAATTGCCAATTCTTGGTCATTAAGATTCATGGGCGATTCAGATCTTTATTTAGGTTTGGAACCCTATCTTTTTTCCTCTTTCAAACAAATCAAAATTCTTGAAGTTTTTCTATTTGGAATCGTGTTAGGTCTAATTCCTATTATTGGCTAGATTATTCGTAGTATCATCTAATATTATATTGTGGCTATTGTTATTTTATGAATTTTCAAGCTCTAGAATTTCTATGCCTAAGACATTGTGTTGCACACAAAAGATATATATATATATATATATATATATATATATATTCACTCTTTTCATCAAGATTTTGCCTCTTGTCTTTCAGAATTTGAGCTCCAATGGTGCCTTTGCCTTGAGCTCTGACAACAACATAATTTCCCATTCTCATTGGACAATCAAGGAAAATAGCTGTTTCAAGAAAGACTTTTCTCACTAGTCATATGATTTCCACAACCACAGTCTAGTATTACATGCACATAATGTTCTTCTTCGTTTTCTTTTTCTTTCTTTTTTTTTTCTTTTTTTTTATACTGAATGAGCAAAGTAATCATTAATGGCTCAAAAACTATACATATACTTGCAAAGAAAATGGACGTAGCCAGATAAAATCAAGCTATGTTCCTAAGTACTCTATACTTAATAGTATCCTTGATTTTTATAAAAAATTATTCCTCTATCGCTATAAAATTGTTAAATAACTTATGTTCCTTTCACTTCAAATGAAATAAGAGGCAACGACTAACTGGAGTTTGAAGACATACATTTGAAAATCTTTTACTGTTCATGGTAGCCCAATTAATTATATCATTCCATTTAATCATCTGTTGATCAATTCTCGAACATTTGAGGCATTTTTTTCTAAAATTCTTTTGTTGAATCTGCAAATGAAAAATAAATAATCCTTAGTTTTAGCATTTCCACGACAAAACAAAGAATTGTTGTCCGCATTGATTCTCAAGAGACCAACCTTTGTTTAATGTAAATGTCTATCAAGCATGAAACAGTGTTTAGAAATGTTTCCTTTAAACCAAATCACATATGACCAGCTGAATTTGGGGATTCTTACACAGATAGAATCATAAGCAGATGAAACAGAAAACTGAGCTTTTGGTTATGGAGTCCATAAGACAATGTCGCGTCAGGATTGGCAAAGTAGGGTAGATCTAGTGAACAATATAATCTCTACAAACACTCTAAGAATTATATAACCAAGTGGGTATCGTGAGATAACCATTGAGGGCCCAAAAGTCAACACATTTGATGATTCTATCAATCAAATTACTATAGTCATTTTTTTGTAGTCTTCCAAGGTAAGAGGGACACCCAAGAATGTGATCAATATTGTTATAATCATTACGACCACCAAAGAATACTTTGCTCTTCTTCGGATTTGTTTTAAGCCCTGAGATTTTCTAAAGCAACTCCAAAGCCTCACAAATGATTTTAACTGAAGCAAGCTTAGCTTTGGAAAACAATAACACATCATTTATGAACATAATTAGGTGATTCAGTCTCATCTTTAATTTAATCCTAAATTAGTGTTCCAATTATGTAAATTATACTAAATCCTAAATTACTTCAACAATTATATATATAATAAAAAAGGGCAATCCTTGTTATTTTATATATATGAACTAATCCATTCTCGATACTACTCTTGGATGTTGACTAAAAACATGATTTTGAAATTAATACATCTATTTTAATCTTCATTCATAAAACATACCAACATGACATTACTTTTTACCAAATTTATTATATTCTTAGTTTTATTTTATTCCTTAACTCATTTCATTCATGTACAAATACATTTCAAGATACCAATCATTGCCTAATTTCAATAAAGATGATTGAACACGGATAGAAAAAGTAAACAAAGGCAAGCTCAAATCCACCAAACCAATTTCTAAAGCTCAAAATGTCAATCTCCAATCTCAACCACAACCATTCAAAAAGTTACAATAAGTATCGATTAATAGTAGATATTTTTAGAAGTGAATTATTGACTTAAGTTAGAGGTGACTAAACCAAATTAAAGTTTATGTTGTTTTTGCTGCTTTATTTGTGGATGTGCCTTTGTCATACCACTGACAAGCGTGGTTGTCTAGAGGCTTCCAAGAAGAATCACCAAAAGGAATACCAGGCTTTTTGTTCTCTTTTCCTTGGTTACCAACATATCCATATGACTAAAAACAATTGCTCTTCATACTCAAAATTTGAACTCATTTTTAAGACTCATAATTATTGAATAAAGAAAGTCGTGTTTGCCATGTCAAAGTGACTACTGATTGTAGAGAATGAGATAACCATTAAAAAAAGAAGACTATCTAAAGAAAATGAACCAGACAAGAAAATAGAGAGGTACTTCAATGAACATGACTATTGAAAATTTGTGGGGAGAGACATTTCTATAGCATATCCTTCTCTTTATTAAGTTTTCAATGATCAATGCAAATCCCACTAACTTTGTTATGTTAACAGTGATCTCAGCAATAACCAATTGGAAGGGCATATACCACATCTCCTTTTCAAAATGAAGTCACTGAGATATATGTAAGTGATTATGTTATTGAAATAATACAATATTGACTAATAGTTGTTGCAAGTTGAGACTTAAATTCATTAGTAGTTGCATCAGCTCTATCTACTCCTACAAAATACACACTTAGAAGGAAATAGAAAACAACGAAACTATAACCACAACATTATAAGATAAAAACTTTAATAGTTTTTGTTAAAGTTTGAGTACTTTCAACTTTTGAACAACATTATTGGAACTGGAGGAGGCGAGGAGCAATACATAAAGGATCAAGGTCCAATATAGTTTAGAGGGTAAAGATCATAAATAGTCCATTATCTTTGGTCTAATTGACACTTTGATCCATTATCTTTCTAAATGAATATTTTAGTCCATTATGTTTAACATTATTGATTCTGTTAGTCTAACTCATCTTTTTCGTCTAATTTTTAACGTTAAAATCATGTGGCGTGCACGTGTATGCTCTTGAAGCTGCTGTTTGGACATATCTAACACATCTGCATCATGTGTTAAAAATATTAATACCAATTTTACCCTTAAAAATTGAGATATTACGATATACATACCCGACATGTGATTTTAACGTTAAAAATTAGATGAAAAAGACGAATTGGACTAACAACGTCAATAATGTTAAACATAATGGACTAAAAGGTTTATTTGGAAAGATAATAGATGAAAGTGTCAATTAAATCAAATATAATTGACTATTTATGACATTTACACTAGTTTAGATTATGGAAACTATTTTGTAATTAATATTTGCATATATAAGGAGTTATTTTAAAATTAATTATGACTCATCATCACATTTTGGCAACAATCAACATTATTTTAAACATTGGTAATACAAGTTATTACTTTTGAGTATTGGATCAATAATTGTTGCATTTTTGTGGCACTAATTGTATTTTAAATAAACTATGTATGCCTTTTTCTTAAGTTTAAGACTAGTTTTGTTTGACGGAGATTGACATGCACGCACTTCAAATACAAATGAGCGAATATTTTAATGTACATGTGAGCAAACTAATTAGATTTTTGGACATAAATACCCTTTCAAAAAATAAATAAAAAAATAAAAAACACACAAAAAAGTAAAGAAAAATAAAATAGTCATCTTCCCCACCCTCAGCCCACCCCACCCAGCTCGTCACCCAGCCCACTCCACCTGCCCGTCACCTACCCTTTACCCCTCAGCCTGTACCTACCCCCCAGCCTGTCAGCCCCACCCCAACCCCCCCGCCCCCCCACCCCCCCCCCCCCAAAAAAAATTTTTTTTCTTTGTTATGTGTATATATATGCACATATATGTATGTATGTGTATGTGTATTTTTCTTTTTTTTTTTGTGTATATGTATATATATATTTCTTTTTATTTTATTTTTTAGTTTAAAGAAAAAAGAGAAGGACAAAAGAGATAAATGAAAAAAAAATTAAGGGTATTTATATCTTTTTACAAATTATGTTAGCTCTTTTAACAGAAAAGAGACGAAGGGGGCACGTGTGCACTTTTACCAAAATACAAGGACTACTTATGCTAGTTTTTGAAACACAGGGGACACCGATGCACTTATACCAAACATAGAGGGGGTTGGTGTACTTCACCCTTTTTTTTATTACACCTTTTAGGGTAAATCTTTTTATTAGTCCATAAAATATAATGTAGGGACATATTATTATGAGTTTTCAAAATAATAACTTTACTCCTAGGCTTATATTAGTGAAACACTGTTAATCGCCAAATAAGATTCCATCTGCTTTTTAACAGATTTGACACACGATAATCACATATACTCAAAAGGGAGAATTGCAGGAATAGTTCCCATTGTTTGTCAAATTTTTAGTTTTGTCCCTATTGTTTAAAAAGTACAAAAAAGTCCCCAACATTTTTAAAAATTGTTGATTTGGTCCTCGCTATCAAAAGCACTCTTAAAATGAAAAAGAAAAACTATGAAGAAAATTGTTCCATTACATAGTTTGCCAAATGACTATCTTTCCCCTTAATAAACCGGTGGCTTTTGCTTTTTTGCTTTTCTATTTTTTTTTTATCATCCCAATCAAACACACACACACACACACACAAAATTTCACTGAAACATACACATAATTTCACACACACACATGCACAATTTTGCGCACACACATAGATCTAATTCACATGCACGCATGATTTCATACGCATATACAGATTTGATTCACACATATATACAATTTCACACATAGAGAAATTTTATACACGCAGACACATATCTTATTCACACATAGATACACGAATTAATACACACATACACATACATATATGATTCACACACACACAGATCTTACACACACATAGAAATTTGATTCACACATATAATCACACCAATACACCCAAACATATATATATACACTCACCAAACACACACATATAGATACATATACTATATTGTACATCCGATTCTTGACATCCTTCCATATATATATATATATATATATATATATATATATATATATATATATACCCACATGAATACAATCTTATACATACGTCCAATAGGTTATATAATGCAATGGTCGGTTATATTTTCCCATCTATTGGGACTTATTTTCTTACTACTTAGTTACATGTCCAGTTTTAAAGTTATATTTATCTTTGTAATTGACTTGCAATGCTTCTACCAAATGATTATGGGGATTGAATTTGTATTTACAACTTGAGGACTAACTTGAGTTAAATACTAAACACTGGGGACTAACACGCATATTATGTACAACATTAGGGACCTCTATAGATGTTTTTTGAACAATGAAGACTAAAATGAATTTTTATTTAATACATTGGGGACTTAATTAAACATTGTTAAAAATTTAAGAAATTTCCCTCAATCATTGGTCACTGAGACACACGTGACCACATTTCTATTAATTATAACTCGATTTTTTACGGCCAGGGCCAAATTGACAAATTTTAAAAATATTGAAGACCTTATTGCACTTTTTAAAATAATGGGGACAAGATTAAAAATTAAAAAAATAATGGTAACACTTCTTGCAATTATCCCCACTCAAAAATACTATTTTTAGAGGGGCATATTGGTAAGTTCAACATCTTTATATTCTATTTTTTCTTGTTTTCTGTATCTTTTCTTTTATTCTACTTTAAGTTTTTTTTCTTCATTTTCTTCATCTCCCCATATACATACACATATACACATATACATATTTGATTGTTGATCTCCAATTAGCTGGCAAAATACGCTCTATATGCTCTCATGGAATGATGAATACACTAACGGTCTCAAATTAGCGATACAATCTTTGACTACCATCAATGTTCACAAGCCTGGCCAACAAACTTCATTCTCCTATTTGTTGCAAAACTAGTATTTTTCTAGCGACGTGAAACTTCTCCTTTTAAACCGTACAATATCAAATTTAATTTGAATCATGTAACTTCTAAATACAAATTAAAATTATAATAATGATCAATATAAATATAGGTGTTAAATAAAACTCAAATATTAATTACATATTGAGCCGTGTGCTTCCTTTCTAAGAATAAAAATAATATATAGTAACTAAGTCTTAAACATTTAAAATAAATTTTAACTGGAATCGTAGTTTATAAGAATCATATGTGCAAAAAAATCATTCATTGTGTTATTAGAAGCACCATGATTATTATAAATTTATTTTTGGTTGTTTCATGCCCACACATGATTAGTAATCACAAATCTTTAATATATCACTCTTTTATTATATTGTTTGAACTATCTTGGTGTACAATTGGGAACAACTAACAATCTCTTAAATTCACTATGATCAATAGTGAAATGGAAGTATTTATATAAAATGATTGCAAAGATCAAGTAATGTCATGTAATATCTTAATTAAAAGAAAATATATAATATTTTCAATAATCCATTTTTTCTCCATTACAGTATACTTTGTCTAATATCATTTTTCTATATTTTCACATTTATAAATCTCTTAAATCAATTTTTCACTTGCAAACACTTCAAAACAAGTTCGAGAATGTTCACATGTGAGAATGTGAAACTATTTTTGAATATTTTTCTCGCTTAGTGTCCATTGTTAATCAATTGAAAAGAAGTTGAGAAAATATTCAAGATATTCGCATGATAGAAAAAATATTGAGATCTCTCAAAAAGACTTTTGAGTATGTACTGGTTGCACTTGAAGAGTCATTTGGATAAATTCACTATAAGAACACTAATGGGATCACTTAAAGTTGATAAGCAACGCATCAAAAGACTTATAAGTGTAGTACGATCAAGCAAGCTTGGAATCAAAGCTCAATCTATGAGACCAAAAGTCAAAAAGTAGAGGTGTGTCGTGATGGACATGGCAATGATAATTGAGGAAGAGATTGAGGTAGACAAATTTGGTCAAAATTTTAAAAAATACAAACAATTATGTGAATACAGATCAGAGACAAAAAGGAAGAATAATATAAGGTCGTAGATGGAAAAATAGAAAAAATGTCAAATGTTATAACTGCCACAAATTTTGTCATTATACTTTAGAATTTTGAAACACTAATTCTAATCATTATGAGCAATCCAATTTGACTAAAACCCCCCAAGGAAAACAACGAGGAAGGCACATATCTTTTCGATCAAAAAGAATACAATTGAACATAATATGTGGTATTTTGACTTTGGGGCAAGTAACCACATGTGCAGGAAAATGAAACTCTTCGTGGAACTCGAGAAAAATGCTATGCCATATGAGCTTGGGAAACTTATCCATGGTACTAGAGAAAGACAAAGGTAAAATATAATAAAGCTTTATCAAAATAATGTCATTGCATTCTAATGCATATTTTGTTAGGAGTTTCACATGGTGAACTAATGAGTGAAAAGAAGGATTTCTCCCATGTAGAAAGATTATGAGAGTAATAGGTTATTAATAAACATGTGTATGCTCAATTCCCAAAAGCTCTTTAAGGTCAATATTGAGTTCTACACATAAATGTTAAGGCTCATTTCTTCCCAGATTATCAGGGCTCGCCAAATTAAATTGGTATTAGAGCCAATGGTTTGCAAGCTAGCCCGGACTCTGAAAAAATTATGGTGGTCATACAATTTGTGATAGATTCTCGACGGAGCAAGGTAGCAGAGCTTAGACGATGGAGTAAGGTCACGATAACTAAAATTTTTGGGTTATACTTTCAAAGTTACAATGATATTATGGTAAAGCAATGGAATAAGGCTTGGTTGTATGAGGTTATGGTAAAGTGATGGATCAAACGGGCTTGAATGAGAGTAAGATCGCGATGTCTCATGGTTGATCTGGGTATAACAGGAAGAGCTACTAGAGCCAGAAGAGTGACTAAGGTGCATAAGAGATCTAAAAATTAAGCTTGTGAGAGTGGTAAAAGTTGATCCATTAGTAACGAATATGGATCAAAGGGGAGTTAAGGCCAAACATGGAGAATTCATATGTGAAAAGGGAGAGATTTTTTAGAAGTTTGACATAGTGAACTAATGAGCAAAGAGAAAGATTTCTCTCACATAGAAAGATTATAAGAAGAATGAGCTATTAATAAACATGTGTAGGATTAAGCTTTTGGATCAATAGTTGAGTTCTGCACATATGTGTTAAGGTCCATTTGTTCTCAGATTCTTAGGGCTCAACACCATAAATTAGTAACAAAGCCAATAGTTTGTATATCTGTCCCAGACTCTCAAAGAATTGTGGTGGTCACATTATTTTGATGGACCCTCGGTGGAGCTAGGCAGCAGGGCTCATATAATAGAATAAGGTCATAATAAGTATAATTCTTGGACTATACTATAAAAGTTGTATGATGTTATGGTAACGCGATGGAGTAAGACTTAGTTGTATGAGATTATGGTAGCGTGATGGATACCAAGCAGCCTCGTACAAGAGTAAGATCACAGTGTCTCATGATTGATCTGGGTGCATGGGGAAGAGCTACTGGAGCCGGAAGTATACATAAGGTGCATAAGAGATCTAAAAAGCTTGTGAGAGTGGTGAAGATGGATCCATCAGCAATGAATTTGGATCAAGGGGGAATTAAGGCGCAATGTGGATAATTCACAAGTGAAAAGGGGGGAGACCTGTTAGGAGTTTCACATGGTGAACTAAGGACAAAGAGAAAAATTTCTCCCACGTAAAAAGATTATAAGAAGAATAAGCTATTAATAAGCATGTGTGGGCTCAAGACCCAATAGTTTAAGCTTTTGGGTCCATAGTTGAGTTCTACACATGTGCGTTAAAACCTATTTCTTCTTAGATTCTCAGGGCACGCCACAATAAATTCATATAAGAGCCGATGGTTTGAAGATCTAGCTTGGACTCTCGAAGAATTATGGTGGCCACACTATTGTGATGGACTCTCGATGGAGCTAGTTAGCAGGGCTCAGACGATAGACTAAGGTCACGATAAGTATAGTTCTTAGGCTCTCTCACAAAGTTGTATGATTTTATGGTAATATGATGAAGTAAGGATTGGTTGTATGAGATTATTGTAATGCAATGGATCCCAAGTAGGCTCGAACGAGAGTAAGATTATGGTGCCTCACGGTTGATCTAGGTGAATGGGAAAGAGCTACTGGAGCCCAAAGGGTAACTAACGTGCATAAGAGATCTAAAAAGCTTGTGAGAGTGGTAAAGATGGATCAATCAGCAATGAATATAGATTAAGAGGAGTTAAGGCCCAATGTGGAAAGTTCACATGTGAAAAGGGGAAGATTTGTTATGAGTTTCACATGGTAAACTAATGAGCAAAGAGAAAGAAGATTGTCAGAAGAATAAGCTATTAATAAACATGTATAGGCTCAAGACCCAATAGCTTAAGGTTTTAGATCAATAGTTGAGTTCTACACATGTGTATTAAAGCCCATTTGTTTTCAGATTCGCAGGGCTCGCCACACGGCCAAGCCTAAATCCATAGGTAGACATGAAAAGAATTTACTATACTAATAAACGAATACACAAAATAGAGTTCCCTAACACTATATCCCTAGTCTCTCTTTGCCTCAGCACACTCATCCCAAATAATCTAAACCACTATTTATAGATAAAAATAGATCCTATATCTATCAAGATTAGAATTCCTACATACCCTATTTTTAATAGGAAAAGAATTCCTATATAGGCTAGAACTAGGACAACAGGCCCATCAAGAATACGAGCCACAATCCTAAAATATTTGTACCCAATATCAAAACAATATTATTAGTATTGGACAACTTCTTAAAAAGTGTTTGTAATACACATGGAATATCTTTCTCTTCATTTAAAAGATGCATAGGAAAAAATTATCCCAAAAGTTTAAATGGAAAACAATCACATTTTTCCAATACATCTAAGCACGAGCTTTGAAAGCATTTTTAGGGCATGGTAAAGAAGGAGTCATGGAAGTGGCATCTTTGACTTAAGCATCACAACTTTGGTGGTCTCAAGCTCTTGTCCAATCCAAGTATGGTAAATAAGCTGCCATCTATTTAGAAGCCATAATTCGGATGTAAAGCATGCACTCTCAGTAAGCAACAATGAAATAGTTTTAATGTGGAAAATCTTGAAGAATTCATATGTCATCATACTCAGTGCATAAGAAAAGCTTTTGGATCTTCAAGATGTCCTCTCATGGAAGGAACAAGTAATTCATTTCATTTATATATTGATAACTTCAACAAAACATTATAGGTGTATTTTATGAATCACCTGCTTTTACTATTTTTAAAAGTTTTAAGGCTTTCATTGAAATGAACAGTGATCACAAAATTAATTTATGATCTAAAGAGGTGGCGAATACACCTTAAATGATTTTTGAGACTATTATAAATGGCATGATATTAAGCAGCATTTTACCGCTTCATATATCGCACAATAAAATGGTATTGCAAAAAGGAGGAATCACACCACTCTTGACATGACAAGGCCCCATGTTGAAAGAGAAAGGCTTGCCAAAGGCTTTCTGGGTTGGAATAGTGGCATTAGAAAGATTACTTGTTAAACCGATGTCTACTAAAAGCATGAAAAACATGCACAACAAGAGGCATGAAGTGGCTAGAAACTAACTGTTAGCCATTTACATATGGGTTTTGTAGCCCATGCTTGAATACTAGAGGCAAAAAGAAAAAAAAAAAAAAAAACTGGATGATCGTAGTGAGAAATGTACTTTTGGTGCCTATAGTGAGGAGTCAAAAACCAAGAATAAAAAGTCTCGATTCCTCCTCTTGCAAAAATCTCTCAAAATCAAAGTTCACCACAAACGTCGTCTAGATAATTCTCACCAATTCAAATCTTAGATAGTTCTTCATTTTCATTATTATTTTCACCAATCGAGACTGGCAATCTAAGAGAATTTTATGAATGCACTGAAGAGATAAAATTGTTGTATCTATGTCAATCATGAGTGCTTTCCTTTCAAGAAATTGTTGAAGAAGGTTGTTGAAATACAACAATGGTAAAAGGGAATACACGTCATTGAAAATAATGACATGTGGGAATTGACTTCACTTCGCAAAGGATAATAATTCTTTGGCATCAAATGGTTTTGGAAAATAAACTGGACGCTTAAAGCAAAAATTGATTGTTATAAGGTGAGGCTTGTAGGAAAAGGTTAACATGAGTTGATTATGATGAAAATGTTGCCCAATTGCACGACTTGATATGTAAGATATTGATATCTCTTATTGCTTATCATAATTGGGATATATACTGATTAGATGTAAAGTAAGAATTTTTTAATCTCATACTTTGAGCGAGGACGACGTTTATGCTGATCATGATCAATCCAAAAGTTTTGTTGTGGACTTACAAGAGGACAAGGTGTATCGTCTCAAGAAATTGAATGTCTTACTTTGTAAAGGAAGTAGCTAATTATTATAAGTTTATTCTTTTTGAGTAATCTCATAAGGATATTGTTTGAACTTCCTAATACTCTCCTACTAAAGATTCGCAAATCCAAAATAGCATCCGAAATGTATAAGTCAGTGATAACGCAATAGCAATTAACAGTAATATTCTTGTTCTTTCATATAAGTGGAACCTCTTGAACTAAATTAATAATCTCTTTTAAATAATAAAATTATATGTTTATGACTAGGAGCTAATGTGCTAAATTAATAATCTCCTTAGACTTATAAGATAATACATTTTAAATATTTCCTTTGTATGTTATAGATCCAAAATATTTTATAAATTAATAATTAGCTAAAACGTACATATATTTTTCTCATGATTGTGCACCAAATAATTAATATTTTTTCTTTACCACATTTCATACGTTTTCACTTTTAAATTTTAAAATATTCTCCTGCAAAATTTTAGACAACCTACCCTTAACTAACTAGAAAATAATATTTTTCCAAAAATCCATTGCTACAATTCTTTTTGCATGCTGGAAGGATGCTCTTTGTTATGCTTACATAATGCTTTGCACATTTCATCTGTCATGGTTTTTGTCTTGATAGATTTGAGATGTGGAGTTATTTTGGCTATTTTAGAACTAAATATATTATAAACAATAAGACATTGTTTTGGGTTAAATAGTATTTGCTTTGATTCAGTACAGATTCTATGCACTTGTTTTAATGAAGTTGAGATAGTACTTCGAATATTATACTGTTTTGAATCTTGATCACTTGAGCGATAATATGTTTACTGTTAAGTCAAAAAAATTAAAAATATCTTTACAAATTAATGATTATTAATTTATGTATAAATTAATATATAACTAGATTAGTAGAATTTAGATGATTGCAAAATTATTAATTTAAAGAGGCTATTTCTATAGTTGTTTTGAAATGAAGAACATTATGATCATTTCTAGAATTATAATTTGTGTTCTCGTGATTGAAACTATATCGGAGAACAAGTTATTGTAGGATGCGGGAGACAAACAGTATAAACAATACATTGCATTCTCATTCTATATTGCCCCTTCTTTCTGTGAATATATCATAATGTCAGATCTTCTATTTATCTCTCAGCCATATATCACTGCTGTGACTTTTCTTCCATGTGCAGAGAACTCTCCGTTAATTTCTTTAACGGTACAATTCCGTCTCAATTGGATGCACTTCCCTTCCTTTATTACATGTAAGAGTCATGTCTTCTCATCTCAAAGAATGCCGAGATTAGAAAAGATTGGTAGATTCATTTGGTGTTTCTTAATTTGTTATCTTACAGGGACTTGAGCAATAATCTATTATCAGGAGAGATCCCAAAAGAACTCGGAAACATTTCTAGCCTTCTGGAATTGTACCAGCTATACATCTACTTTGTTTTGCTTTAGAATTCATTATTACTAGTCTTCTTTATATTGCGTGGACTCAGTAATTTGTGCGTTGCCTAACCTATACATATAACTCTGATGAAGGGGCTTGTATGACAATATGCTCAGAGGTGAACTTCCAGATGAGCTTGGAAACCTTAGTAATCTTAGCGTCCTGTAAGTATATGTATTCTATATATGTTGAGGATATTGAAAAGTCTCTTTCTTTTTGCTGGACTAAAGACAATAAACCCATAAAGTGTTGTCTCATTTCTCAATTCGTGAAGCCATCTAGAAGCCCAGTCTTAATGAGAAAATATTTGGAAAAAGTTTCTCAACTTTTTAAATCATAATTATTTGACACGGGGGCCACACCCTTCATGTAGTGTTGAATCTAAATAATTACTCATTACAAACCAAATAATAATAATAATTCCTCATCAAGAAATGCTAACAACTCTAGGTGCACGCTCAGATGCATCACGTCAAATGTGTACTCATGCGATGCACACACCTGGATGCCGTGAGTGTATCCACCACTGGTACATTTAATACTTTCATCACTTAATTTATACTATATTATCATATAAACTAGCATACCTCACCAGAGACCACTACGAATACCTTAAGTATATTTCATCCTAATGTACTTGCACAAGCCTCCCTTACTTTTATGAAAATTGAGTATGAAAACTTGCACCAAATCTTATTTTGTGCATCAACTTCTTTTTTCTCTTATACATTTCTCATTCAAGTTTTGTTTAATTCACCCTCGTACCCACTCTATTAACAAGTACTCACAAAAGAGAAATATAGGCAACTATGACACAAGTAGTTAGTAACATGATTTATATGTTAGAATATACATTTCTCTCACCTTAAAAAATCACAAACTTTAAGACTACAATATAAGATCTTAGACTACTTCTTCTAGCACTAATTGGTTTAAGGATAGAATCTCATAATTCTTAACTTAGTATCAAGTTTTGGCATTAGTCAACGTTCAGTCATATCCATCCAAATGTAACTCGTTTGTTGTCAGTTGTCTGTTTCCCTTTTGCTGACTCGTGTTACTGCTGGGTCACACGTGAAGGAATCGTAAAACAGAAAAAACAGACGGGAATGACAGTATTTTTGCCATTTTCTTCAACACGTGGACCGAAGATTTGAAATCTGAAATTAGGAGGCTATTCGGCTTTTAGCCCAGAAGAAATGCGTTGTATCTAGTATTTCTCTACTAATTTTTATGAGTGATGACATATGCAAATGATGTCAGATTTCTGGCGAACAATGAATTCAGTGGCTCATTGCCTTCTAGCTTTGGAAAATTGAAGAGCCTGATATTTTTGTGAGTGATTTTATTGCTTCAAGAGACGGAATTCTTAAACAGTCACAGTCTGTAGATTGAGAATGATCTTAATTTGTTCTGTAGCAATGTCCGAGGGAATAACTTGAGTGGAAAGTTTCCAGACATTGTATTCAGCTGGCAGCAACTCGGATATTTGTAAGCCTCCTGATCATTAATCTTTCTAAACTTGTTATTTTTGCAACTAATGAAGCTAGCATGTCTATAACTGCCAGTCACACTTGACTTTAAATCTTGGCAGATCGCTGATTGGGAACAATTTTGAAGCACCTTTACCTGATAAATTCGGGGCTTGGGAGAACATTCAACGCCTGTAATATTTTCTTCTTTGTTAAATGGCTTTTATTGCTGGTTTTTTTTTTTTTATCATGGAGATGAAAGTAATCTCTTCTAAAGTTCAAATATGTTCAAATATTTTGTTCCTTGCAATTTTCCTTCTTCTGTGTATGTTTGTCCAGGCACATTACTGACTTAACTAGAGTCAACCAAGATTCCAAGTTCCCTGATGTCTCCAAGCTCTCCTCTTTAAGAAATCTGTAAGCTTTCTAAAATGAATTTCCATTGTGTTCCATAATATAACTTCCATGAAAGGTATTTTTCATCTTTCATCTTTCAGGACGTTGAGGAATTGTTCACTAGGTGGTCCAATCCACTCTAGTCTATGGAAGCTACCGAATTTAGAATACTTGTAAGACGATTCCTCACCCATTTAATTGTTTCTCATTCATACACCAATAAGATTATAACATTTATTTTTACATGTTATTCTTTCATACATAAATATATCAGTTTGACTCCTTCCTTGTTTCTGTAATCTAGGGACTTGAGTTTCAACAAATTGAGTGGTGGAGTTCCGCCAAACATTGGCAAGTCATCTTTAAATTATCTGTAAGGGCGCACATGTCCGAATATTATCTGAGAATCTACACATTTTGTCATTTCTGCTCTTATGTAATCATAATATGCTCTGGTGAACAAGAGATATATTACTTTGCTCTGTTTTCCCATTGCATTGACAACAAATCAAGTTCTTGAAAACAAACAAAAAGATTCTTTTGTTCTCCAAATAATACTCCCTTGATGTGAGCCTTAGGTGTACTTGATTAATCAAGGATACATGCATGGCCAACGCAATTCAGTAATCATATTGTATATAATGTTAAACTTTCTTCTTGTTCACTTCTACCTTAGATTAATATGGATCTGATTTGCCCTGACTTATTTATAATCGGAATCTTGTGGGAATTGAAAATGCAAAGTTCAAATATAAGTTAAATGCTAAATGCATATGAAATTGCACACATACACCTTTGGAGTTAAGCTTTTTAACTTGGTGGTGGTGGTGGTTTTCAGTTATCTTAGGAGCAATGAATTCAACGAGTCTTTGCCCAAGTGGATGACAGAAAACACAACTTTACATGTGTAAGTGTTAATATGTTGAGTTTAAGGCTTTTCTTGAGAAATTTCTGCACATGCCATAGTTTTGAGTTTGATGTTAATTAAATTGAATCTCATCTTAAAAGAGAAGTTTATCAAATTTGATTGGACGAAAATTATAAGTGAAGAGAATCAGATAGTTTTGTTATCTCAAAAATGGAAAACTCGAACACGTACTGATCATTCTTTGTTATGTGAAACATAACCGTTGCAAAAGAAAACAAGAAAAGAATAAGTAGTCATATAAGAAAGGTGGTATTAATGATATAATTTTATTGTCGAATCAGGTTTAAGTATTATATATTTGGTTGATCTGAGTTATTTAGATTTTTATTATGAAACTCATATCTAACTTGTCTTATATAACACAGGTAATAGTATGTGAATATATTACATGATACGTCTAATTTCTTAACTCTTCTAGTTAAGTAAACCTTTAGTTTCCTCCATTTGTGATCAACTTATCTTTGTATAGCTTTAGTTTCCATCTTTTTTATTTGTCTTCAAAAATAATACAAGAGACTAGCTTCGAGCAAGTCCCATAAGGACTCAGGAGTCAATTAAACTTTATCTCTTATAAGCTAGGAAGTCTAATTACCTTAAAGTATAAAAAGACTTAAAACTCTTACACTTGTATATCAAAATCCTATTTACACCATAATTCAATTACTGTTTTTTTTTTTTTTTTGAAACTCAAAAGTATACGGTCATTACACTGACTATTATCTTCTCTTTCTTATGTTGCATAGTACTTCTCTAATACTTTAATTTAAAAGCCGAGAAATTAGAGAAGAGAAAATGTGAAAAGATGGAGAGATTATCATTCGGAGTAGTTGCCATTAGTGGAGGCTCTAAAAGAGAGGGACTGATAAACTTACATATCAAATGAGTGTTGTCAAAGATGGGGAGATGATGAATATGAAGAAAGGGAAGATAATCTCCGACTAACAAAAGGTTCTAGGTTCTAGTCATGTCGCTACCAGTTTAAAATAATATGTTCATGTGCAAGGCTCAATTCAACTAGGACGTCAAGGAGGTGTTGAAGATTATAAATAAAAATTACCCATTTTGAGCAGTTTAAGCTTTTCAGATGAGGTGGCCAATTAACATTATAGTTTGATGCATCCCAGAATTACATACTTTTGTATCTTTTATGTTATTTGTTTTATTTCTGTATTCCTAAAGTCAAATGGTCATCTTATGCAATGTTGATTTCAAGCATTTGTATATATCAATTGCAGGGATATTTCTGAAAATAAGTTCAGTAACTTAAGCATACCAACTGGCAAAATTTCTAACAATACGTAAGCAAGCTAATCCTCACATGTCAGCTTCTCTGGTTATTTATCTAGTGTGTGATATATAAAAATATATCTCTAAGTTGTTTTTTGTATTATTTTCATTCTAGAAACTTGTTTGCTTGCTGCTCAGGTTCAAACATAACCGACAAGTAAGTTATGTAATTTCACTGCTTGATGTTTTTTGCTTTCTTTCCATTTCTTCTTCCCTGAAAAATGCCAACCGTAATGGTCGGAGACATAGTTTATGCACTATTTCTTCAAAACAGGCATAAAAAATGGATGAAAAATGCCAACTGTCCTGATGAAACGTCCAGGGGTAAGCATATAATACTTTTGCTATGATATTTTTCCACGACATAAACTGCAATAGTCGTGTTTGGTGACCCCAGAGATCATAGGATAGGAGTACAACCAACTCTTCATTCTATTTTCTGTACTAATATGTTTGCAGATGACAACTTGTATATCAATTGTGGTGGAAACATAACCACTATCAATGGAAGTAATTACGAAGCTGATTTTCAGCAAGAGGGAGGGTCAACTTTCTTTCTGAGCAATAGTAAACGTTGGGGTTACAGCAGCATGGGAACATTCTTATCAACAAAGGATGACCTTTATATATTAAGAAAAACATGCAATCTTACTATGGTTGATGCACCATTGTACCAGACTGCTCGCATAGCCCCAATATCCTTAAAGTATTATGGGTTCTGTTTGAAAAAAAATACATATATTGTGAAACTTCATTTTGCTGAAATAGGATGGGACGAAATTCAATTTGGTGTAAAAAATCGGCGCTCTTTCGATGTGAAAATCCAAGTAAGTACCTATTCATAGAATAGACTGATAATTTGTGAAAAAGGAGACTAAAAAGGCTACAATTACAGGGTGAGACATATCTCAAAAACTTCAGCATAGAAGCAGAAGCAGCCGGTGTCGATTTGGATGTGACCAAGGAATTCACTGTTCAAGTAAATGACACACTAGAGATTCATTTATATTGGTCAGGAGAGGGCTCAGTGTATTGGCCAACAACATACTTTGGTCCTCTCATTTCTGCAATTTCTGTATCTCCGGGTATGGTTTATCTACTTTATGATAATTCGATTTTGCTGTCATATCGTGTGTATCTACCTATACAACTAAATATCACATGTTATTGTCTCTCATCTTAGTCCCAAAGAAGCACAAGAAACTATCTACTGCAGCTATTGCTGGAATTGGATCATCTGCTGCACTTTGTGTCATACTTACTTTGGTTCTATTTCGATTGTTGGGCTGGTTTGGTGGCAAGAAACTACAAGATGAAGGTAATATTTGACTGATTAAACTATTATTGTCATGATCACATAATTACTCCCAATTCCCAAATTAGGTATACTCAAAACTTTCTGCTGTAAAATTTTATATTCTTTCACGAGTTACATGTTGAAACAGAACTTAAAGTCATTGAGCTATATCCTGGAGGATATTTCAACTTCCGAGACATAAAGGCTGCCACACAAAATTTTGATGCTTCGAGCAAGCTCGGTGAAGGTGGTTTTGGTGCGGTTTATAAGGTACCTTTGTTGCACCTTATTATGGACTATAATCCCATATTATCTTGGTTTCAGCTCCTTTTTGGATTACAAAACACAAATTCTAATTACAAAATTGTTGGTTGCTGGCATCATTCACCTACCCTTTGCCATGTGGCTCTTCAATTTCATTCGCTCCAGTAACATATAGAATTTTAATTTTTCCTTCGAACGATGTAGGGTGTACTTCCAAATGGCACTGAAATAGCAGTTAAACAACTTTCAGCAAGATCAAGACAAGGAATCCATGAGTTTGTAAATGAAATTGGCACCATCTCAGCTCTGCAACATCCAAATCTTGTAAGGTTAATGGGATGTTGTGCAGAAGACTATCAACTCCTACTTATTTATGAGTACATGGAGAATAATTCTCTCGCTCATGCATTATTTGGTAAGCGGGACAATTTTCTGTAGGAACTCCTGATCTCAGTTGTTCCAATAATAGATTTTCTCAAATTGGGTATTTCTCAGGTGACGAGGAAAAGAAATTGAGACTGAATTGGACAAGAAGGATTAAAATATGTCTTGGCATAGCGAAAGGTCTAGCTTTCCTTCATGAAGAGAGCAAACTCAAAATCATACATAGAGATATTAAGGCAACAAACATACTACTTGATAAGGATCTCAATGCAAAGATATCTGATTTTGGATTTGCTAAGCTTTTTGAAGAGGAGGAGACTCACGTCATCACACGAATAGCTGGAACATTGTAAGCAACAAACATTTATCACAAGGGAGCTCTTCTTCAGATATATATATCTGTTTTGGTCAATTTCTTACTACGGGGACTGTTTGCAGGGGATATATGGCACCTGAGTATGCCATGCGAGGACACTTAACAACCAAAGCGGATGTTTATAGCTTTGGAGTTGTGACACTTGAAATTGTTAGCGGAAAGAGCAATGCTATTTGTAGGCCAAATGATCGGACCATTTTCCTTCTGGATTTGGTGAGTCGTTAACTTGGGCCTACTAAATATAGATCAAAAGCCAATAGATAATATAGAGCCAAATCATATGTTCTTTATCATACAACTGCAGGCGTATGTTTCAAAGGAGCAGGGAAATCTTTTAGCACTAGTTGATCCAAATCTAGGGTCTGAGTACTCTTTGAAAGAAGCAACTACTCTTTTGGAGTTGGCAATATTGTGCACTAATCAATCCCCAACACTCAGGCCAACAATGTCTGAAGTTGTAAATATTCTCGAGGGAAAAAGTGAGATTAAGGCTGCATCAACCAGTGTCCCTTATTCAACTAACAGCTTCACAATGGCCAAGACTCTAGTTTCCCTCTCTGAATCCCCTGAATCTGGGAGCTATTTGGAAGGAGGGGCATCAGGCTCTACCGTTTCTCATTCTATCAGCAAAGAAATTGAAGAATCCAGCTTCTCTGCTTATCATTCAGCTAAGACGGTCATGTAAAAGCGTGACAAATCTGGAAATGAACCCTTCTGTTATGCTGATAATTCAGTTAAGGCGATTACCAACTAGTGTGAGAAATTTGGGAATGAGCCAATATTTTCTGTTCATAGTTTTGCTAAGATGGTTCATTCAACAGAGAAAGCTCTAAATGACACATTGTAACGTTTAATTATACCTTCGAGCTAGCTACGTGATGTGTTGTGTGTTTGTAATTTTATTTCTGAAGTCAAGTTGTGTGCTTTTCTCAGTATTGAGTAAATAAGAGAACATATAAATCTAGTGTAACAACACGTCAACTCTGTCTAACGTGAGAAACTTGTGATTATTTGTGTCTTATGTGGTGTCTAGAGAACTTGCTAGCTTTGGGAATCATAAGTCTTGTATTGAAGAAACTACTACATCATGCAAACACGGTGGGAGTCACTTCTTGAACTACTAGCATACGTCTAGTTAAATATGTATTTGGTAATTGTTATGGTGCGATGAAGACATCGAATGTTTGAAGGGAAGTGATTGTAACACCCAAATTCTGTCATGTACAAATTTGTGTGTATATAAGAGGTAACTTTGGTTCCTATATGCAAATTTCTGTCATGTATTTCTTTGATAATGAAGTCGTCAACTCAATAATATGACAAGCCTAATGCATTACAAGTGGTATCAAAGCGAGAACTAGCTAGAACTAGTAGTTTATTGTGTTACAACATACAAATGCAGTGACTTGTACAAGTCACCTCTATAATCTAATATATGATTGGGAGGAAATGGTAACTTTAACAGCACAATCAATTTCATCACAGAGAAAAAAAACAAGTAGTTATATATTTTCATTTTTTTTGGATGACGTAAAAATTTATCTGGCAGAACTCGACCACCTGATTATTCAGTACAACACGACCATCAATTGGTAAACCTTCGATCTATATATGTTCTTTTGTGAGTATTGATATTTAGATGAGGGATCCTTTTGTGATTAACCGTCTAAAGCTTCTTGTTCGTCTTACGTAAATTTAGAACATAATATCACTACTATTTTTGTGGACCCCGTGTTTTTTTTCACGTTTGGAAGAACTTCTCTAAGATCATTAGACAAACAAGATTGTTTCCATCAATGGCAGATTTATCTTTGAATTAGTGGGAATTGCAGTCACACCCAAAAATTAAATAAAAGATCCTATATATTTTTGTTCAAAAAAGTCTAAATATTTATGTATTTTTTTTTTTATAAAGTAAGTAAAACTGTGTATTTTCATAGAAAAAATAAAACAATACAAAGAGTTCATTCATGAAGCCCATGAAAATATTTTGCTGGACAGTATGCTTAAGGAAGATTTACAAGAATAGTACAAGTACATGACAGTAAGCATTTATCTTTTCAAAATTATTCCGTACATCAATCCACTATCCGTCTGCGAGTATGAGGTGGGTTTCATAGGAGTCGAACGTATCTGGCTGATGTATAAAAAAAAATTATTTACCTTTTTTTTTTCTTTTTTCAGATCACACTAGTTAATTCCAAACCAAAAAATATATTCACAAAAGTCCAAATCCTTTTGTACCTATGTTCCAAAGTTTTTTTTTTTTCTCGTTTGAATTTTTCTCATTTTCACGAGATTCAAATCTTGATCTTCTAATTGTCAGGGGGAGTAACCCACCACTAGACTATTCATGAATCTTGTTGAAAAGTTCAAATTTTTTTTATAATTTTTTTTTGGAAGGGAAAACGAATCAAACAAAAATCCACATATTTATCTATAATCACACAATTACAAATCAACTACAATTCCCCGACATTGTGTTTGATATAACTAATTGGTGTTGCTTGAACATTTTGTGTCAAAATTTTATGTTGTACAAAACTACAATTCATCAACATCTCATTTCTGCATAGTTTCCTTCCCTTTACTAAGAAATATATTTCCAAATGCAGAGTTTCCCTATACAAATTTGATTCTTTAAATCAATCATCATTTACATTTGGGGACTCAGTAGTTCTATGTCTCATCATAGAATTCAGCAGATAGCATTATTGTACATTGGCTTAAGTTGCATTAAATTACTCCACTCCTTGGTGAATAATACAGCCATCCATAGCTCTACTACAAAATTTAGTATGTGACACGACAACCTCAAGTTCAAGTTTTCCCCTGATAATTTGTATTCTTCACTACATAGAATAACCATTGGCTGAATGGAGATCCTTAGCAGATGTTGAGGATGAGCCATTATATTCAACCTCCAATGAATGAACAAGAGTCTCTGTGTCACTCAAGTTCTTTAGTTGCAACTCGTCGTACTTGTCTCTAAGGGCTTTAAACTTCAATTCATCACCGTAAATACTTGAGTTAACGTTTAGCTCCTGAATACCAATTTGACCTTCAAGCATGATTACTACTGCAGACATGGCAGGCCTGAGGGCTGGAGATGGATTAGTGCACAACAGAGCTACTTTAATCATTCTTATTACTTCCTCAATGTTGTAGTTAGAAGCCAATCTGGGATCCACTAGATCCAGCAAATTTCATTTCTGTTGCAGTACAAGTGCCTAAAGAAATATAGAGAAGGGAATGTCAGATGTCACGTATTAGGTAAAAATCAGTTAATAAACAGTCCAATGTTGTATCTGAATTGAAATGCAATTTTACACGCCAATGCTTTAATAATTCATGAAGCCAAAAGGTGTCAGAACATTAGCCAATAGAGAATCAGTTTCCATATCAAAGAAGTGTTCAAACACGAAGCAGTTCAGTGACTGACTCAGTTTCTGAAGTAGAAAGAGTCATGCCATAACAAGTCCTGTACCACGAGTTCAAACATCAAAAACAAGAATTAACAAGGAAGCAGTTATTGCTTACCTTGTCAAGAAGGCAAACATAATCTGCAGATTGATAATCCATGTTGCTCTTTCCTGCAACAATTTCTAAAGCAACAACCCCAAAGCTGTACACATCTACTTTATAAGTCAAGTATCCCCACAAGGCATATTCCGGAGCCATATAACCTCTGTAAAACAAACCGACACAAGAAAATGAAAAAAAGGTGATGAACCTAAGCTTACTTATGAACTGTAATTACCATCATCCTCCTATTTGAAATTGTTGACTCGAGGATATACAAATCAAATGTATTTTCTAATGGGAAATCCATGTCAATACAGCTTATGCGATCAAAACATCTGCAGTTCATTATGCTATACTAATGCTCAGAAGATTACTTCAAGATTATAAAAATATTAGCATTTGTTTAAAGCAGCCGGGAACCTGACTTACAAGAGGAACATCATAGGTTAAATGAACTACCAGGTATCAAACTGATTACACAAAATTAGTTCTTTTCTGAAGCAGTACATGTCAATACTGCATCAATCGATGAAGCTATAAGGTCTAGTGTAGTGGAGAAAATTGGTTTGCTTCCTCCAATTGCTCAAGTTTTGTCAATATGCGATATGTCTGGTAGAGAGCACATAATTTACTTCTCAAAAAAAAAAATGAGAGCACATAATTTACACCAAATAGATGAAACAGTACATTGAATCTTAGGCTGCTCCTGGGAAACACATTTCTGCCATTTTCCTCATTTATTGTTTTCAAATATGTTTCATGATGTAACTTATGAACGCAGATTTGTGATAGAGATACAGATTTTAAAGTTTATAAGGGAAGAAAACCCCATGTTACTTCAGAGTAAGAGAAATTCAAAGCTAAATATCCTCCTTTATATCTACTCTCGTGACAACCTCATTTGAGGAGATGCAAATTGAATAAGAACACTTTTTCTATTGTCTAAAATAATGATACATCTCTCTGTGTGTGATGCCTAGGATTTCTAATAATATCAATGTTGTTATTGCTTTTCCTAATAACTTGTGTACTCCCTCCCTCTCAAAAAGATATCAACAATTTCTAGTTTTATTCATCCTAGCATTAGGTGTACTTCGACACCAAAACTAGAGTGTTCTGGTTAAATATCCTATTCTACACTTATTAATACATTCATTAAAAAATTTACTCAAATTGTTGATGCAAGCTAGCATTTAAGATGCAAACAATGATGGATGAATCTGGAAATATAGAAACAAAGTGTGGTAGATAAGTGCTTATTTCATGTTTTATCAGTACGTGCAAAAATTTTAATTTCCATATCTTTTGGGAGGGAGAAGAGGATATGTTCTAGACATTTTTCTCTTTTTTGGTACAAGAGAGCCCGAAGCCACGGTTCGAACTCAAAACCTCTTATTACAACATGTCACTATCTGATCATTCCACACAACTCTTGGGTGTAAGTTCTAAACATTTTCAGCATCTACTTGTACCAGTTCCACTTGATCATACAAAAGAAGTCCTAACATTAGGAAAGCCTAGCTTTTGGATCACTTTCATTGGGTGGGTGTGGGTACACAAGCTGGAACTATCCAAATGATTCCTCGTCTACATAGCAACTATATGCATTTTTACTTCTAACTGCTTCAAAGCGAAATCAAAGACTATGGATAGAGTTTTTTGAATGAACATGAATTTAGACCTGTACTAAGTAAATGCATAATTATGGACCTCATAAGCTCTTACATACTTAAAAGTTTCGACAACTCAAATGCAAATAAAACATGAGAGTTGTTTTCAAATATTAGCCAAATGCTCCATAAATCTTCTACTCAACCAGTAAAAACATGGAAAGATTGGAGCAGTAATCACTTTCTATTACAACTAACCAACATTTTTTTCCCTTGTAAGTAACCAACAGTATATACCATACAACCAATCACAAATTGCAGAAACATGTAAATGGTCACATACTTAAAATCTTAAGATATTATTAGAGGGAAAAGGATCATGGCTCACATGGTTCCTGCAACTCTTGTGGATATATGGGTCTTTTCCTCCTCGTCAAGCTTGGCTAGACCAAAATCAGAGATCTTTGCGTTAAGCTCCGCATCAAGCAGCACATTGGTTGCTTTGATGTCCCTATGAACAACCTTTAAGGCTGATTCCTCATGCAGGAAAGTCAGGCCTCTTGCTATTCCAATGCAAATTCTTTGTCTGGTAGGCCAATCCAGATTCAATTGAGATTGCGCTGGACCTATCATTCAAAAATTTTACTTGTCAAAATTACCATAAAACTCTATAGGGAATGAACTGGTTTGTTGCTTCTTGTTGATTTGACGAATGATAGCATACTCTAAAATGCACACTTATACATCATATGAATTCTTTGCAAACATCTAATTCCATACTAGTTTCTAGACTCAGCCTGAAAATAAAAAGAAACATTCAGATTTTCTCATTTTTTTCTCTTTTTATCTGAGTTGAGAATCTCACGACTGTTCAGTGCAATTCTGAATCAGCTACAGAGTGTGAAATCTGAAAATTGAGAACTACAGGTCTGAGTCTTCTGCAGGTAGACACGTAATATGATGGCTTCATGCATATAAAAAGTCTTACATTTTAACATATACTTCATGACAAAAGAACAAATCAAATAAAATAAGGCAAAATAAGTGTAAGTTTTCCCCCTCCAATAATGCTCCTTAACATGCCCGTATTATCAACATATTTTATACAATACTAAATTAAACCACAAAGGTTTAATAGGGAGAAGAGAAGAATAAATTTAATTGCCAATTTCATATGTGATATCACTATAGAATTTGATTTTTTGTCATGTGATATTTGATAGATACTTCGAACAAAAAGTTAAGTATAATATAATAAAAAGTATTATCAATGATATGCTTTCTTGAAAATAAAATGATAAAATAACTGGTCAAAGTATAAACATCAAACTACCCCATAAAGCACGAGCGAGGGAATTGTTTTCCATGTACTCGTAAACCAACAGCAGTTGACGCCCTTCAATGCAGCAACCATATAATTTTACAAGATTTGAGTGCTCTGAACCAGAAATCAGGCCTACTTCATTTACAAATTCTCTATTTCCTTGCTTTGATGTGGAAGAAAGTTGTTTAACTGCAATTATAGTGCCATTTGAGAGTACTCCCTGCAATTGAAAAGAAAAACACTTTCTAGAAACTTTCATCCATCATGAAATGTTAAAGAAAAAATGAGAAAGGGCCAAGAAGACATCAAATTTATTATTTTAATTGCATTGTACCTTGTAGAAAGATCCAAAACCACCTTCCCCAAGTTTGTTTTGAGCGTCAAAGTTCTTTGTGGCAGCTTTAATCTGTTTTAAGGTGAATTTACCAGTTTGCAAATCTGATGCTCTCCAATCTGTACAACAAATTGATGATTTAAATTAACCAGTAAGCTGTATTGTTCAATTCCACAATGCCTTCGTGGGAAGAAAAAGAAAAGAAAATATAAGGATTCCCACCTCCTACCTCAAAGGGGATAACAAGGATGCTAGAAATATATGCCCAACAACTAACAGTCACTAGTAGGAAACTTATGCAATGTTCTTATGTGTGAATAGTGGCTGCCCTTTTTACAACTCAGTGTAAGCATATTGCAATTGGTCGTTCAATTAGAGGAATTTAAATGCATTTGCACTGCAAAGGAATTCGTTTGAGCCATCCTACAACATAACCCCATGTTAATAGAATCTATTATCTATGGCACCTTTTGGTTACTTGTTCTTCATCAAGGTAGCATTATTTGCATTACCTTGTTCGCTTGAGTTTCTGCCTCCAAAGTAGCCTTTCCACCAAAATATATACATAATGATGAGGATGAGGATGATGCAGCATGAAACAACCACAGCTATGATCAGTATCTTCTTTCTCTCATTCGATGGAGGGTCAAAGTCTACATAGCATGAAAAGAAGCATAAGTTTAGTGAGATATATGTTATTTTGCCACCCAGACAATTTATTATAAATCTTCTAGATAAAAATGTCGCTAGACAATATTTGAAGGCGTAACAGGACTTCTATGGAATGCCTTAAAAAATTCAGAGTGCTGCAAGATTAGGAAAGAAAACAACTTTACATATCCTCAGAGAAAGAGAGAGAGAAGGCATATTTAATTGATGATTCAAAATAAATGATTTCTTACCAGATTTTACAGAAATAGCAGATATAAGAGGACCATAGTTTCCCCTCTGTGGTACCGCTGTTGTCCCCAGGCCTGCCCATTGAAACCGAATGTCTAATGTTTTGCTCCTCACAACAGCTTTAAATTCCCTAATCACTGGCTTATGAACTCCTCCTGCTTCATCTTCAATATCAAAATCCTTCCATCTCAGCTCATCATGTTACCAAGCAGTAAAGTATTACTCTTAATACATTGAAGTGATTCTTATTTTAATAATATTGTTTACCTGAATATAAATATCAAATGTCCGCCTCCCAAGACTCATATAAGACTGATTATTTGTAAAAGTTATCTCAGCAAAGTGAAGTTTCACTGTATAATTTCCATTAGCCAAACAACGCCCAAAATATGTTAGCGATGATGCAGAGAGGCGAGCTGTCAGGTATAGTTCAGCATCATCCATTTGAAGCACAGATATGTTCCTTGCTGTGCCTCGACCTATAATTTTGGTAACATCCCAGAAGTGTCCAGTACTACTACTTCCCCAATACGCTTTTGGATGAACAAATTTAGCAAAACCTTATGATGCTTCATCTGCTTCGTAATTAGTGTTTCCAATGGCGACTTCCTTTCCAGCACAATTTATATAAAAAGAGTACCAATCTGTACACAAAATACTAGTATTGTATTAGTTGTTGTCTCATTTTATGAGATAGAAAGAACAGGCTAGCCCTTATATTAAAATGACTCATCAGAGGATCAAGAATAATTAAATTATGTAGCTTCTTTTCCTCTTTTTCTTTTTAATAGTTTCTATAACTGACATTGAAGAGATCAATGTAAGTTAGAAATTGAAATAAGCGTACGAGTCTGTAATTTTTTAAAAAGAGCATGCAATTATTTGTATTTCCTATAAATAGGATGCCCTTACTCTGAGTGCAAGAAGGAAGGCATTGACTAGATTCCCTGGAAAGAGAAGGCATAACAATAACTGTTAAATAATACTTAAAAGAGAAAAAATAGAAAAGGAGAAGAGTAGTAGTAGTAGTAGTAGAAGAAGAAGTAGAAGAAGAAGAAGAAGAACAAGAAGAAGGGGAAAAAAGGATAAGAAACAATTAAGCTAAATGCATATATTTCAATGTTTAGTTGGGCTCAACAAGAAAAACTTACAAACTCCTTCCGTTGAAGCTTCTAAACAAGTTTCTGATAAAAATTACTGAAGTTAGTTTCCCAACAGATATCATCTTGATGGAGGAAAAATGGTGCAATAAATGTAGTAGCTTACAAACTATCTCGACAAGTTGAACTTCCAGAGAGATTATTGTAGGAAAGATCAACTACTCTGGAACACAAAAATCATAACTATAATAGTGAGAAAATAGGGAGGAGGTATAGAGTAATAAAGAGAGATTCATAACAATAAAAGATGCACCATCGATTAAGAGTTAAGGAACCTAGTACAACAAGGAGATAACTGAGTCTGAGAGACTATTTATAGAACATTACCACTGCTAATGTGGACTCAGGTAAACTTAAATAATTATTGTTTGACAGATCAACCAGAATTCTCTCTGCTTTGCAGGAAAAGATGGTGCTTAAATAATTAATGATTAAAAAAACCCAACAAACCCTTGTTAATTAACTCTAGTAAGACGTTATTTTAAGCCCAACGAATATAGTTATTGTATAGCCTCTTCATTGTATACTATAAGTGTGTTTCATCTTGAATGCAATCCTACATCAGTCTAAACCTTCTACTTTTGACTTAATCAGCAAACTAAAGCCTCCAGATTTCCTCAAAAGGGCTAAACAAGTTTTAGGGATCACATTGTGGCTTTTGGCTTCTACAAGTCCTCCATTCATACTCTTTCCTACTTATTGTTGCCAAGTCAAATCCTTTGAACTACTGCTCCTTTTGTGAGAAATCTAAGGATAATGCTTTTATCCTGTGCTAAATATTTCTATATTTGTCCATATTTAAGTTCGAAAGTAGTTTTCATGAAAATGCTACTGCTTCAATAGAATTGTCTAGTGAATCTTATTACAGCATTCTTTGTTCTTTTAGTAAACAAGCCATGGATAAATTTATTGTCATGCTTCAATTATCTTTTGGCGCCTGCATTGACTTGCACTTACCAAAACCATGCTGCTTTTAGTTAAACTAGATTTTTAGTTTTTTATTTTGATCGGAAAGTTAATTTTAGTCTATGCACTGTCAAAATCAGGTCTTGAACAAGCATTTTCCAATTGGCACAACCCAGAGGCCATTAACCACAATTCAAGAGCATAAAAATTCTTCACTTCTTCATATAGAAAATGAGTTTGCTTCAGATTTATCATCCAGATGAATTCATGTGTGAATCATATAGACTTATATCCCACCAGATATCTTCAAATATACACACATATGCATATTGGTCTGAACAGAAGTTCATGAAATTAATAGATATCTAGAATGTCAAAGAATGAAACATACAGTTTAGTATCTGCATTGTGAATCCAATTAGGAATTTGCCCAGTGAGGAAGTTGCTTGTCAAATACCTGATCAAAATGTCAGTTTAGAACAAGGAAAATTTACAATCTCGTAAGAGATAAAAAAGGATAGAACAAGCTATAAAATAGGGATTGTGCGTTTAAAAAATTTTCAGAGTCAGTAGACAAGACTAAGTAATAACTCTTCATATGCTTGACTTGCTCCCTGCCTAGTTTATCATTCAGTGCAAGACCATAATCCTAAATAGATCCTAAGATGTGCTGCCAATGCATAGTTACACAAATAAATTTTGCACTCTTAATCTAACAGGAAACAATGTAGTTAAAAACGATAGCGTAGTTATTCTTTGCATTGATGAAGATAATCTAGTTACATACTTGCATTAGTACAGATATTCTTGCAAAATCTCATTACATTAAATTTTTTAAGCAAACTGAAAGGGAAACACCAACTATATATGCATTGTATGCCAATAGCTTACACATTTTCCAGTCGAGATAAGCTTTCCAAATCAGAGATTTCTCCATACAAGTTATTGAAACTGAGATCCCTGCCGACAAATATTCACTGAAATAAGTGAAAAAGAATAGTAAAAGAAGTTCCAACAGATGATAGAAAAATTATCTTGACAATGAAATTGATAAAGTCAAAATTATGCAGAAACTAGTCTATGATGAAGCAAAAAGATATGTGGCCTTGTGATCTTTTACTTCATTATATTTTCGCCTACATCTCCATCCTATCACCATCGTTTTGTTTATATGCATTATATCAGCACTCATAGAAAGCCATTATTTGTTATCAGAACACTACCAAAAATACAAGCTAAACTTGGCAAACTTATGCTTCTACATATCCTTATCACTAAGTTTCATGCATTTATCCATATCCAATTACTTTCGAGTGACCATAAATTGTTTCCTTCCTTTCCTCGGAGTACAGACTCTAGGATGTCCTAAAAAATTTCAAAGATCAGGAAGAAGATGTTAAGCAGAAAACTTTGCTAATTACCTCACATGATTGACCAAAAAAACAAAGGAAAAAAATTCACATGGGACTTTCTCATTTTTCCAACATAGTGATTGTAGGGAACCAATTAATTACTAACAAGCATCCGAAATGCTTCTTTTCCATTATGTAATGATTCAGGGATTTTCATAAATCAGAAGTTAAAAAGGATAAAGGGATAAATAATTAAAATTATTTTATACACACAAAGTGCAGATCAAGCACAATGTCCATTACTAGCAAGGATGATCTTGCTAGGTGGGATGGATGTGACAAGCATCCCATCCCACACCGAAAACATTTTAATGTTCAGGTTGGTGCTCAGACAGTAAAAAAGCACAACCACCCTAATATAATTCCATCTCAAGGGTGAATAATTACATAAACTAATTAACTGAGAGAGTGTAATAAAGCTATAAGTGTTTAAAGTCTTGGGATTAGTGTGACGGTATTTCAAGCTTTCCTAAAGGCTGATTTTTTAGAGAGTTTTAGTTTCTTCAAAGTTCAAAAGCCAAGTTCTACCAGATTCTATGCACAATTCTGATGGGGGGAATACACCAATATTCCCAACATATCTAAAGGCATATGAGGGTCACGTAAAGGTTAAGCGCAAAATTAGCCAATAAAATCTACACTTTCTAAAGCAATCAGCAGATTACGTTTCTCATTTATTTAATTTGCCAATTAATTAGCATGAAATAGGAACATTTTTGGTTTCTCTTCCCTACTACACAAAGAGACATTTGATTTAGATCCTAATCATGATGCCCTTAAGGACCCATTGATATATGTCAATAAACCACTGGCCCCGTGAGTCGTGACTCATCCCTTTATGTAAGAAGCAATTGTCTAGAGCATCTAATCAGAGGATTTTTCTTGACATCAGAAAGACTCAATGCCGGATTTTCCAAAAAACAATGCAAGCAAGAACTGCGTTATGCTTTGATGGTACATCTAGCATAAAATGACCATAATTTTTTCCCACATTTTTTTGTCTGTGTTTTTATCTCTTAATTAAGACTGGTACCCTTCAGAAAGCCATGTAGTATCAGCAACAAAAAATTGCTCTGAGAATAAACATGAAGTCTATGAAGCAAGGTTTTAAATATGAAAATTCTCAACCAGCACTTACAGAATCTGCAACTGAGACATCTTTAATAGTATATCAGTTGGTATTGTCCCAGATATGTTGCAGCTCCTAAGTATCCTGCAATATGTTCACAAACATCTTGAAAATGAATCCTGGAAATTTGTGGCTCAAATGTTTAGAGATAAGACTTACAATCTTTGCATCCCAACCATAGCTCCGAGCTGCGGAAAATGATAAGTTTCTCCATTTAAGTCACTAATCCTTCTGCTCAGAGAATACTCGACAATATCACCCACATTTATCGTATAATGTTAACCAAATAATGAAAAAAGAGCAACTCACAGTTCCGTCAGATTTTTCAAGAGGGATATGTTGGCAGGTATGGGCCCTTCAAAACCACTGCCTTGAATCTCTCTAGCGGGAAATGATATTGAGGGGATCAGAGATGTGGTGAAAGATTGCAAAAGAGTTTAAAAGAACTACTTGAGATTGATAAGAGGCTCACAATCTTTGGAGGTTCGACCAACTATCGAAACTAGGAAGTTGTCTGACAAATTTGTTGCTGCTTAATCTCCTTTATTCACCAAAATAACAAAAATCATAATACATTTTCGAAACCAAAAGATAATAAGATGTGGAAGTATTTTAAGTGCAATATCACATGGGTATTCACTGAACTTACAGCTCTATCAATTTAGTCAGATGAGAGAGCTCGTCCGGCAATGCACCAGTCAAATTGTTTGTACTCAGAACACTATAGTGACCATGAGGGGAAAGGTTATCGAATCATCTAAATATGAGAAGTTTTTAGCGTATCACCGTGATAGCTAGATATAACAAATGAATTAGAAACTTGAGTGACTAAATTAGCCTCACAGGTTCTCTAAGTTGGTCAATTTTCCGAGACTCACCGGAACATGTTCAGAAAACATGTTGGTCTCGAGGCTCCTGCAAACCAAATTTCCATCAGAACAATAATAGATCCCAAAAATACCAGAAAAAGTATTCCACTGCTATAAGTTATGTTTCACACACACACACACACACACACACAGAGGGAATGAGAGTGAACATACAAATATGTGAGAGTTGATATATTTCCCAAGTATTCTGGGATTGGTCCTGATAAGCGATTCATCCCTACAGATCTGCAGCATTCTCTTTGTCAATCATGAGAATCAACAGGCTAGTGTAATACAAATCAGGATAAACCGGAGACAATAGCTTACAAAATCTGCAACTTGATAGAAGCCCATTCCCGAGGAATTGTTCTGTTAAGGTAGTTGCCATAGAGATCACTGTGAAAGTAAATTCTTCAATCAGATTGAAAGAATAAGTAAAATTTGATCTATATGGACCGAAAACAACGTTAAATTTGTTGTTTCTTGTTACATGTATATGATGTAAGAAAGTTTCCCCAGGGATGGTGGTAAGACGCCAGCAAGATCTTGCCCTTTAAGAATTCTATATCAAAAAGGAAAGGAATATTAGAAACCTGGAAGTTGCTGAATACAAGCCCTAACAGTCATTTTCAGTGACTAGCTCAAACATCATACACAAAGAGAAGTATCTCTAGTATTCTCCTCATCAACCACAAGTTGTACTTACTACCAAACAAGATAATCCATATTGAACCTGTACCTTACCCAGAAGAAAGTAATGTGAAACAATGTAATTCATTGATGATGAAATTTGTGTTTCTACATTGTGGTTTATATAGGCCTAAAAGGAGTAGACAATATTCCCTAATTTATGGAGCAAATTACTCCTTACAACAAGCCTAAATTCATGGAGCAAATTGCTCCTTACAACATGCCTAAATTCATGGAGCAAATTGCTCCTTATAACAAGCCTAAAATTATGGAATTAAAGTAATATAATATTAAAGTAATATAATATTTCAACACTCCCCCTCAAGCTGGGGCGAAGATATCAATGAGCCCGAGCTTGACAAGAGCTGATTGGAGAAGTGACGGTCCAATTGACTTAGTGAACATATCAGCAGCCTGCTCGGATGATGTAACAAAACAAGGTGTGATCACCCCTGAGCGAACTTTCTCTCGAATGAAATGAATATCAACCTCGATGTGTTTTGTCCTCTCATGAAGGACTGAGTCAGAGGACAACATAATCGCAGATTTATTATCACAGAACAAGGTAGACGAATCTGTTACCGAAAACCCCAACTCAGTCAGAAGATAACGTAACCAAAGAAGTTCACATGTTCCTTGGGCCATAGCACGGTACTCAGCTTTAGCAGAAGATCGCGAGACAACTGCTTGCTTTTTACTTTTCCATGAGATAAGGTGATTGCCACGAAAAGTACACATCCCTGAGGTAGAACGCCTGTCAGTCTTTGACCCTGCATAATCAGCATCAGTGTAACAAGACAATCCCTCTTGTACACCCATTGCATAGAAGAGACCAAGACCAGGAGAAGATTTAAGATACCGGAGGATATGATAAATAGCATCCAGATGAGAGGTACGAGGTGCATGCATGAATTGGCTTACCATACTCACTGCATAGGTAAGGTCAGGCCTTGTGTTAGTCAAGTAGATAAGCCGACCCACAAGTCTTTGATATATTGATGGCTCAACTAACAATTCCCCTGATTCTGCTGTCAATTTAAGATTAGGGTCCATAGGAGTGGAGGCAGGTCGACAACCTAGCATACCCGTATCTTGAAGAAGGTCCAATGCATACTTTCTTTGTGATAAAGATATACCCTGGCAATTTCGAGCTACCTCAATACCAAGAAAGTATCGGAGAATACCCAAATCTTTAATGTCAAAGATTGTCCCAAGGTCTTGCTTCACTTGGACAATTCCCTGAGTGTCATCTCCAGTAATGATAATATCGTCCACATAAACTGAGATAATGATGCATCTACCCTGAGGATGACGTCGAACAAAGCATGTATGATCTGAATGACACCGAATAAACCCCATAGTAAGGACCACCTTACTAAAACGATTGAACCAAGCTCGAGGGGATTATTTAAGCCCATAGAGAGATTTACGAAGGCGACAAACTTTCCCAGAATACTCCCCCTGAGCCCGAAAACCTGGTGGAGGATCCATGTAAATAGTCTCAAAAAGATCACCATTAAGAAAGGCATTCTTCACATCCAATTGGTGAAGAGGCCAAGAATGAGAAGCGGCCAAGGAGACCAGGAGTCGAACAGTAGTTAATTTGGCAACATGAGCAAATGTGGCACCAAAGTCCTTGCCTGGTACTTGAGTAAACCCTTTAGTGACAAGACGTGCCTTATACCGATCAATGGTGCCGTCAGCAAGATATTTCACACTAAACACCCACTTGCACCCAACTGTCCGTTCACCAACTGGAAGATCAACCAACTCCCACGTCTGATTCTGTTGCAGGGCATCCATCTCTGTTTTCATAGCAGTCACCCATAAAGGATGCTGGAGAGCCTCATGGACGGAGCGAGGAATAGAGACTAAATCAACCTGACTAAGGAAAGATTTATACTGATCGGAGAGACCCTGAAATGACACAAACTTGGCAATAGGATGATTAGTACTACATGAAGGTAAATAACGGGAAGGGGGACGCCGTTCACGAGTGGGGTAACGAGAAGGTGCAGGTTCAAGGACCAAGGGAGAATGAGGGTTACCTGAATCTGGAGAAGAATCTGGCAGTGGAGCTGGAGCACGAGGACGCCGAGAGTAAACTTGTAATGGAACTGGAGAGGAACCGGATGAGAGAGTATTATTGGAGCTAGATGGTAGTTCAGTAGTAGGCTGAGATGTGTCAAGAATAGGAACTGGACGAGATAAATGAGGGTCCTCTGCAGAAAGTACCTCAGGAAGTTGCTCTAAGGAAGAAGCAGAAAAGAAAGGGATAGTCTCAAGGAATGTGACATCCATCGAGTGGTAAAAGTGGCGAGTCACAGGATCATAGCACCTATACCCTTTAGACATGGAAGAATATCCAAGAAAGACACAACGTATAGCTTTATCATCTAGCTTAGTGCGGGTTGGGCTGCGATTTTGAACAAAGCATGTACAACCAAAGACTCATGGGAGAAGAGGAAATAGGACAGTATTTGGTCGGAGAATATGCAAGGGTGTTTGACCTTGGAGGACACGACTAGGGGTACGATTGATGATGTATGTAGCAGTGAGTACAGTTAGGTGCCAGAAATATTTCGGAACATTCATACCAGATAGAAGACATCGGACCATAGACATAATGTGGCGGTTCTTTCGTTCTGCCACACCATTCTGTTCAGGTGTGTAAGGGCAGGTAAGTTGTTGAAGAATCCTTTTTTTATTGAGTTCGGCCCGAAAGTCATTGGTTAGGTATTCTCTGCCATTATCAGACCTAATATTCCGGACAACAGTGTGGAATTGGGTTTTCACCATTTGAAGGAAGTGAGTGAAATGAGTGAAGACTTCATATTTTTTCTTCATTAGGTAGACCCAAGTACACCGACTATAATCATCTATGAATGTCACATAGTAACGATGGTCAGAGAGGGCCGTGACAGGAGAGGGACCCCAAATATCAGAGTGAACAAGATCAAAATCACATGGAGCTCGATGCATGCGAAGAATATATGTAGTACGAGTGTGTTTTGACAATTCGCAAGTCACACAATTAAACTTAAAATCCTTGCATGCTTTTTTAAAAAGTGGAAATAACAAACATAAATATTGAAAGTTTGCATGTCCTAGACGAGCATGCCACAAATCTAAATTTTGGATAGAACCAATAGGAGTGTCAAAAACTGGAGACACAGAAGCATGCAGACTTGACGAAGGTACTGTAGAGGTTGGAAGTTCTCCAAAATAGTAAAGTCCATCGTGCTCATATCCCCTGCCAAAAATCTTCTTCGAAGGGGCTCCTTTCTTTTGTCCACCACTACGGTTGTTAGAGTATTGTTGCTTTAATTCAGGATGTAGAATAAAACATCGGTCAATGAGGTGACCAATCTTCCAACAATGTTGGCAATAAGGACGGGTACTGGTTTGCCGAAAACCGGAAGGAGCAGCAAATGCCATCTGGTCTGGAATAGAAGGAGTGGGCTTGGGTGCAAGAAGTAGACGTCTTCGTTCATCACCATCCACAGTTGCAAATGCCTCATATAGAGATGGAAAAGGAGATGTATTTAAAATCTGAATCCGAAGATTCTCGAATTCAGGTTTTAAACCCATCAAGAACTGATAAGTCTGACGATGATCAAAATGTTTAGACTCCACCTCAGCATCATTCGGGAAGTCACTCAAAGGTTCATATTGGGCTAGCTCTTCCCATCTAGTTTGGAGGTACCCAAAATAATCCGCAACAGATAGTCCTAAAGTAGCCTGAGAGGCATGAGAAATTTCTCGGTAAAGCTCGAAGATTCGAGAATCATGACGTGCATGGGCATACATCTTTGTCAGGGCAGTCCATAGATTATGAACTGTCTCCTGATACATAAACATATTATAAATCTGAGTCTCCATGGAATTGAACATCCAACCCAAAATAATACAATTGTCTGCATCCCATTGAGCATAATCAGGATCAGTTTCTTTCGGCTTTTTCTCCTTGCCTAAAATCCATCCAATTTTCCGTTTTCCACCAAGATAAAGACGGAACGAACGGGACCAAGCATGAAAATTTTTCCCATTCAGTAATACACTAGTGACCCGTTGTGTAGGGGCATTAGGTTCCCGAGAGAGATCTACACGAGTCACAGTGGTAGACTGATTTTCTATCTTATCAGTAGGTGCCATTAATAAATGACGACGATGGAAGCAGCCGGACACTTGGCAACCTTTACAATAGGCAACTAAGGAGTAAAGTGGCTATTTCTCACCACATCAGAGAAGAAAATGGCTTAAACCGACAAAAAATCATGAAAGAATCAGACAAAAAAGAGAATATAAAGTGGATTTTGGTCATTGTGGTAAGAAATCTGAGTTTGGATGGCTGTGGAGGGAAAAAAAATGATGAACAGTAAGTAGATTTTTTTTTTTTTTTTTTTTTTTGGTGTGTGTATATTGTTGGCTCTAGATACCAAGAAGAAAGTAATGTGAAACAATGTAATTCATTGATGATAAAATTTGTGCTTCTACATTGTGGTTTATATAGGCCTAAAAGGAGTAGATAATATTCCCTAATTTATGGAGCAAATTACTCCTTACAACAAGCCTAAATTCATGGAGCAAATTGCTCCTTACAACAAGCCTAAATTCATGGAGCAAATTGCTCCTTATAACAAGCCTAAAATTATGGAATTAAAGTAATATAATATTAAAGTAATATAATATTTCAACATACCCTATTAACATCAGTTCCAATTTTCTATCTTATACCTATCATATCCACTTTAACTGAATTTCAATCATAGCATGGGATAGGGTAGGATATTGGTTTACCATGTCCATTTGCTCATTTAACATCAAGCTCAGTTAGTACATCTGAAGAATTCTCATGTATGAGATCTTATGAATGTACAAGTATGATATGTAATCAAACCAAATTGAACCCTATCCTATTAGGAGAGATCAACTATATGGATCTAACAATGCTACTCATTCTTGTGAGAAACATCTCTTCTATTAGCTCTATGCATAGGAATCCCACGTGAGTGTGTCCATCCAATTCCTCTTAAATCTTCTTCTGCCCATCTTACAGTCTACAACCCCTATACATTCATATCCTTCTCCACCAGTCACCTCCTAACATGTCTAAATCATCTAAAGCTATTCTTCCTCATCTCCTGCTCAATCAGGGCCACCCCACTTTTTCTCAGATCACATCCTTTCTAAATTGTCTTCCTAGTATTCTCAAACATCCACCTCAACATTCTCATCTAGGCCAATGACATCTTGGTATTTCACCCCCAAAAATTGTGAACTACACAACAAAACTGGTCTTGTGTCTATCTTATAATGCGACTATGACATGCATTTTCGGAACACGTTGACATCATGGTCTACTACATGTTAAGAGAGGAGCTTTTAGGCTCATACTTTTCATAGTTTACATACCAACAGTATGCTTAAATTACATTATAAGGAGCATTTGTTACATGTTAAGAAGCAGATGCATTCTCCAGTAATAAAAATATAAGTTTAGTAAGGAAGCATACATGTGAGTAATATGACATGCATTAGCAGTGCAGTTACCACAGAGGACCGTGTTGTTATACAACACCAAATCTGGCCTTGGTGGTGACACTCAGCTAGTCGTGTTGTCGCAGGGATTTAAATTGAAATCCCAGTCCCTTTTGCCCAATTGATCAGCTATCTCACGAAGTGCTTTCACTGCAAGTGATAGCCAAGGATCATTATTTGTAAGTATACCAGCAGATTTTGTTTGGGACTCCATACATAGCGGGAGCATTGTGCAACGGATTACCCTTCCATACGAAAGGTGATTATAATGCAGGACTAACAGTGTTTACTTAGTACTTGTGAGAAAGTCTTGGTCAGTCTACACAAAGTCATTTTTCATATATTGGCGAGACCCACAAGTAGGCTTTAACCGTGTTTACTTAGCAATTGTGAGAAACTTTTCAGTCAGTCTAGACAGACGGCGGCTTTTATATATTGGCAGATCCAACACACACTTGCGGGTCTCACTAATAATATGAGAGATTGATAAATTAATCTAAACTAATCCAAGATTTTCCAAAACTTGTTTGGCCTAGCTTTAAAAAGAAGAGATCGACAAGTCTATCCTGAAAAATGAAAAGGCAAACAAAGTACAGGCGATGGGAAATGTGAACACCAGGATATTTGGTAATTAGGCCTAACATCTATGCGAAAAAAAAAAAATAGTAATATCAATTTTATCTAGTTTCATCATGTTAGACTTTAGATAATCGATGCAATCTCACTTTAATAACAAAATTCATCGTCTAAAATAACGTACGGTAAATAACACTTTACGTGCATATGTATATGCAATTTAACACTAGTGTTATAATTCTCGCTTTGCATATAAAAAAAGTCTTATAAAAACTTTCCATTAAATAAAAAAAATAAAAAAGGTGAATGTACATAACTACCCTATTTTTTAATCAAATAATAAATACGTACAAGGTTGTGACCCTTGTGTCCAAAGGCTCTAGATCATTCATTGAATTCTTCAACTACATCACTTCCTCTCATTTATCTCTGTAACTTCTGTGGTAGAATCTAAAGTACAACGCAGACCCATTTTAAAATATTGAAAATAATAAATAATTAATAATAAATCATCTTTAATAAATTTAAACTTTTAGATAAAGTGATAATTTAATATAACACCAAAATTTAAACTACCAAATAATTTTCAGTTCAAGTCTCATAGTCACAAATTTAAAAATAATAAAAATACTGTTAACTAGCAAAACTCAAAAAGAATAATGCCACCATGTAAAGAAGTGTATATTGAAAATAATAACTAAACATAATAAAATCCTTCTCTAACCCCTTAATCTCTGACGGCTTAAACTTTTGATATAAAATACATGAGCGGTGTTGTCGATGTAATACCATTAAAGCTTACATTCTTTTTTGACGATTTTGATATCTTTTTACGAGCAAAATCACCAAATTTTGTATGTTCAAAAAGGATAAAATTTTAACTTTTGAAAAAGTTTATATACATTTCATGAATCAAAACTCTTCTTACCTTCTTCCTCGGGCGGAAATGGAATTTGTGCATCGACGCTCCTGACAACTAAGCTTGTAAGCATAACGAAGATGATCAGCAGCTGAGCTGCCAAGTCTTTGTTTTTTATACTAAAATGTGGTGTCATTTTTACTAGTTTTGAGTTGTTTGAGCTCATGGTTATTTACATGCATGAATATATATATATATATATATATATATATATATATATATATATATATATACACACAATATCTTTTGGCAATGCTTATGAGACTAGTAGCCTTTAGATGTCTTTTCTTTTTGTCAGAAGAAGACTTGAGGTCAACCTCAGTGAAGGATAAGATACTACAAAATGCATAAACAATAAATAAAGAAATAGTTGAAATCAAGTGGACTGGAGATGGGTCCTTCAACATTAATTGCAAATTGCACGTAGCTCACATAGTACCATAATTACGGGATCTTGAATTTTGTTCAATAAACGTTAAAATGTATAATTGAATATGATATATAAATAATTTTTTTTATTATGATTAAATTATTTTTTAAATTAAAAACATATTTAAATATTTATACTTTTAAAAGATTATCGTTAAATAAATTTTATTTTTATTATTCACTTATTATTATATGTACGTTTAGTTGTCATAAATCCTAACTAAAAAAGAGAGAATATATAAAAAAACAAAATTGTTAAATTTGTATACCAATATGTGAGTAACTTTTTGACCCTTTAGTATTATTAAAAGCATAAAGGATCAGTCGAAAGGGCCACAAAGGATAGTAGGATGTTGTCCCATCACATTGACTCCACATTCACTAAATAGACCGATCCCTCTTAAATAATTTTTTTGGATAAAAAAATCTTTCAAATGTTCAAAACTCACTATATATTTTTTTAAAAAAATTTATCAATAGTATAAATAATATTTCAACTGTCATGAAAAATATAACTTCTTCTTTGCTTAAAATAGTTACTTTTTGAATTCTCATATGCACTGTTCATGCTCAAATACATTAACTGACTTAATCGTCAGAAAAAATTTCTAAAAATAATTACCGGTAGTACCTTTATTTTGTAGATTATGTGCTCAGTTAGAATAGCAAAATTTCACCTTTAACACCAATTATGCGTATGTATATATAGAAAACAATAAATGAACAGTGAAACAGAGTGATATTTAATATAATTTTTTTAAAAATAATAATAATTTGAAGTGAACCTCTTAATGCATTAACACCTTGTTCATAACAAATTGTTCGTACTTCTTGGGATATATGCCTGTTGGCATTTCCATTTGTGTGCCGCGTTCATTGAATTCATTTGTAGCTGCTATCGTACTCCACTGTCTTCATTTTGAAAAGTATGTAAAGCAAAAGAAACGAATGAACACATGGGACGACCCCTCATTAGCCGCCAATGTGAATGCATAGCGTTTCTTTTATTATTTTTTATGACAAAAAATTTATCTTTAGAAACGCATATTAATACATACATTAAGTTAATTAAAAACAAACAATACTTATTATTGGAAAGGCACAAATTCAAATCCAAACTTAATTTTAACCACAATAAGCAACTAATTAACTATTCTCAAGAGAAGAATATCATATGCAGTGATGGACCTAGCTTATTGCACATTGCACGTAGCTCACATAGTACCATAATTAGGGGATCTTGAATTTTGTTCAATAAATGTTAAAAATATATAATTTAATATGATATATAAATAATTTTCTTTATTAAGATTAAATTATTTTTTAGATTAAAATATCTTTAAATATTTATACTTTCAAAAGGTTATCTTTAAATAACATCTTATTTTTATCGCTCTCTTATTACTATGTGTACGTTTAGTTGTCATAACTAAAAAAAGAGTGAAAGTACAAAAAAAAAAAAAATTGTTAAATTTGTATACCAATTGATATGAGTAACTTTCCGACCCCTTGTTATAAATGATTGACCACATTAAAACCATAAAGGAATCAATAGGAAGGGCCACAAAGGATGTTAGGATTTTGTCCGATTGACTCTAAGGACACCAAATAGACCGATCCCTTTTAAGTGTTTTTTTAAATAACGTGTCTTTTTTAGGATATTTTTCCACATATTCAAGACTCACTATATATTTTAAAAGATTCCTTACCAATAGTATAAATGGTACTCCAACAGTCATGAAAAATGTAACATAAATAGTACTTCAACAGTTATAAAAAAGGTAACTTAGAATTCTCATACGCACTATTTTGTGCTCGGACACATTAACTGTATTGATCGTCATAGAAAATCCCCAAAAATAATTACTAGTGGTATTTTTGTTTTACAAGTTACATGCTCAGTTCTAATAGCAGAATTTCATCTTAACACCAATTATACGTATGCATGAAATTATATGTAGGAAACGATAAATAAACAGTAAAATAGAGCGATATTTAATATATCCTTCAAAAAAATACAATTTGAAGTGAATCAGACCACACGTCTTAGAGTTAACCTTCTATAAAACACTTCCTATTCACAAAAATATGGGCTTACGCACCTTTTTGATCAGTAACACCTTGATCATAACAAATTGTTCGTACTTCTTGGGATAAGTGCCTGTTGGCATTTCCATTTGTGGGCCGCCTTCATTGAATTCATTTGTAGCTGCAATAGTACTCCTCTATCTTCATTTTGAAAAGTATGTAAAGCAAAAGAAACGAATGAACACATGGGGCGACCCCTCATTAGCTGCCAATGTGAATGCACAGAGTTTCTTTTATTATTTTTTACACAAAAAACTTATCTTTAGTAAACATAAATTATAAATTTTGTAGTATAAAAATACACATTCATACATATACCAAATTAATTAAGAACAAACAATACTTATTATTGGAAAGGCACAAATTCAAATCCAAACTTAATTTTAATCACAATAAGTAACTAATTAACTATTCCATCCAAACCTCAAGAGAAGAATGCTATATGCAGTGGCGGACCTAATTTTCTTTTTTGTGTTTCTTTATTTTTTGTTTTTCTTTCTTTTTTTGGTTTTTTTTTTAAATATTATATTAGACACTTTCGTTATACGAGTATACACCCTAATATCTATTACAACACGAGTGCACATCTTAAATTTAGATGTTTGATTCCTCTACCGAGCATATTATTAAGACCAACTTTGGCATTGGCCCCACTTGAGAATAAGAAAAAAAATTGTTAAACTTTTTTTTTGTTACAAGAAGAGCTAGGTAAGAATATGGTCTTTCAAAAGATTTCGCACTAAAGTTTGCAAAGAGCCATGATTGTATTCCCTTTAAAGGCTGTCAAATGATTAACAATTTGTCATTCCTTTGATTTCAACGGTCGCCATAAGAATCAGCATAAGCATTCCCTTCTTCACTAGAACTGTGAAGAAAAGTAAGGCTATTTCCATTACTTCTATAATCTTTCATCATTTAGTTGATTTTGATGTCCGAAACAAAGATATTAATCCTTAACAAGGAAAAATTGTGACACCGAATCTATAGCACTGGTTGTGGTGTGATTAGATGAATTGTGTTAAAGATAGTAAGACTATAAAATTCTTCACAAGTGGATTAACTTTCATCGGGTAATCTAAACTCTAAAATAATGGAATGACTTCTATAATCTTTTATCGTCTAGTTGATCTTGATGTTCAGAACAAAGATATTAATCCTTAACAAGTGAAAATTGTGACATCAAATCTATACAACTGGTTGTGGTGTGATTAGATGGATCGTATTAAAGGTAGTACAGTTTGATAAGGAGTAAATGTCATGTACCCCCATGAGTTTTAACACAAAGTCCAAATTCCCCATGAACTTATATTTTTACCCAAATTCCCCCATGGCATTAAAGTCTCCCAAACAAAGCTTTAAAGTTGAAGGGTATTTTGGACTTCTCACTTTGTAAAACAAATCACATTTAAAAACATTATAAAAAAAACAAAAAAAAAACCTTCTGACCCCCCCACCCCCACCCCAAATAAGGAAACAATTTGTTTCACTACAAGGTTTATATCACAATATTAACAGTAAAAATTACACACTCATAAGTCAACTGGTACCATTCTCTGGATAAAATTAAATCTAATTTCTAAGATAAACTTTATATTTTTGGAAATAAATAAAGTTTACCAATACTATTATTAATATTTTGCCTCTTCGAGTCTTGCTGCAAATAAGCAAGCTAAGTGATTAATATGTAATATGTTTTCTCCAATTGAAAGCAGAAATACCTCCAACACAAAATTTATCCTCATGCTATTAAATGCTTTGGGTTGTTCTAAAATGTATATCCATCTCATAAGTTAATCAAACCATTGATTGCTAATATTAACGGTCATAGCAGAAAATTAAAATGAATTGAAAGTTAGATTTGGTTGAAAAGTTTTATGATCAAATTCATACAAATATTGTGATATACCTTGCAGTAAACAAAATTGTTTCCTCATTTGGAATTCTGTTAATACCAAACCGAAAGCTTTAAAGAAATTGCTTCCTTATTTGCAGTGAAAAAAATTATTTCCTTATTTTTGAGAACGTGAAAAAGAAAGAGAGAGAGAGAGAGAGAGAGAGAGAGATGATGGAGAGAAAGAGAGGTTTTGATTGAAATTTGTCAAACTAGTGAAGGACTAAAATGCCCTTTGTCATTAATATTTGTCTGGTAGGATTAACTGTCATGAGAGAAATTGGGTAAAAATAAGATTTCATGGGAGAATTTGAGAATTGAATAAAAACCCATGGGGAAAAATGTCATTTACTCTTGGGTTTGTGATAAATAACTCAACTAGCCAATTTAAGTTAGTAACGAGTAAAATCCATTTGCCCCATGAGTTGTTAACAAAATCCCAAAGTCACCCATGAACTTTGGCATTTACCCAGATGCCCCCATCAAGCTCAACTCTGTTAATGTCTTTTGGGTGAAGTGCACAGAATCCCCTGTGCTTTTGTAAAGTTGCACAATACCACCCCCTGTGATTTTAAAAGTGCACAGTATCTCCTGTAGTTTCTGAAACTAAGAACAATAGTCCCCTGTGGTTTTAAAAATGCACGATACCCCCTGTGGTTTCTGAAACTAAGTACAACAGTCCCGTTTGTCAAAAAATCCGTTTATTTTAATAGAAAGTATGATGCACGAGCATTAAATGCGCTTTTTTTGCTTAAATTATTAATTATTTGAACAAAAATACTAATTTTTTCCAACCCTAAAGAAACAAATGTGTCATATAAGGGTATTTTTGTCAAAATAATTAATAATTTAAGCCAAAAAAAACCTTGAATAATCGCATTTAATGTCCGTGCATCACATTTTTCGTTAAATTAAACAGATTTTTTAACAGAAGGGGTTATTGTACTTAGTTTTAGAAATTACAGGAGGTACCGTGCACTTTTAAAACCACAAGGGGTACTATGTAACTTTACAAAAGTACATAAGGGTCCTGTGCACTTCACTCATGTCTTTTTAACAGTCAACTCATTGACTGCATAGTTTTACCATTTTGCCCATGGCACGATTCCTGCAATAGTTTTACCATTTCCAATAACAAAAACACCATATTCTCCCATTCCAACAACATTTACCTTCCATACGGGCCAAATTCTCAACCCACAACTCCACTATAATCTGCACACAATGTCCCTTATAACAACCACATGGAAAGAAAAAATATAATAATAAAACTGCACCTTTAATTTCTTCCAAAACAGAACCAGTCCTTTTACAAAATAATCACATAAAACAACCAAAAAAAGAACATCATTTGCACCTTTCTTTACAAAATAAAGCAGCTCTAATATCATATCATGTGGCTTATAAAGATCACATAAAACAACATAAAAAAGGAACTAAATCTGCACATCTATTTTATTCGAAACAGAAAAGCTCCAACATTATATATTTTTCCTCTAAAACAGTCCAAAAATATCTCAAACAACAGACTAACAACATAATAATCTTAAAAACAGGCAATGTAAAAAGTCTAATGAGGCCATTACATCAATCTAGTACATCTTATTAACGAAAGAAAGGAAAAAGACCATGACTACTGTACTGTTCCACTTGAGAAGTTTGGCTAGCCTCCCATTGTACCTGCAGTCTAATACCCAAAATAATTCATATAAATTTGAGAAACCATTTTAAGATGAAAAGTTACTAATAACCACAACATAACTACCTAAAATTAAAGTAATAATCAAGTATGTAACCTGTTGCCGCATAAAAGTCTTAGATGTTTTTGGGCACCTTCTCTAGGATGTTCCCGAATAATGTCTTGGTCATGTAGTTTTGTTATTAAACACTCTGATGCAGATGTGGTTCAGCCATAAGACCAATTTGATGAAAATATATTTGACCAACTGGATGTCTCAGCACAAGAAGAGCCTAAAAGAAGTATCAGGGTGAGATTCCCTCCCTCCAAGGCACCTGAAGAAACAAACATGCACTTGTTTTCATTGTTCCTTTCTCTGTTATTTCTTTTCTCAAACAGCCTGTAAGCATTTCAACATTTCATGAATATAGTCAATACATGTTGAATTGGCTACATAGCTCAACCTGTTAATCTTTAATTACGTTAATTCTCTTGCAACCATTTCTTTGCACATGGAAAAAAACAAATCATATGAATACGTTGATCTTATAGTAACCATAGCAAACTAGATTTCAAATAGAAATATACACCATTTTAATTTATATCAACCAAATCAACTATAAGAAAATGCAGTTTGATAAACTAGATTATACAATGATATATGATTGGTCAAGCTTTCATCAGAACTGGTACTATAAGAGACGAAAAAAAAAGAAATTAAGTACAATCGAAAGCTTAAACAACAATTAAATAGCAACTGTCAACTTAAAGAATGATTGAATCGCCGATTGAGTAACCTGTAAGTGGAAATGGAATCACGGTGGAACCATGTCTGGTCATCGACAACTACTCGTGAGTGTGCGGCAAGAGAGGAAGCAGCGAGAGAGAGTGTGTGTGTGTATGGAGAATTTTGGTCGGTGCCCAGAAGCAGGGATGGGATCCAAGAAAAATGTTTGTGTTAGCATAGGGGCAAATGTATAATTTAGTCCTTATCTTTGATATAATTTTTAGTTTTATCTATTATTTTTTAAAATGAATTTTTTAGTCTATTATTTTTTGTGTAAATAATACTTTCATCTATTATCTTTTGAAATGAATTTTTTAGTCTAATATATTTCACATTAATAACGTTGTTAGTATAATTTTAAAACATATTGGATTAATGGAGTCACTGATGTGAAACATATTGAATTAAAAAATTCATTTTAAAAGATAATCGATGAAAGTGTCATTTATACTAAAGATAATAGGCTAAAAAGTTAATTTTGAAAAATAATAGATAAAAGTAAAAATTACATAAAAAATAATGGACTAAATTATACCTTTACCTTTAAAAAAATATTTTATCCTTACGAACCAACGTAATGTTAACCTGTTAACTTAGATGGGGAATCTGGGTAATTCAAAGACTTCAAGGGGACTTTGAGACTTAACTATAAACTCATGGGGAAAAATGGGATTTACTCGTTGATTTAAGGAGTCTAGCAAAAAAAACAAGAAAAGAAAGTTACTAAATTTCAGGCCTAAACTTGTTATTCTAAGCCATTATTTGCTTGCAGGCTCAAAGGTTATGGGGTGAAAAAAAAAACTGTAGTGGTCCACGCGATTGCGTAGAAAATGTGTGAATCAAAAAGTGGATTAGTGTCATTAGGACTTTGATCTAGTGATAAGTTATAGGCTCAGTATACGAGAATTTGTGAACTCGATTCTCGTTTGTTATATATATATATTATATGGCCTTTTGGCCTTTCTTGAATTAAAAAAAAAAAAAAAAAGTGGATTGGTTTTTTACTGCCTTGAATTAGTCAAAGCTTTTAACACTCGTGTATCTCGATTTGTCCATGTTTGTAGAAATACAAATGAGGTGACGAATTAGTTAATTAGGAATGTTAGGTTAAGAATGTTGGCTTCAAAATTGGATGATTGACCTTTTAATGGAACTTTTTAATATCTTACACCTTGTCTTTGAAATTACTGAAGTGCGCTGATCTTGCTTTTGTTTTAATGAAATTTCTTACTTTTCAAATTAAAGAAAAGAAAAAGGTGCATTGATTTGATAATTTATGTCATTCCCTCCCCTCTCAAAAGTATAACCTTCATGCAACTTAGAAGACTAAGCCCTCTTAAACACATCTATGTCCATAAAATATAAAGTAACTTGATGTAGAAAGTGTACAAGACATAATTTGCATTACAAGAAATCTAAAATACTTTTAACGTCCAAAATTATGAGGTTACAAGATATACCACGGTTTCACAATTTTAAAGGTCAACCAATATATATATAATAGTAACTGATCCTACTCCCAGTTGAAATTATTGAAAAGCTAAATCTCACCATTTAAAAAAAAAAAGAGGTAGAAAAATGAGGATAAGATACTTTATATAGGGTTGACTTACAGAAAATCTCATGTGATATTATGCCACGGAAGTTCAAAGTATGCCATGAATGAGATAGATAATGGCAAAAAAAAAAAATGTCATGACAAAATATTTCAAACTTCATAAGTGCAGTATGCAAAATGAAAAGTTATCCAAAATTCCGTGAAAATATTCAAATTAAAATATATAATTCATGCATTTCCAGAAATCATGCAGCAAATAATGCATTTCAAATGTTTCATGAAGAATGAAATAATAATATTCTAAAAGACGAGCAATGCTAAAACCAATGTTAAGAGTTATGACAATGTACTTCAAACTCTAAAATCAAACCGTGTGCAATTAAAGGAACAAAATAAAGTACAAAGTTCATATTTCAAAATCTAGTGTCTAAGTTTATTATTTTAGGTCGAAACAAGTAGATATAATATTCTTTTTTATGTCCCCTGTCGACTGGAAGATTCTAAGCCACTACCACTAGTTCAGGAGGCTTCTTTATTTCAGGATAAATCATAGCTGCTGAAATAAGACTGCTGCTTATCTGCAATGATAAGCTCTCTGCTCTATTTGCTTACAATGCTATGCCTATCAAAGTTGGCGTTGATACCTTCTTCTATTACCTGAGTTCGAAGAAGAAAGAGATAAGAGGGCCTTATGGAGAATGTGGTCAGAAATCCATAATAGAGTCCAACCACAACACCGAATTGATTATCTTCATGCATAAGGATAAAACCTTCCAAGCCCCATGCTGGATTTACGGATTGTAGTACAAGAGTTAGTTCTTAGGCTCCGTTTGTTTGCCGTAAAATATTTTTCGAATTTTACAGTGTTTGGTAACACTGAAAAATTGGTCAACCGTAAAATATTTTTCGGTCAAAAATTACGGCTGCTTTTTCTTAATTTTACGGTGTTTGGTAACACCGGAAAACACCGGAAAATTGGTCAACCGTAAAATATTTTCTGGTCAATAATTGCGGCTAGTAAAAAATTATGTAAAATATTTTCATGTCCTTTGGGATAAGAAAATATTTTACCGAACTTACGGTACATCCAAATACCAGAAAATATTTTTCAATATTCTATTTTCCAGTAAAATATTTTCCCTCAACAAGTTATTTTACGGCAAACAAACAAAGCCATGTAAAATATTTTATTTTCCAGAAAAACACTTTCTACGAAAAATATTTTATACAAGCAAGCTATTTTACGGCAAACAAACGGAGCCTTAAGTGTCAAGGATTCTTCCTTCTAATAAATTAATTTTTTGGATTGAGCTCTCCTTTTAGATTTGAGTTATCACATTATAGATACAATCTCTAAAGTGGCACAAGGGTCCAAAAGCATTTTCGTTTTCAAAATAATAATTTATATGTATAGAGCTTTGTATAAAGGTTCTTAGATCCTTTAGGTCCAAGTGCCTTTTTTTTTTTTTTAAACCCCCACCCCACCTGCCTCCATCCTCATAAGATTTGATTCATGGTCTTCCAACTGTCAAAAAAAATAGATCACCACTAAGCTACTGGTTAATCTTCATTTAGGTCCAAGTTTCACATGCAATGGATTAAAAAGAAAACGTATAAAGAAAAGTCATGGTTCAGAACTTGTAAAAACAATAGTTTAAAAAATCAGTTTCGTGCTAGATTCTCAACAAAATAATAGCTAATCACTCAAGATGCAATCACTATAATCTGAGATAGGAGTTCATACAATAAATCTCAAAGTTTCATATAATCTGAGTACAAGTTCCAGCCAATCAAAAAGGATAATTAATTTTCTTTTAAGGAATGAAACAATCTTGCGGATGTTATAATTTTGGACAGTAGATTCTTGTTTTTTTTTTTGGTACATAAAAGTAGAATTAAATTGTTAATTGGTTAATTAAAAGATTAATTAATGTTGCTTGAACATTCTGTTTAGATTTTTTATAAAAAATAATTCAAGGGAGGTCTAAGCCGTATAATACGTATCAAAGGATCTCATCCACACAAATGGTTCTCGGGATCTCTCTCACTCACAATGAGGAGCATACCAGTAAACCAAAGGCCCGGTGGTGCATTTAGAATTTCATATTCTATAATTCTTCAATATCTCATTTCTGCACAGTTTCTTTCCCATAACCAAGAACTTATTTCATATGCACAGTTTGACTACTGCAATTTAACTGTGAAAGATTATTATACAAAGAAAATGTATCTTATTGCTAACCTAAAAGTGGGATGATTAACATGAAAAGTCTCGATTTCAGTATGATATCAAAAATATAGTTTAACAGTAAGTAAATGGATTGCTAGGTGGAAGAAATCTAGATGATCTCAATGTAGCCATCCATAAGTCTACTATGGAGATTAGTATGTGAGCAAAAGACCTCATTTTTCACCTGATAATCTGTACTCTTCATTACTGAGAATTAAGATTTACTGAGTAGAGGTCCTTGGCAGATGTTGAGGATGAGGCCTTATATGCAACCTCTAATGAGTGAACAAGAATCTCTGACTCGCTTGAGTTCATTGATTGCAGCTCGTCATACTTGTCTCTAAGGGCTTTAAACTTCAATTCATCGCCGTAAATACTTGGGTTGACGTCTAGTTTATGAACACTAGTGTGACCTTCAAGCATGCTCACTACTGCATACATAGTAGGTCTAAGAGCTGGAGATGGATTAACGCACGATAAAGCTACCTTAATCATTCTTGTTGCCTCCTTAATGTTGTAGTCAGAACCCAATTTTGGATCTACTAGCTCCAACAAGTTTCCTTTCTTTTGTAGTACAAGTGCTTAAAAAGCATAGATAAGGGAACGACAGATGTCTCGTATTAGGGGACTGAAAAAATTCAGTTAATAGTCTACCATAAAGTAGGTTAATAAACAATGAAAGGTTGTATCCAAAGTGAAAAGCAATTTTACAAGCTAATATCTTAATAACTCGAGAATCTCGAAGGTGACAGAACATTAGATAGCAGAGAATCAATCTCCATATCAAAGAAGTATTAAAAAACGAAACAGTTCAGTGAATGTCCCAATTTCTGAAGTAGGAAAGTCATGCTATAACAAATCCAGATCCACGATTTCAACCATATGTAGCAAGAATTAACAAAGAAGCAGTTACTGGTTACCTTGTCAAGAAGGCAAACATAATTCCCATCAGATTGATAATTCATGTTGCACTTCCCCGCAACAACTTCCAGTGCAACTACCCCAAAACTATACACATCTGCTTTGTACGTCAAGTATCCCCACAGTGCATATTCCGGTGCCATATAACCTCTGTAAAACAAACAAAATGAAGAAGAAAAAAAAGGTGATTAACCTAAGCTTACTCTATTAACTAAAATCACCATCATGCTCTTATTTGAAATTGTTGACCAGGGGAGATACAAAACAAATGTATTTGTATTGGGAAATTCGTGTCAGTCCAGCTTATGCAATCAAAAGATCTGCAGTTTGTTATATTATTCTTATGCTGAAAAGACTATTCAATATTATAAAGATATTAGCACTTATTTTAAAGAAGTAGGAGCCTGAACTACTGAAGGATAACATAGTTTAAGTAAACTACTTGATATAGAACAGACTACAAATTATACAGTTCTTTTCTGAAGCAGAAAATATCAATACTGTGTCAATCACAGACATGTTAATCACAGCTATGATAAGGTTTAGTGTAGTGGAACAAATTGGTTTGCTTTCTCCTGTTGCTCAAGTTTTGCAAAGGTGCAATGTGTCTTGTACAGAGCACAGGATTAACATCAAATTGCCGTAACAGTAAATTGGATCTTAAGTTGTTCTTGACGTCCAGATAGGGGACATTTTCCTCGCTTTTTGAATTTAAATTTATCTCATGATACAGCTTATGTACGCGGCTTAATGATAGAGAGCTACAGGCCGACATGTCCTTAAATCAATCAGATAACTAGTGAAACACAACAAGATTGGAAATATTTGTGCAATAATCACTTTCTATTGCAACTAACCAGCATTTTTCAACCCTTCTAAGAAACCAACAGTATATATACATAACAAGAAATCACAATTTCAGACACATGTAGAATATGCAATCTCAAGATATTATTAAAGGAAAAGTCATTGCTCACATGGTTCCTGAAACTCTTGTGCTAATATGGGTCTTCTCTTCTTCGTCAAGTTTGGCTAGACCAAAATCAGAGATCTTTGGGTTAAGCTCCCCATCAAGTAGCACATTGTTAGCTTTGATGTCTCTATGAACAACCTTAAGTGCTGATTCCTCGTGCAGAAAAGACAGACCTCTTGCTATGCCAAGACAAATTCTTTGTCTGATTGGCCAATCCAGTTCCAATTGCGAATGCTCTGGACCTAACATCCACCAATTAAACTTGAAAATTACCTTAAAACGTCGGAAATGAAATATTATATTGCTTCTTATTGATTCGATGAGTAATAGCATACTTCAAAATGCACGCTGATACATCATATGGTTTCTCCTTAAACATCTAAATCCATACTAGTTTCTATGTTCACAGCCTGAAATATAGAAAGAGAAAAGTTCGGATTTTGTAGATTTGTTTAGTTTTGTTAAGATTCTGAATCAGCTACAAAAAATTAACTATCTGAGTTGAGAACTGCAGGTCTAAGCCTTCTGCTGCAGACATGTAATATGATGGCTTCATGCATTTGAAATGGCTTATATTCTAAAATATATTTTGTGACAAGAGAACGAATGAAATAAAATGAAAGCCAATTATCCTTGTTTTTATTGCCTCCACTAGCCTGGATTACTAACATAATTTATACGATTCCAAATTAGACCACAAAGGTTTAATATGAAGGAAAAAAGAAGATTTTGTTGCCAATTTCAGATCCGATAACACTTTGCAGCCATAAATAATATATGTAGAATTTTAGTCGTTGTCATGTGATAGCTCATAGATACTTAGAATAGTATTGAAAAGATTACAAAAGTGTGAAATAGACAATACAATGAAAGTAGATCCAACAACCTGCTTTCTAGAAAATAAAAGGAAATGATAAATGAATATAACGATCAAATTACCAAATAAAGCACGGCCGAGGCAGTTGTTTTCCATGTACTCATAAACCAACAGTAGTTGATGCCCATCAACGCAACATCCATATAATTTTACAAGATTTGGGTGTTGTAAACCAAAAATCATGCCTACTTCATTCACAAATTCTCTATTTCCTTGCTTTGATGTGGAAGAAAGTTGTTTAACTGCAATCATAGTTCCATCCGAGAGTACACCCTACAATTGAAAAAGAAAACAGTTTCCAGTAACCTTCACCAATCCTGAAATGTTAATAAAGATGAAATGAGAAGGCACAAGAACACATCAAACTTATTATTTTAATTGCATTGTACCTTACAGACAGATCCAAAACCACCTTCCCCAATTTTGTTTTTAGCGTCAAAGTTCTTCGTGGCAGCTCTAATCTGTTTTAAGGTGAATGAACCAGTTTGCAAATCTGTACAATAAATTGAGTGAGTTAACTTCACCAATAAGCTGTATTGATCAACTTCATAGCCTCGTCAGCAAAGAGAGAAATAGAAGAAGAAAAAGATTTTGACCTCCTACCCACAGTGGAGAAAGGATGCTCATAATATATGCATCAACTAACAATCACAAGAAGGAAATTACGCAATGTTCCTAAAAGTGAATACTGGCTGTTCTAGTTACAATATAGTATAAGTGTATCGCACTCGGTTGTCCAATTAGAGCAATTTGAGTGCACTTGCATTGCATCAAAATTCATTTGAGCCATCCTAGTCAAGGTTGAGGTAGCATTGATTTGTTAACAGAATCTATGATCTATGACCCTTTTTGGTTATTTGTTCTTGGTCAAGGTTGAGGTAGCATTGATTTGCATGACCTTGTTGGCTTGAGTTTTTGCCTCTTAAGTAGCCTTTCCACCAAAATATATACACAATGATGAGAGCGACGCAGAATGAAGTAGCCGCAGCTGAGATCAGTATCTTTGTTTTCTTATTCAATGGAGGATCAAAATCTACAAAGCACAGAACGAAGCGTAATCTTAGTGAGATACATGCCATTTTTCCACTAAGGCAATTTATTATAAATCTTCTATGTGAAAATGTCTCTAGACAATATTTGAAGGCATAGCAGGACTTCATTGGAATCCCTTGACATTTAAGAGTTTCAAAATTTGGAAACAAACAACTTGAGATATCCTCGTAGAGAGACAGAGAGAGAGAAAGAGAAAGCATATTTGGTTGATGATTTAAAAGAAATGACTTACCAGATTTAACGAAAATGGTAGATATAAGAGGACCAGAGTTTCCCCTATTTGGTATTGTTGTTGTCCCTAGCCCTGCCTATTGAAATCGAATGTCTAATGTTTTGCTTCTCACAACAGCTTTAAACTCCTTGGTGACTGCCTTATTAACTCCTCCTGCTTGATCTTCGATATCAAAATCTTTCCATCTCAGCTCATCCTGTTACCAACAAGTAAATTATTAACCTAACACATTGAAATGATTCTTAAGTCAATAATACAATTTACCTGGATATAAATATCAAAGATCCGTCTCCCGAGACTCATAAAAGATTGGTTATTTGTAAAAGTTATCTCAGCAAAGTGAAGTTTCACTATATAAGCTCCATTTTCCATGCAACGCCCGTAATATGTTAGCGATAATGGAGAGAGGTGAGCTGTTTGGTATAGTTCAGCATTATCTATTTGGAGCACAGATATGTTCCTCACTGTTTCACCTATTGTTGTTTTAGTATCCCAAAAGTGTCCAGTACTGCTACTTCCCCAGTACTGTTTTATATGTACAAATTTAGCAAAACCTTCCGATGTTTCATATGATTCATAATTAGTGTTTCCAATGGTAACTTCCTTTCCAGCACAATTTATATGAAAAGAGGACCAATCTGTACACAAAATACTAGTAATTATTAGTTTTTGTCTCATGTCATGTATAGAAAAAAAAGGCAAGCCCTTAAGTTAATATGATGACACATCAGAAGAGCAGGAACAATGTCAGTTAATAACTGAAATAAGTGCACATTCTGTAAAATAACATCCAATTATTTGTACTTTTTGTGAATCTCATGCCCTTACCCTGAGTGCAAGGAGTAAGGCATTGACTAAGTCCCCTGGAATGAGAAAGCATAATGATAACTGGTTAAAGAATATTGAAAAGAAAAAAAAAAAAAAGATAAGAAGCAATTCAGCAAAAAACATATTTTTGAAAGTTCACTTGGGCTCAACAAGGAAGACTTACAAAGTGCTCCTTCCATTAAAGCTTCTAAACAAGTTTCTGATAACAATTACTGAAGTTAGTTCCCACCAGATATCATTTTGATGGAGAAAAAAAGGTGCACTAAATGTTAGGAGCTTACAGAGTCTCTCGACAAGTTGAAGTTGGGGACGAAGAACTTTCAGAGAAATTATTGTAAGAAAGATCAATTCTGCAAGACAAAGATCATAACCTATTAATGTGGACTTGGCTAACCTTATTAATCAATGTTTGAGCCATCAACCAGAATTCTCTTCGACTTGCAACACAACACGATGCTAAAGTATTTTAATTTAAAAACACAATAAATCCTAAGTAACTGAGTACCTAGTATTCAAAAACTACTGTAAGCCCAACTAATATGGTTATTAAATTGCCCATTTTTTCTATTGTAAATGTCTCCATCCAGGGGATAATTATGCACCAGTCCTCTCTTTTTGACTTAATCAACAAAGTAAAGCCTCCAGCTTTCATGATATTGCCTACACAAGTTTTAGGGATCATATTATGGATCCAGAATCTCTTTCAACTTCTTTAAGTTCTACCTTCATATTCATTTCTTCTCCTTGTTGTTGAGGCAAAATCCTTTGAACTGATTCCCACGTTGCTTGAAATCTAAGGATAGTGCTCTTATCTTGCGCTAAATCTTTGTAAGTTTTTCCATATCTAAGTCTGCAAGTAGCTTTCCCGAGAATGCTACTTGTTCAATATTATTGTCTAATGACTCTTCTTACAACAATTGAAATTATTCCTTGTTCATTTGGTAAACAAACGATGGATAAGATTATTTCCATGTTCCTAAGAAATTCAAATATTCTTTAAGTGCCTAAGTTGTCTTGCACTTACCAAAACCATGTTGCCTTTGTTAAACTTAAATTTAGTCTATGCACTGTCAAAATTGGGCCCTGAACAAGCATTTCTCAGTTCTTTGATACAATCATGTAAAAATTGCATCATGACTAATGATAAAATTGATGTTAATCACAGGTCAAAAGCATAATAACTCTTTCATAAAGAACATGCTGGTTAATTCATGTGTGAACATATAGAATTATATCCCATTATCTTCAAATTACATGAAGAATCACTAAACCCCAAAAACATATCACAGGCACAAACAACAACTGTGAAAGTTGATATTTAGAATGTGAAAGAATGAAACATACAGTGTAGACGAAGTTGGATTCTGAATCCAATTAGGAATAGTTCCAATGAGGAAGTTGCCCGTCAAATACCTGATCAAAATATCAAACTTCAAATAAAGGACATTTTATAATCTTTTAAGAGTAAAAAGGATGGAGGAACAAGCTATGAAGAGAATTGGAAATTTGACATTTATTAAGGGTCAGTAGACAAGACGCAGTAATATCTTCAAATGTTTGACTTGCTCATTGCCTGGTTAATCATTCAGTGCATGACCATAATCAACGATTACATAAAGATATTTAGAGATCGTCCAGTGAATACTTTACACAAATGGCTATGGTACTCTTAATGTAAAACAAAATCAATGTAGTTATTGTTTAGATTGATGAAACAGTCAAGTACTAGCATTAATATATATAGATATTCTACAGTAAAACACTTCCATAATTATAGATATTCTTGCAAAATATCATTACATGATGTTTTTGAAGAAAACTGAAAGGAAGACTCCAATTAAACATGCATTGTAGGCCAATAGCTTACACATTTGACAAATTAGATAAGCCTCCTAAATCCGGGATATCTCCATGCAATTTATTAAAATTGAGATCCCTGCCAAGAGATACTCAATGAAATTGGTCAATGAGAATCTTAAAGAAACTTCTACAGGTAATTAGCTTGAACAATAAAATATATAAAGTCAAAATGCAAATGCAGAAGAAAGAAACAAGCATAATTTTTATTTATACATATTCACTATATGTTCTCTATGGTAACTGAGTTCATGAATTATGATCAACAAACAATACAAGCAGCCAGGTACATTGGTCGAGGTTTCATGATTACCTTGTCCCACGCGAATCATTTACCAGTAACTATTCAATACCTCTATGAAAAGTTGATCACATCAGAACGTTTTCGAGGCCGAATCCACTTTGAATTTGAAGCAAAGAGATATCTAAAACAGCGATATTTTACTTTTTTATTATATTTACCTCTACATGCCCCTCCTACAACCATCATTTTGTGTATATTACTTTCACTCATAGAAATCCTTTTTTTTTTGTTTTTAGAACACTACGTAAAATACAGAGAAGTTTGGAAAATATATGCTTTTGCATCCCTAATTTCATGCATGACAATTTCTTTTTCTCAATTCTATGTACAATATTTCCTTATTTCTTCTTAGCCATCAAAACTGGAATGCTTTAAATGTTTAGATTTTAGCTCAGCCATGTTGGAGCGAACTCATAAGACATCCAAAACATACACAGGAAACTGGATTCTACTATCCATGGTTATCTTCTACTTATCTACTATGCTCTCGCAGTTTGGGGCACATGAACCACATAAAGGATTATTTCTTCATAATTTGAGCTTCGTTACTCGATCGAATAAAAAACCATAGACCTCAAAGCACACTGTTGCAGTCACAGTTGGTTAAATATTTATATAAGGTGCACAACGTATTCTACTCGTTAAGATTTTTAGTCCTTATATACACATATAAAAGGAAATTAAATGCATAAACGTGCTATAGTGCAAAGGTAGAATTATTTGCCTCTTTCAAGACATAATTTTTCTTTTCTTAAACAGGTTTTAGTCATTTTCTTTTCGTTTGGAAGTTTACTCTTACCCATGGTTAAATTATGGTGGATTGAAAGAAACTTTTTCTAGTCACCTCACATTTTCCCAGCAGGGTGTTCAACAATCAGGGAACCAGTTAATTACTAACAAGCATCCAGTCAATCAATTTGTGATTCTTTCTTTTATCTTCTGTTTCCCTCTCAAATCCAAACGTTATGTAAGCCAATGGCCCATGGTAGAGTATTAATAAGCAATTGTCTAGTGCATCTAACAGTGTCAGGGTTTTTTTCCAACATCAGAAAGATATAATGACTAATTTTGACACAACAATTAAATATACAGGACCATTATGCCTTGATGACACTTCTTGCACAAAAAAGACTAAAATTTTTCCACACATTGTTTGTCTGTGATTGTTCTATTAATTAAGACTAGTACCCTCGAAAAGCCATGAAGAAATTGAAGCAGTCACAAATTACTTCGAGAATAAACCTGAAGTCTTTGAAAACTATAAATGCGAAAAAGTTTACGCTAGCAACTTACTGAATCCGTAAATGAGACATCTTTGATATATCATGGGGTATTGTCCCAGATATGTTACAGCTCCTAAGCACCCTGCAATATAATCTCAGAAAACATTGTTGTTAATGAATCTGCCAAGTTTGTGGCTCAAGTCTTTAGAGATAAGACTTACAATTTTTCCATCCCAACTATATCTCTAAGCTGTGGGAAACGAGAACTTTCTCCATTTAAGTTACTAATCCTTCTGCTCAGAGAATAGTTGACTGTAAGTATCTTTACCTACACTTACTGTATCTTAACTAATCAATGTTAACCAAATAATGCAAGAGAAGTGCAACTCACAGTTCCGTCAGATTTTTCAAGAGAGATATGCTGGTAGGTATGGACCCTTAAAAACCACTACCTTCAATCTCTCTGTTTGCAAATCATATTATTGAAGATTCCAAAAAAATTTAAAGATACTGTTCGAGTTATTGGCTAGAAACTCACAATTTGTGAAGGTTCGTCAATGTCTCGAAAATAGGTAGTTCTCCTTCAAATTTGTTACTGCTCAATCTACTGAATCACCAAAATCAAAAATCATACAAGAATTTTTTAGACCAAAAGGTAATAAAATGTGGAAGTACATTAAGTGCAGTATCAGAAAGTGTATTCAATACACTCACAGCTCTGTCAATTTTGTGAGATGAGAGAGCTCCCTGGGCAACCCACTAGTTAGATTGTTTGTACTAAGAACACTGCAGTGATCACGAGCCGAAAAATTGTCAAATTTTCTAAACATGGGAAGTTTCTATTCATATATCCCAGAGGTAGCTAGATATAAGAAATGGATCAGAAACATGAGATACAAAAATAGCCTCACAGGTTCACTAAGTTGGTCAATTTCCCCAAGCTTGCCGGAACATGTCCAGAAAACATGTTGGTCGGCAGGCTTCTGGAAACAGAATTTCCTTCAGAATAGTAATCAATTCTAAAGACACTTTAAAAAGCATTCTACTGCTGCAAGTTCTGTTGGTTTGTCTTAGACACACACACATACAGAGGAAACGAGATTGAGCATACATATATACGAGAGTTGATATGTCTCCCAAGTACTCTGGAATTGGTCCTGATAAGCGATTCACCCCTATAGCGCTGAAAATTTTAATTTGTCAATCAAGAGAGTTGATAGGCTAGTGTTGTACTAATCAGGATCAGAAACAGCTTACAGAAACTGTAACTTGGTAGAAGCCCATTCGTGAGGAATTGTGCCACTAAGATAGTTGCCATATAGATCACTGTGAAAGTATATTCTTCAATCACATTGAAAGAATACGTAAAACTTAATTTGCATGGATGAAAAAAAACAATAAATCTGGTGTTCTTCTTTTACATGTATGTGATGTAAGGAAGCTTCGCCAGCGATGGTGGTAAGACGCCAGCAAGATCTAGCCCTTTAAGAATTCTATATCAAACAGAAAAGAAATATTAGAAATTCGAATGTTGTTGAATACAAGCTCCAACAATTCAACCATGATATAAAAAGAGAGGTATCTGTAGCATTCTACTTGTTAGAATATACAATCGTCCTATATGAAAAATTATAAACTCTAAGGCCCCCATAGAAGATCCTGTTTCTCTTCGTAGTATCAATTGGTTTTAGGATGGAGCACCATGATCTTAACATAGTATTAGAGTTTAGTCTTGATTCAGTCTTGTCCTTTCATGAGTGATAGTTTGCTGACAATACCAGTCTTTTCCATCCACGTGTAATATATCTCTTTCCTCGTTCACTCGGCTCATCTCAATGTCAGTTCTCGAGTCAAAGCTTCTTTTTCAAATTAGGTAACACATGAAGAGGGTTAGCATATATGATTGACCCACATGAAAAAATCAAATGCTCCAACACTAAAGAGAAACGAAAAAGAAGCCACCATCAATGGTGGCTTTAAAGGACAGGAAAAAAATAATAACCACAATTTAAATACTTTGGTTTTGAGAAGTACAATAAGAGAGCATATTTATAAGTTTAAAAACTTGGTGATAGAATCAACCTAATAAGGTAGTAGTCTAATAAGGAAACTAGCCAAAAACTAGGACTAGGAAACTAGTGTACTACTAGGACAATGAAAACTAGTCTAAAACTAGGACTATGAAACTAGTCTACCAACACTAATCCTCCTTGAATCAATCCTAACCAAGTCCCACGATATAAGAAGTTATATTGATACTTTAACAGTCCCCCTCAAACTCAAGTAGCACGTGTAGAGACCAACTGGACTTTGTTAAATGAACTATTGTAGTGTCTTGGAGTCATTGTTGGCATTTGCAAAAGAACATGGTGATATAGCAAATCATTTTCTAACAGGTAACAAATATGATCCTGAAAGCCAATACCTAAAGGCCAATATCCAAAGACCAAGACCCGAAAGCCAATGTCCAAATACCCATGCCGAAACACCAATGTCCAAATATTAATGCCCAAAGGCCGATGTCCAAAGACTAACACTTGAAGGTCAATGCTCCAAGGCAGCTAATGCAATTTTTAGAGTCATCCCAAGTAGCATAGGGCACGTGGAATCCCGTGTGAATCAGCAAAGACCACATTGTAAGGCTAAATACTCTTGGGTGACCCAGTTGCAAAGCATATCACGACCTACAGGCAACACTAGCGAGACCAGGGAAGGCAACCCAATTGAGAGTCAAAAGATCTATAGTACTTGTAGCCTCCTGGACTTCATATTCATCATTTTTTAAAGTGGAGGGGAAGGGATCTCTTTTTCTACAACAGAAAAAAAGGGAACACGTTTTTTTTACCGTCGTGGTATGATTGCCGAGCCCTCTATGAAAAACAAGAAACAAAGACTATTGACAAAATAGATGGTTTAAGATGCAATTTTTAGAGCCACAAAAAAGGAAAAACAAAAACTATTGACAAAACAGGTGGTCTAAGACAAATTTCAATGAAAAGAAAGCATCAGTGGTGGTAATAACAAGACTTAAATTATCAGAATGATAGCTATAATACTATGTTAAGAGAAAACAAAAGAGAAAATATGTAAACAAGAGAAATTAGGAGCCATGACCAACCGTGGCTTTAGAGGAAGAACTTTTTCTCCATCTTAAATTTTTATTTATTAAAAATACAATAAGAGAAAGAGAGCCTATTTATCAGTCTCAAAACTTGGTGATCTGGAATAGAGAATCAATCTCAAAAGGCATATAGTCTACTCCAGAATAAAACTATGACTAGGAAACTAGTCTAATAACTCGTTGAATTAATCCTAACCAAGTGCCACAATATATGAATTAAGTAAAATTGCAAAATATACCTTAACAGTAAGATCTTAGGCTACTTATCCTAACACTAGTTTGTTCACAATGAACCCCACATTTCTTAATACTACTTCTTGGCCAATTGCACTTACCGTCTAACTAGAAAATTTGTTAAGCAAAACTTTCACTGTGTACCTAACCTTGTTCCTTACCCTATTAACATCAATACTAAATTTTCTATCTCATACCTATTTTATCAATTTTTTTTTATCTTATCTTATAAAATTGGGATAGTTATTCATTTTGATTTACCATGTGCATTTGCTCACCTTAGGGTATCTCCAATGAGAGAGTAATTCACAAAAACTTACTATTTTTGGTAATTTTTAGAGACCTGGGTCTCTATTTTAACTCAAATTTTCAATGGGGCCCACCACTTTTTAGAGATTTACACCAAAATAGAGACCCAATCAATTTTTGGGTCTCTAAATTTGATGTAAAAAAAAGAAAATTGGGTCTCTAAATTGGTGTAAATATCTAAAAAGTGGTGGACCCTATTGGAGATTTGAGTTAAAATAGAGAGCCGTGTCTCTAAAAATTATCAAAAATAGTAAGTTTTTGTGAATAGTATCTCCCATTGGAGATACCCTTATGCAAGCTCAATTAGTACATTTGAAGAATCCTCGTGTATAAGATGAATATACAAGTATGGTATCTAACAAAACAGACTAAGCCTTGTTCTAATAGGTAAAGTCAACTATGTGACGCCCGAGTTTTAGCCATGCATTCAATTACTGTTGCATCCCTTGTTTGCGCATTTCCTTCTATGCATTATTAACTGTCTTCTTAAATTACTATTCACTCTGTTTTTAACTTCATGCTATTAGCGAATTAGCATTTTTATTAAATCATATTAATTGTTAGAGTAGTGGGAAAAATGTGCATTTGAGCTAGAGGCGATAGGAGAGCTCGTTTAGAAAATGATTTTTGTAGTTGTATGAATAGTGTTACGTAACATAACTTAGGGAATGAATTAGCTAGCATTCATTTTACTATCTAGGCTCGTTTTAAGCTAACTAAGCGCATTTAGTGAACCATTTAAGCAAACAACTTAGCCCCATTTAATATATAACTCACACAATACACACATTAGCTCATAACTTAGCAAAACAAAAAAAAAAAAAAAGAGAGAGCATGCTGAAAACACTGTAGCAAATCCGAGAATTGCATAGGAGAAGAAATAGAGTTTTTTTGCTCAACAAATCCTCATTCCAAGCCAAGCCAAGCTAGGTGCAAGTGGTTTAGGGTGTCTACTAGCCTCCTAGGAGCTCCTACGCGCATTGGTGAGGGATTTCACGGCTTATTTTCGCATTTTAAAATAGTTGCTATTTTTTTGATTTGTTGAAAATGTGTTCAAATGCTATTGTATTGATTATCTATGCTATTATACCTTGTATATGAGTGCTAGAGAACATATTTGAACCATTGTTTCGCTTTTTAAACGGTTGAAATCGTTAGTTTAATTCATGAGGTGAATAGTGACATTTTTTTCTAGGGTTTTGTGTAATTGCTCGAATTAGCTTGATTCAACACTCCTAATAGATGCCTTAGGTGCTAATGAAGGTAGTCTAATAGCCCCGTGCACTTGAATTGCTCTAAAATCGCATAAAACGTAAAATAGTCGACTTTAATAAAGGGGTTTCGGGGTTAAGACGAATCCGGGTGGATTCGGGCTCTACTTTTGGTATCCTTAGGCTACCTAGGTGCTATAGAAGCTTTGCTAATCCTTGTTTGAAGCCCGAATGAGGTAGGAGTAGTGTAAATCTATAAGAGGGAATTTGGGGCTTTCGAGGTTATTGCGGGCATTTGAATGAGTTAGAGGGTTGAAAGGGTTCCTTGAGGGTTAGTTAGAAGGTTGGTAGAGTTTCCCTTTAAATTTGAATCATTAACTTTGGTTTGGAGGAGAAATAGCTTGAATAACAAAGGGGTTTAGGTGCAATTTCGGTTGTCTCGCGCTTCTAAGACCTTGGCATGACTTCTTGAATGTTTAAATGTAGTTTAAAGTTGGTGTGGAACTTTTGATGTAATTCTAATTATATCTTGTATATGCCCTTTTGTAAAACTGCTTATTTGCTTGTATAAACTATTTCTATTCTAACTGCACTGAGGCAACTTCGAGCTTAAAGCTGTATTAATTGGAGAAGGATTAGGGGTTGAATTATATACCATTAGAAAGCCTTACGAGTCTAGTTTCTACAGCTTTTTACGGTGCATTAATCGGAGTTGTCTAGAGCAAGTTATGATCATTTTGGTGAGATGTGTCAGAAATGCCCTGTTACGCGAGAATCTGAATTTTGTTGTTATTTTGCTATAGTAATGATATAATTCAGTTCTAATTGGATGTATTCGATCAAGACCTTATTGTGTAGTGTCCTTGGATTATTAATAACGTAATGGGGCTCTTATAGTTATGTTGTTTTCATGAATTGTAATTGAAATCTAATTGCTAGTAAAGTTAATTTAAATTGAAAGCTATTCTATTCGACTGTGAATGAGAAATGCTAGTAGAGTTGTGATGGTCACCACCTTTAGACATAGGTAATATTTCTATATATGCTAAACAATTCAACTGTTAGAATTAGTTGTTGTTATCAATGTGCAACTAGTGAACACTTAGAAAGGTCAAGTAAACTATGTGGAAGAATGTGTTTAATGCTTTTTGAAACTACATGTAAGGTTAATTGTAAGTTGATAGTTGTCTATTATATGTTAAATGTAATTAACTTAAGTTAATACTACTAGTGATATGTTAGAATCTTAGCTTGAAGTATAGTTATTTTACTAAAATAGTATGTTAGTTATTAAATGGTTGATAGTTAACTTTTCTATTAGTTGATAAATGCATTTCTTTCCCTATGTGCTAATGTTGGGCTATCTTCATAGAGATATTACTAACTATTGTAAGTAAAGTAGAATATGAATTAGAAGTTCATTAAAGTAGTAAAAGACTGGGTAGTGTCATTGTGAATGAATGTGTCATTTGAACATTAAAGTAACCTAACCTTTATTATCTATATATCCTTTGGAGAAATTCTTTGAGTTGAGTTAATGGCTAGTTTATTGTTATGTGGAGTGAATTAATTTCTTGTACAAGTTATTAACTAAAGTAAAATGAGAAATAGTATGAGTAACTGTAGGCTCATGTGTTGATTTTAGTTAAACTAAATTCTAGCTCGATTTATATCTAGTTATAGCATGCTGGTTGAATCATTCTCATTTAAGTTTTTGAACTATCTTCTTAATTAACTTGTAGACTATTGAAACTATGGAATATATGTTAAGTTAAAGTATATAAAAGTGGTGTTTTGTTAAAAATAGAATTCTAATAGATATTGTATATATGCTAAATAAGCGAAGTTATAAGTTAGCTAACTTAGAATGAATGTTGTAGTTAAAGAGTAATTGAAGTAATGTTTACTCATAGGTTCAAGGTGACTGGAAATGATGTGATTCAAACTTACATCTTGGAGTTCGGTCGAGGTGAGGGACCTGCATCCTTACGTGCATCATAGTTTATTTTCTTTCTAAAAGAGTATATTGTTTAGTATAATTGCGTAATTAATATATGCTTATTATTGCTAAATTGTAACTTGGTGCGAGAACAACTTACTTTGTCCTTAAAGGTGTTTCCTGATTATATTGTCATTGTTATCATTCTTGCATTGCATCGTGGTTGCGCAACCTCATTGTCGCGGCGGATGCGATGGCCTCGCTGGGCGGCATCGGGCTTGCCAGTGTTGGTTGCCTTAGCTCCGTTTGCTATTCCCTCACTCGCCTGGTCCGGAGATTGCCAGGGGGTGTTGGGTCGTAGGATCGGGTACATCCGGAGTACCCATTGGTGTAAGGGATGCCGGCATATCGAGATCGAGATCGTGGTTCGTGGATCGGGGATCGAAGATTTGGAGTGATAAGGGTTATCAATTGTATCCTTTTAAAATGTGGTATTAGAATTGTTATTCACTGTTTATCTATTGTATTAATTGTGTTAAGTTGCTGCATTGCACGTCCCTGGTAGACCTTATCCCTCACTGAGCAATTGTGATTGCTCATACCTCGCTAAACATGTTTCAGGAAGTGCTGAGGGTGAACCCCAACTAGTTGAGGTGCTAGTGGAAGAGGAAGAAGTTCAGGCTGAGCCTTTGCCCTAGTTGTTGTGTGTTTGTTGTCTAAGGTGGATTTGCCTTCTTGTTGTTACATGGTGTACTTGTATTGCTATAGCATGATCTATTTTGTGGCCTTAAGGCTATGTATATTCTTGTAGTTGCAAGTTGAAAGCTGTTGGTTGTAATGTTAGCTTTGAGATATTATGGTTTGTAATAACTTTTAATTCTCCTTTTAGTTCTTGCATGCTTGGGGGTGTATGTTTAGAGGTGTTGATTTTAACTTCTAAAATTGCTCTAATGTTATCATAGGATGGCATGTTAAAAAGGTTTAATGAAAAGTTAAGTTGGGTGCATGCATGTGTGATTTGGAGCTGTTGTTTGTCTCCTGGCTTGGATGACCTTGAACATTTGAATTTTAATTATAAAAGCTTGTTTTAGTATATTGTGGCTATTTTGAGCATTTACAGGTTTGAAAAATGTCCGCGGTACAGAGGAAACTCTGTCCGTTTTTCCCTAAAATTTTGTGACCGGGTTTGGTATTGGGTTGAGAATAGCATGGTTATTAGAGCCTCCGGTCTCGTGAGGGATCGGGGCGTTACAAACTATATGAATTTGGCGATGCTACTCAGTCCTGTGAGTATTATATCTTATGTTAGCTTGGTGTTTGAGATATTTCATATAAGTGTCTCCATCTAATTCTTCTTAAAGGAGTACCATTTTGTTGGTCGTTAGTCGGCCTAAGATGACTTATCTGAACTAAATGATAACGGATTAAACCTACGCTTATCATAAAATAAAAATACCTTGATTGGGCCAAGAACTCAAATAATTATTAGTGGTGTAGAAGGTAAATCGGAGGATGTCATTCTTATTTTAGAACTGTGGTCCTTACTTGATATTTTACCACCTATATACTTTTATATCTTCTAACAAGCACCAAAAGTCACCTCCTAACATATCTAAACCATCTCAAACAATTATTTCTCATTTCATCCTACTTCTTCTCGAATCACCTCATTTCCAATCTTGTTCTTCTTAGTATTATCTCACATCCATTCCTACATTCTCATCACTTCATTTCTAATCTTGTTCATAGTATTATCTCACATCCATCCCTATTCTCATCATCACTGACATTTGCATAACATGTTAGTCTTTACTCCCTAACACTCCGAACCATTCACTACTATTTTTATAATACCAAGTATGATAAGTATTGGGTTTAATGTTACATCTATGCTTTTTGAGGAACATAATAGCATCATCGTATAGTATACTACATGTTGGAGAGGAGCTTTTAGCGCAACTCCACACTTGTCATGCTTTATTTACAATAAGTATGGTTACATGAAATAATACAAGAGCATTTGTTACAGGAATAAATAAATGTACAAAGCTTTGCACCGAAGAGAGAAATATAAGGGAAGTAAGGAAGCATACATATGAGTAACATGACACTCATCAGCAGTGCAATTAGCACAGAGGACCGTGTTGTTATACAGCGTCAAATCTGGCCGTGCTGGTGACACCCAGTTTGTGTTGTTGTCACACGGATTTTAACTGAAATCCCAGTCCTTTTTACCAAATTGATCCGCTATCTCACGAAGTGCATTTACTGCAAATCAATGCCAACTGCCAAGTATCAATTTTTTGAAGTATATCATAAGATTTTGTTTTGGATTCTGCATATAGCGGGAGTTTCGAACAACAACTTATCCTTTTCATACTGGAGATTTTGTACTTAGAACTTGTTTGGCGGGAAATAGTTTGGACTGATGGGTTAATCTTTCATGGTTGATGTATTTATTCATGTGGTCTCATTAATATGTGAGGGACTAATATTAGACTTATTAAAAAGTTTTTCCTTGTTTGGCATACCTTTAAAAAGAAGAGATTGTCAACTCTTGACGGCCAAATGAAAAAGCAGCCAAAGTTTACTGGGATGGATTCAGAATTTTTATTTAATGATACAATTTAAAATTTAAATATACATAGTTCTTTTTTTTTATGGGGGCTACATCAATTTTTCGGTATAATATATACCTGCAAAACACACACATTTAAAAAAAAAAAAAATTGAGGTTAGCTGTGCTGTATAATGTAGCTCCGCCTTTGGTTGAAGTGATGGGAAATATCAACAGGATAATTATCCTAATCATATCAATTAATTTTACAACTTATATTCAGATAAGACTTCTATCTTTCGTAGACTCTATCAAATCTTAGTTTAAAAATTAAATTAAGCTAATCATTATCAGTAGAATTCTCTTTATTAATAACGTTTTTAAATTTTATCAGCAGGTATGATTCTTTTTTTCTTTTTTTGTCAATCTTAGTTTCGAAGTTCACATTCTTATCTGCTTAACATAATTTTCAGCAAAGGGTTTCTATTTGGCCTTCAGCCATTCCAAAAAGATCATAAACATATTATAAACATTCATATCTTTCACTTATCTAAATCGTGAGTTGTCTTTCATAGTTCCAACAATATACTTAATAACCTCTTGAATATGCAGAACAACTAATGATATTTCTGTTGATTGGTGTAGTTACGACTTTTTTTCCGATTCGATCACAGAGCGTGTCTTGAAGTTCATTAATACATAATAGTTTCACAGGCAAGTTCCTGTGCAATTTTGATCTAGCTTATTATATTCTTTTGCTATTTCATATGTCATGACATGTTAGTCTATGATTGAATGATCTAGCTTATTAATGCTTTTTATCCAATCGTGTTTCTAGAATTATATATAATATTCATGAACTGGTGGTTTTTTATAAGTATACAACGCCTTTACCAATATTTTGGATGTCTCAGCACTTGAGTAATACCAAGTTCTAATTTTCATTAGTCCATACATAATTTATTGCTTGCGAAGTCCATGTTATACTGGTTGACTTTGATATAAAGTCTTTACGAGCTTTACTGCATGTGTATTGTCATCTAATATAAAGCATATGTGTAACTGATATGCTAAATCAATAGTGAGGCACCCAAATAGTCGTTTTCATTGAAGGAAGATGAAATTACAGAGAATAAAAAATACAAGAAATAGAGTAAAAATATTTTTTTGCTTAGTCCTTCACAGCTCATTCTCTGTGATATATATTCTCCTAGCTCACATTTTGCGTTGGCCTCAATCTTTGAGTAACAAAATTAGTTGTGGGCAACAGATACTTAAACCACGTACTCCTTTGGATATTTGGGTCCTTCACAGTTGAATTTGTTGATTTGTGCATGTAGTATATTCTGTATCTGTGCAAAAGAGCATTCCTTATTTATTAATATTATATCATAAAATATTAAATTAAATTAAATTATAAATACCTCTTCATTTATTAAATTAAATTATAACGTAAATTTGTATCCTATGTATATTAGAACTCTATCTTATCTTCATTTAAATTATTTTAACTATATTGATAGAAATTATCACTTTATACACGTTTTGAAAGAGTTAAATAAATAAAATCAGGTCTCTAAAGTTTTTTTCTTATCTTGTTGTAGGCATTCATCCTTCGAAAACCAGGTTATGTTTTCTTTAAAATCACACATAATATCGATTTTCCAAGTTGACTGTGCCTTTAAACTACATCGGCCTCTTACCTGCGTTCTTTTACTAGCTTTTCATTGAAATGTTATTATTTTATATTATGTGTGAATGGTGTGATTACGGCTTTTTTTTCCCGATTTGATCACAACTGTATTGATGTTTATTAACACATAATAGTTTCACAGGCAAGTTCCTGTGCAAATAGATCTAGCTTATTTATCCTTTTGCTATTTCATATGTGATGACATGTTGGTCAATGACTGAATGATCTAGCTTATTAATATTTTTTATACAATCATGTTTCTAGAATTATAAATAATATTAATCATGAGCTGATAATGGTTTTTTTAAGTGTATATATATATATATATATATATATATATAACGTGTATACCAATATTTTTTGGGTGTCTCAGTACTTGATGTATGCATTTCTAAGAAAATAGGTGAAGAGAATGGAATTAGCTGGAGGCAATAACCGGTCTTTGTTGACATTGATACCTGAGGCCTCTGCCACGCAAAAGATAACATAATTTGTGACTAGAGCATATATACATATTTCTAATATCTTATAGAGTCCCACTTCAAGTGTCTCTTATCTTATCATGTTTGCATATGTGTTATCATATTTGTTACCTACTCATACTTTTGCTCCATGCTTGCACATCTTAGTTGACAAAAGAGACCCATAGACAATTCATTTTTACTCGACAAAGTCAAATCTTATATTAATATAGCCTGCCAATCAAGATCTTAGAAAATAGTGGAAGCTTGGTGTACTTTATTTACTTAAAACAATAAACAAATATCTTAGTATCATTTTTGTTGTAATGCTGAGATGTTCTAGGGCTTAGAGGTATTGGATTATTATACAAAAAAAAAGTGAATATGTGCTTTTATTTTGTGGTTGTTTAATAATTATATATTGAAACTTGTATTGAAATTGATTTTTTTTTAAAAATGTATTAAATTAAATTTGTACATATCTTTTTGATTTCTTCACTCGAGTTTACATTTTTGATACTTCTCTATGTTCTCAATTGATAATGATTGAAACACCATAAACAAACTAGAATTATTTTTTCTTTAGATCATCTTTTAACATCTAACCAAAAAAAGTCTAACTAAATAATTTAACTCAAAATAACTAATAAAAACACAATAATCAATTCTTTTTTGAGAAAATAAAAAAAATATCATTGATAACGTAATATATAAGTTATTAACGTATTATTAAAAATGTGACTGAATCGTTACGATTCCTAATTCGATACGATTTACGATTCAAAAAAATGAGATTTCAATTCACGATTTGACATACTAATTTTCGTAATTTGTTAATTATCGTCTCTTTGTGATGTTATTTGTTCTTGAGTTTATTTGCGTGCCTATATATATCATTACGAGGTCAACTTGTAGTCGTCATAGGAAAATTAGTGTTGAGGTTTCAATTCATTTAAATAGTTTAATTTTTTGAAATTTTTTACCATATAAAATAAGCATTATAATTGGTAGTGGGCAGAATAATTGCAAGCAAATTGGGCCTTTTATTTAGACCCGATAAATTTTCTCCTAATATTCCTTCTCCAATTAAGATGACTACCCACAAGCCCTTCATGAATCTTCTTACCCTCCATTGTGTCCCCATAGCAAGGTCTTAATCAAACCTTGTACACTTGAAGTTTGTCTGATAGCTGACACGTCTTTTTTGTTTAAACCCGTTAATATTGAGGAATAAATTATCTTCTTATAAATCCCTCTATAGATTCTATAACTTGAATTTACAATACTTTAAATGTCTCTCAAGACTGCTCATTTATGATAGTAAAATTAAAGAAATGTTGAAGAAATGTTGTTTGACCTTTTCCAATGCAAGTATCATTGTGAGAGATTCAAAGTGCAAAACTAAGATATTTATTGGGTCTGCTTCATCTTAGCAATTAGGAAAGGATATAATCCATTGTAATATCTTGCAAAAATTACTACAGGTCTCAAATGCTCCCAATAAATTCTCTTAGATGTTTTCCGTAAATGCCTCACTCTAACTCTACCTATAAGCACTTTGACTTAATGCAATTACTTCTTGTGGAATATCTATGATTAACTTATAAGCTTAATCACAACATTGTCTTATAAGTGTGATTTTCTGGATTTTTAAATTTAATTATTTCATTCTAGCTCCCTTCAAAGAGATACAAGTATTTCCCATAGACATTGTATGCAAGTTGTGTATACATAGAACTTTATCTTATCTTCATTTAAACTCTTTTATCTTTATCTATAGAGGTTCTTACTTTCTACACATATCTGAGGAGTCAGATAAATGAAATGGTTGTAATGTGAATTTATATGAGCTACAATATTTTTTATTTATTTGCATGATCATTTCTCATTCAACTATAGTTGTCCATTCATTACTTTAAAAATATGACAATAAGCTTTTTGTGGATATGTTTGGTTACTTTGATGTAACAATTGGATTTTTTTTTTGAAGCACGCATCCTTATTTAAAATAAATCTAATAGTTATAAGTATTATAAGTCTTCATCATTCTTAGCTATTGATCAACAAAACTAATAAGTCTATTACCTTAGTAAAGTTCTAAATAATTAAACTACAATTTTGAACATCTCTAAGAAAAATCTCCGATGTTCAAATATTCATAAATTTTATGATAAAAATATTAGTGCATTTTGATTGGTTGGTTTAGGTAAATATTACTTTCCTTTAATTTATTCTAATTTAGTATCCCTATTATTGCTATTTTTTTAACAGGTATCACTACAACAATATGAATGCATTATTGACTAAATACGATATAATGTTAGTAAGAGTTGTGAAAAGAGAAATTGCTTGACGAGTGAAAATGATAGAGATTTAGTCATGGTAGTGAATAATTGTAGCTTTAGGCATCCAATAATGTAACTATTGTTCCTTTCATGTTTACCTAATATTATTCAATATTCACATTAATAATTATAACTTAAATGATATCCGTAGCGACAAGCACTAAGAGACCTTTTTTTTCAAATAGATTAAATCATTATTGAACTAATATGCAATGTGATCCAAAAAATAATAGAACTCATTTTGCAAATTTGTTTTAATGTTTCAAATACAGAAAATATTCCTCCAAGCATGATAAATAACCAAAATAGAAGTGTTTTGACTTGAGTTGTCAATATATAGTTAATCATTAATCTAATTGTGGTAATTTATAAAATTTTACATCACACATTTTGTAATACTCCACACTAAAATAATGCTCAATTAAGAGTTTGGTAATTAGCCAACTGAACATATATTAAATGACATATATTAAACAATAAAGTACAAAAAGTTCTACCTTCATTTTTTCTAAATCACAAAGTATTCATCGTAAAATTATTTTATTTTTCAATTAAAAGATTGATAATGTAGAATATTCAATCTAAATCAAATTAAAAAATCATAAATAAGCCAAAAAATACATGCCATGTGTAAGCCAATAATCACCACGCCTAAACTAAAAAAAGAATCTTATATTGAGAATTTTGTTTTATATTTTCATATACGACAACTCTAGAAATTGAATTAGTAGTCTAGCAATTGAAAAATAATTCTAGATCTAATTTTAATTTTTTATATATACTTATACGAATATATTTTATTGACTTCAAACATAGTCTATTTGAAATTATTGAACAAGTTTGCAAAGTGAAAGCGATAACATGAAAGTTGTATTAATTTTAACTCATTACAGAGTCATGAGTGATAGAAGTATATATTTTAGTTATTTATGATCAAACACTAAAATAATAAGTTTTTATTTATTGTAAGAATTTTGATTCATTAAACTTCTAATAGTAGAAAATGATTTTATAAGCAAATCACTTGTGCAAGAAGAAATATTAAAGTCAAACTAGGGCAGTATGACCTGAATTTTGCAAAGATAACAAATAAAAGAAGATGATACATGTGTCTTTTGAAAGCTTAGATTTTTCTAAAAAAAGTGCTTACTATCACACTTTTGCGAAAATATGTGTTTATTTTATTTAATCATTTAATATAATGGTATATTATTTACAGTAGGTACATATTATAATCTTTTGATAGTGTAATTATATAATTGAGAAAATTTATTTCATTTTCATGTTTTTGGTGTATTCACGTTACACCGTGCATCGCACGAGCATAAAACTAGTTAGTAATTAAAAGAGAATCTTAACTTTATAAGTAATTTCTTTTATTCTGCCACAAAAATTGTGTCAATATATGTATCCAATTTAGCTTTTATCTTTCATCTTCTTACTATCATCACGGTCTTAAAAAACACCTCACACTAAACTAAAAACATATAAAGCATTCAGAAATAAAAAATTAATAAATTTAAACAAACAATAGCTAATATAAAGCAGTTTACCATAAACAAAAAAATGCATAAAAGACCAAGGACCATTCCTTTTATGTCATCTTCCTTTTTGTCATAGATTGCCAAATCACTGCCCAATATATTAACTTTTTGCTTGATTGCATCATCCCTTCCTTATCCATTTGAAGAATTCCCACTATCAAAATTAAAAGTCTATCATGGCACATTAAATCAACTAAATGCAAAACCTTTAAAAAAAATTAGAAATCTATCAAACTAACTAAATGAACAATTAGTAGATAAAAAGTAATTTACTATTAAAAAAATACATTTAAAAATCAATCAAATCCAAGAAAGCCATTTACATACACAAAAATAAATTATTTGTTTATTCTTTTGCCCCCGTCATCATGGTCGCCATTGATTGAATCACAATTTTTTTTTTTTTTGACAAAGATTGAATCAAAATTCAAGATCTCATTTTTTGGCTTGATTCTATTATTCTAACATCCATTTAATTTCTTGTTTCTTTGAAAAATTCTCAGTGCGTAAAAATTTGGCATTGGACACTAAACAAACTGAAAAACAGAACTCATAAAAAAATGAATTTTTAGTAAGATTGAACAATTAACTAATAAAAAGTAATTGATTATAAATAGACTTGAAAATTATTCAAAATCTTATTGGCAACACGTTAATGCCTAATGCTTCAAAATTCCAAAAACTTGTATATATTTTTTTCTAGAAAAAGAAATACTTAGTGTATTACACATAAAAAAACAACACACACACTGCAAACAAACACTACAAAAAAAATTGGATTTTGTAAGAGACGTTCCCCTCATCGTGCCGTCGCTATATTTGGAATTTGCGATGGCACGGTGAAAGGAACCATCCGTCAAACATGAGGTTGTCGCCAAAATCGTTCTCCTCAACAAACTGTAACAACCCACTTTTTTTTTTTTTGTAATTCAACTAGCCCAAATATAATTAAATTAGAAGGATATATGTGGGCTAGTCTCATTTGGAAAATCAAATTATTCTAGTTGGACTTTGGATATTGTTATAATTGTTATTTTCCCTAAGATGCTTAATTAAGAGCCTAGTCCTATTACTTAATTCCTAAACCTAAGATTATCATATAAATACATCCCATCTCTTATCGCCTCACAGAAAGATAGGAGAAAGTGATGGGAATGCAACCTCATGCCTGGGTAGTCACTCCAACATCATCATCATAGAATATTCGCGTACCTAGGATTGTGGTTAGCTCGAGGGATTTGTGACTTTGAAAGCTTTAGAACACACTTTGGAAAAAGGTAAGTGGAAAGACCCCCATATTTTTTTTGGTATTCCTTACGACATCTTTTGTGAACAAAACATATAGTATATTTTGCGTTATTGACTTATTCTACAACTATTGATTTGTGTATAAATTTATAAATCGTTATCATGTGTATGACACTCTGAACGATTTGTCATAATTCAAATTATTTTGAGAAGTATAAATGAAATTAATAAATGGTGTCAAATCTATTACTGTTTGTTGTATTTCTTTCCTCGTATGTATTTACAGTTTATTCTTTTTAAACCAATATAAATTCATAGTACGTTGGTAAAGATAAAAAAAAAGAGGCAACAATGATGACGATTCATCACTCCTTAAATAGTGACTGTCGCGGTTTGACAATGACGAAACCGTCATTGAGCTGTGCTACTGTTCGTCATTATAATCAGTGACTAAAAGTCACATTGCTTTTCTTGGCTTGTACTTTTCTTCTCTTGTTTGTTCTTGTTATCTATTGTAACTATCAACAAAAGCTTTTGATCATCTTAAACCTCTTTATCACTTTAGTTAAATATTGTTTTCTTTTTATTGTTCTAAATGTAGTCTCTTCTTGTTTCAATTTTTAATGCATCCTTGTTCTATTTTTAGTCTCGAGAGTCTTTATAGGGTTTTTAAAGAATTATACATTTTAATTGTTTGAAAAACTATACTCAACTTTGGGACAAAGAATTTTAATATTATTGTATCATGTACATTCACGAGGGGTTTATCCCCCTTTATATATTGTATCATAATGGATGTGAACCCGAGTGTTGTATATTCCGAGGCCGTACTTTTGTGCCCTTGTTGGTGGAGATCGTACACCAACATATAGTGGGGTAGTACACTATCATTTCGTAAGGAACTCTCGCTTGTTTTTGGTGATTTGTGCGACAACAAACCACTTTTTGAACTGTGCTACCAAGAATGTAGCCTCGACCATCATATTACTGGATCCATTATTGATACTTTGGATTCAAGTTCATTATGACACTATTTTGGTTATTTTGTGACCTTTTGCCATTCAATTGTTATTATGTGTGTGATTTATAGCGTTTTACCACGTTTTCAAAAATTATGATTTTTGGAATCCATTTCGCATATGTTGTTTCTTATGTCCTATCGTTTATCGCATTAAGTATTATGAATTTTCGTACTGTATGGTCCCGTAGTATTTATGGGGTCCTTACTACTTACTGAGATTTTATCTCACTTTTTCGTTTTTCTTTTCTTGAAAATTATACTTTCACAGGT